>JARHVA010000179.1:4060000-4077500 GCA_037957365.1 Torreya grandis
TCCCAATTTTGGAGGGAAAACTCATATCACTTATAGAAATAATTCCTAGGACTCTATATGACTTCTATGATAACATAAGTATCCTATAGGATACTTCACATACATTCCATGAAAATGTTGACAAAATTTGACTCCTATTGACAAAAACACAAAATTAATGTCTTTTAGCTTTATGCTCTTGCATCATACTCTCTAGGAGGGAGAAAACTAGTGCCACCAACTTTATTTCTTACCTTAAAATTCATTATTTGAGGATATTCCATATTCACTTGAATTTTATTCATCCTTTCTGGTTCTTTTTTATTTTCTAAGTGCTTATATTTCTTCTACTTAGCTTTGTCTAGTTTCCTGGTCATTGTATCTTCTACCTCTATGAGGTGTTCCAACTATTTTAGCTCCTCATTTTCTGCATATTATAACTTTTAAAATTAACCTTGAACTTCCTAATACTCATATATATCCAAATTGTACTTATTATTCTTTTTCATGCTTGTTTTATGGCCTTCTCCTTCCTTATTTTCACTTGATGCTTGCTTCTTTAGTGATTTTTTTTCCTTGACCATACTAGCATCTTCTTCCTTAGGATATAATGTATTCAAATTCATGTAAAACTCTATAATTTTCTTCATTATACTCTCTTTTTTTTCCCCTACTACACATGTCTTCATCTCTTGATGTCTATTTCTATCACTTTGATCATCTTGCAAGAGAAACTTCTTATTACACTTATCCTCAACATATTACAATATTATTTGATAAATATTTGAATTTACATGTCCATTATTGTCAAATATAAACTTATATTTATCTTTCCTAATTGAATAACTCACCTTGTTTACTGGCTTATACCCCCTTTACTTGCTAACTAGCTTGCTTGCTTGTTGCTTTGTTTACACAACTCCTTGTGATTCTCTATGTTACTCCTTACCTATATTTTCCTTTAGATAATACATGATTTTTTATTTTTGTAATTCATATTAGTTCATCTCCTTGGATGGACTGAATATCTCTTCCAACATCTCTATTTATTCTTGTACTTTGAAAGTATCCACCTCTTCACAATCCTCATCAAATCTTGGTCTACATTACTCTTCATTTTTTTATGTACCTTGTTCCTTGTATTGTCCTTGGACTCCCTTATTTATTAGAGTCATATAAAACTATTTTATCTTCATACCCTATGTGTTATATACTCTTTGAGGTGCTTCATCCTCACCTTGTCTTTCCATAAACTCATTCATCAATACTATTGTGTTTATGTACAAAATGTCTTCATTGTTTGAATCAAATTCAAATAAATAATCATAAATAACATTGGACATAAAATCTTGATTTAATTAATCTTATTTACATTCATATTATTGATTCACCTTCATCTCTTTGGCTTCGTCTTCTTGCACCATTTCTCTTGTTTGCTTTGTAGACTAGTATTCTTCTTCAATCTTCATGTTTATTTGGGATACACCTGAAATATGATCCTCTTATATTATTTCCATGCTATTTTCCACAAATTTTATGCCTTATACCTTATTATATTTCCACTTTCTTCTAATTTCATCTCCTTCATGCTTCATGCCTTAGTTATCTACGATGCCAACTTGGTGTTCTTTTCTCTTTGTTCTTTGCTTCCACATTTTTTCTCATTTTTTACCTATGTTTTTGTCTTGTTTAACCTCTTATTTGAGCTTCACCTCTTCCTTCTCACCACTTTTTTTCTTCATACACTTAGGCCAAACATACTCATGCCCTTTTTCTCTCTTTGAGGTTTGTACCTTGTCCTTCTTTATCCCAATCTGCATATTATCCTCTTCTTATTCATAAGTGCAATCAAAATCAATGCTCAAACATTCATTTAACTCCAAAAATGATTGTTTCAAGCTTATTTATTCATTCATGTCTCCATGGGTGACCTTAATGTCTTCTTGGTGAATTATCTCTTTGGTTTTCACTGTTATACTTGGCAAGGCATCATAGTATTCCTCTTTATCTTAATTTTAAACATGTTGAATACTTTCAATCTTCATCACTTTGTCTTACAAAACAAGTTTTATTTCCATGTCATCCTATTTACACTTTATGGGTGATTTTCTTGTCCCATCCTTCACAATAATCCAATACTATTCAAAAGACATAAACATATAGAATCCTTCCTTTCTTTATTCATATTGATTATCAAAATATTACAACTTGTGTCCTTCATAGGACTTTACTACATTTTTTGAAGAGTTTATCATCTCTTCCACATTACTCCCTATTTTCTCTTCTTGGGTATATCTCACCTCCTCTCTCAATCCTCTCTATTCTATCTAGATCTACAACTTTCATTTTCCACCACTATAATATTAGATTGGTGTGTGGTTACATCATAACTCCTTTACAATAACTAACTTAATTCTTGAGGTTGATTATAAGACTAATTATTTTCTAACACCTCAATGTCTTAACATGAAATTTGTTAAAACCTAACTTTAATGACTTTATTGGACCCTTCAAATCCACTTTACTCACCTAATCACTCCATACATGCATTTGACCTTCCTAGTCTTAGTTCAACTATTTGAATTTTAAAATTCCATTTTTTTGGAGGGAAAACTACTAACACTTATAGAACTAATTAATATTCCTCTATATGACTTCTATGTTAACATAAGGATCCTATATGATCCTTCACATACATTCCATGAAAATTTTGACCAAATTTTACTCCTATTGACAAAACACAAAATCGGTGTCTTCTAGCTTGATGCTCTTACATCATACTCCCCAAGAGGGAGAGAATTTTAATGATGAAACTTCTTCCTTACCTTCCAATTCAAAATTTTATGGTCCTTCATACTCAACATACTTTTGCTTCTTCTTTTTTTCTCCTTTTTCTTTGGTAAACTCTTGAATTTCTTCTTCTTAGCTTTGTCTAGTTTCCTTGTCATTACATTTTCTACCTCTATGAGGTGTTCCAATTATTTTAACTCCTCATTTGATACATATTCCGTATTTTAAAATTGAATTTGTCCTTCATAATCCTTAGCTAAAACTAAATATTTATTGCTCTTCTTTCTTATGCTTGTTTCATGGCCTTCTACTTCATTATTTTCACTTGATGCTTGTTTGCTTAGTGATGTTTTCTCCTTGATCATGCTAGCATATTCTTCCTTGGGATCTAATGGCCTCACATGCATGTCAAACTCTATAATTTACTCCATTATAATCTCTTTTTATACCTCTTCTTCATGTTTCTCCTCTATTTTATGCCTCTTCCTATGACTTTGTTGATTGTGTAAGAGTAACTTCTTATTCCATTCATCCTCAACATAGTACAATATTGTTTGAAAAATATTTGAATTTTCATGTCCATAATTATCAACTATTAACTTATATTTATCTTTCCAAATTGAGTAACTCACTTTATTTACTTGCTCATACTCCCTTTGCTTTCTAACTACCTTAATTATTGCTTTGTTTGCACAACTCTTTGTGCTTCCCTTTATTTCTCCTCTCTTGAAGTTCATCCTTGACCTTTTCCTATTTTACTCCACCTACTTTCATCCCCTTGGATGGAATGAAAATGTATTCTAACATATCCATTTCTTATTTCAACTTGAGAGCACCCACCTCCTCACAATCTTCATCAAATATTGGTCCACATTGCTCTTCATCCTATTGGGAAACTTGATCTTTGTCTTGTTTTTATACCCTCTCATTCATGAGATTCATGTCATTATATTTATATTTTATACCATGATTTTAAACACTCTTTGAGTTATTTCATCCTCACCTTGTCTTTCCATCAAATCAAGAATCAATACTATGGTTTTATTATACAAATATTATTCATTATTGGAGTAAACTTCCTAAACATCATCATAGACAACATTTGAAAACAAAATTTGAGAACACTTATCTTTTATGCACTCATCTTCTTGTTTACACTATTGTACCTTCATTTCTTTGGCTTGGTTTGCTTACGCTACCTCTCTTATTTGATTTGTAGATTTGTACCCTTCCTCAATCTTCATGATTTCTTGGGATACACCTAAATTATGATCTTATTATCTTTTCATGTTATTTTCAACCCGCTTAATTCCTTGTACCTACTTAGATTTCCATTTGTTTCTATTTTCATCTTCATTCTTCATGCCTTGGTTATCTACCATGCCAACTTAGTGTTCTTTGCCCTTTTTTCTTTGCTTCCACATTTATTCTTGTTTTATACCTGTGTTCTTATTTTGTTTGACCTCTTGTTTAATTTTCACCTCTTCCTTATCAAAACCTATTTGTTTTATCCACTTAGGCTAAATAAATCCATGCCCTTTTTCTTTTTTTGAGGGATGTACCTTGTCCTTTTTTCTCCCAATCTACATATTAGCCTCTTCTTCTTCATATGTGCAATAAAAATCAATGATCAAACATTAATTTACCTCCAAAGATGACTATTGTAGGCTTATTCATTCATGTCTTCACGGGTGACCTTCATGTCTTCTTGGTGAACTATCTTTTTTATTTCAGATAATATACTTGGCAAAGCATCATATTATTCCTCTTCAAATTCATCTTCAACATATTTAATGCCTTTAATCTCCATCCTTGTGTCTTCTACAAGAGGTTCCCTTTATTTTTCATCATCTTTCCACTTGATGGGTGATGTTCTTGGCCCATCCTTCACCAAATTTGAGGCCTTATGCTTGGCCTTCACTAAACCTTTTGTATAATAGATGCTATAAGGTGACTAGTTTGGGAAGGATCAACCAATGGACCCTTCCCTTTTCTATATGAAGAAATGGTTGGTCTTGAAACTTGACTAGGATTTTGTGTTGTACTCAACATATCCCATTATTATTTTTTTAATAATAACACACTATATCCTAAAAGTTTTAGGCCTATTTTTAAAATCTTCTTTCATAAAGCTTTATTGTTGCACCTATCTTCGCTACTCAATTAACACAAATAGACATGTTTCGCTTATCGAGACTAATTTATTAATATTTTTTAGAATATTTGCATGAATATAGGTTTTATAACATACATAGTTTGTAAATTCTTAGGATTCATATAAATTGTTCTTCAAAACTTTTTTTCAAAATTTGATCTTAAACATTCTTCGATGCATCACACCTCTATTAATCTTCATGAAGAATGTTCTTTAGAACTTTTTTTTCAATTTTTATTTAGAAAATTTGTAACTTTGTTCAAAATTTGGGAATTCAACATTATTAAATCCTTTATAACTATGTTAATGATGCAGATATATTAGGGAAAAGTCTAAAAATCAATAAGTTTGGGCTCTAAACTTGAAAATGATCTCAATAAGTTTTTCACCTTGTTCACACACTTTTTTAGATAGCAATGATCTTTTATCTTTATTTGTCTTGGTGAATTTATATTAGAATATTTATTCTTAAGTAATATATAGATTCACTCTATCTTATAAATATATTAATCATTTAATTTTATTTAACTCTTATAACTCCAACTTACACATTTATATTCATTACTTTTCTTGATCTCTTTCACTAGCTTTCACTAGGCAACTTTCTTAGGTTTCAAGTGCCACATCTTGATATAGGAATTAATGAATAAATATTATTTCATAAATAGTCTTATATGATCTTAACACACCTAATATAACCTAATTAAATTCCTTAATCACAATTCAACACCCAATTCCATACCTCAAGGTCACAATGATCTCCTTAGGCTTGTAGCCTTTTTTTTAACAATTCTACATTGTATGGATTAGTATCACCTAATTTTGATAAAATAAACATATATTAAATTACCCTATATCCTCAATATAATATAAAAAAAAATTCATGACCTTATTCACTCACCTTCACCATTTTCTTAGCCCTTCATCTTCTCAATTAGCCCTTCTAGGCCTAATTTTGCCTAGTTGTAACATAGTCATCTATATATGTACAAAATGAGGTCATACAACACTAAAAATTGTAAAATATTATTTATAACACTAGGTTCCAAAAAATACCAATTTTAATTGATTTTAAATGGTGTAAATTTTAGTTATTAAATCTTTTGTGTTTGACCCTTAAACTAGGGTTTTTAGGCTTTATGCAAGCTCGAGAAGGGGAAAATTACAATAACTTTAATTATAGGTCCTTATAAACCACTATAATACCTATTATAGGTATATTTTAACCTTTTTCATATTTATACATGCTTTATATTCCCTTTACATTATTTATATCCTTAAAACCATGAAATTTTTAGAAAATTAGGATATTGATAAGACTGTGTAAAGTTTTAAATAATTGTTGCATTCTAAAAGTCTCTAAATTTTCAAAAAGGTTAGTATTATGATTTTATCTCCCTTTAAATTATTCCAAAATCATTCAACTCAGTTAATAAACTACCCTCTTAAGACAACACCCAAACATGTTCTTGGCATGATGGTTATAGAGGCAGAGTTTTGCCTATACAGGATTGTGTTAGGATTCTTTGACAGTCACCAAAACTCAAAATATGTTTCAAAAAACATAAATATTATTAATAATAACATGTTCCTCATTAAAATATTTGTTTTAATCCATACTACAATCACTTCCTTAAGTCTGTGCCTTCCTCATCATGACTTGAGTGTACAACATGATATATGCTTGTAACAACATGGTACTGTGATCTAGAAATTTGAATCAAGAGAGGATGGTTAGTATGGTGTTAGTTCAAAAATGAAATAAAAATGAAATAAACACACTAAATTATCATACAATATCTAATCCTAAACACTAGGGAGATCTTAGTTAACAAACATGAATAAAACACACAACTAAAATGCAAAAGAAGCCCTCTTTTACCTTCCTTGGATGCTCCAAAATGCTTGTTGTAGTGGCTTGATCGGCTTGTGCTCATGAAGTCTTCATCAGAGGAGGCTTGGCTATCTCCTCTTATCCTTAGAACCTTGTGGCTTTGGATTAGCTTGGCTTGGAATAAATTTGGCATGGTAACACTAATTTTTTGAAGCTTTTTAATCAATTTTGCATTATAACTTTGCATAATCATGTCTTAGAAATGATGTGGTAAGGCCTCCTATTTATAGATTTTTGCAAATGTCTAGAATCAACCTAAACCATCCATCCTAAGATTGAGATGTGTGGTTGAGGATTAATTCAATTTTTAAAATGAATTTTATAATTATCCTCATCATGACATTGGAAGAAGGGGTAATTAAGAGGCATGAAGGGCATCATGGAAGGCATTGATGAGGCATGTTGGGCATGAATCCTAATATTTATGGAATTTATGGCCTAGGGATGTCTTTCCAAGAAATGAGGTCGACTGATGATGTAGATATTCAATATTCATTTCCAAGAATAAGTTTTCAACAAGTTTCTATGGAATTATTAAATATGCATTGATTTGGGTTAATTAGCTCTTAAGCATATTTAAACACTTTGTGCATAAATTACTCAAATTGATCAGAATGCCTTGTTATTGGTCCAAAATTTGACTAGATTAGAGTTGGAAGGCAATTTTAGATGCATTGGAACCATATTCCCATTTAGGATGTTATCAATAGTAAATAATAAAAGCATGTATCTTATGTAGAAATTTGATAAGAAAGAGCAATCCAGAGCACCCAGGTGCAAAATTAGCATTTTGACTCAAAATGATCTGATCAAAGTTAACTAGCCCACAAATTACATTACCCCATTTAATGATACTGTAGCCAAAATTGGCACTTAAAAATGTTAGTTTCACATCATTTAGCATGTTTTAGTTTTTTTAGGCCAAATTGTGCATTTTGGGTGGAAATTGGTCAAAATCTTGGTTAGAGGTTATCAGTGGTCAATTTTAGGTGTCTATAGGTACTTTCAGGGATGATTGTATCAGAGGATCAACACCTATTGCCTTCAAAGGTTTTGTCTCTCTTTATATCTTGTCACCAAAATCTTATCTCTTCTCTATTTACATCAAGAACTTCTGAAGATAATGACTAACCCTTTCTTCAAACATCTTTAACTTCCATAATCTATTAAAATAGGGGTTGTATTCTATGTTCATAGGGCTTGGTGGAATATGCATTTAGTTTAATATCCTTCTTGAATTCAAAAAAAAATACTACTACAATAAATTAGAACAAACCTCCATTCACCAATATTCATCTCAACATACTTTTGGTATGTATTTCAAGGCACAAGGGTTTACCTTCATACTTTGATTATGATAGATGTATGTAATCTATCACCAACCTACAAGTTCCCAAAAATATTGCATAATGATGGCCTCAAGAAACTTTCAAAAACATTGTTTCATTCACAAGAATCCAATACTATTCAAAAGACATAAACATACATAATCCTTCCTTTCTTCATTCATATTGATTATCAAAACATTATAACTTTTGTCCTTCATAGGAATTTACTACCTTTCTTGAGGATTTTATCATCTTTTTTAAATTTATCCCTTTTTTTAATTCTTGGAGCTATCTCACATCCACTCTCACTCCTCCCTAATCCATCCAACTCTACAACTTTCATTTTATACCACTTTAACATTGGTTTGGTGGGTGGTTACATCATAACTCCTTTACAGTAACTAACTCAACACTTGAGGTTGATTACATGACTAATTTTTTTTTTAACACCTCAATGTATTAACATTAAATATGATCAAAACTACCTTAAATGACTTTGTTGGACCTCCTTAAAGTCACTTTACTCACCTAATCACTCCATACATGCATTTGAACCTCCTAGTCTTAGTTCAACTATTTAAATTTTCAAATTCCTTATTTTGGATGGAAAACTCTTAGAAATTATAGAAATAATTCCTAGGAATCTATATGACTTCTAAGATAACATAATTATCCCAAAGGATCCTTCACATACATTCCATGACAAGGTTGACCAATATTAAATCCTATTGATAAAAACACAAAATTGGTGTCTTCTAGCTTGATGTTCCTACATCATACTCCCTAGGAGGGAGAAAATTTGCATGCTAAAACTTCTTCCTTACCTTATTATTTAATATTTTAGGTTCCTTCATACTCAACATAATGTTTCTCCTTAATTCTTTCTCTTTTTTCTTTGATAAACTTTTGCATTTCTTCTTCTTGACTTTGTCTAGTTTCCTTATAATTGCATCTTCTACCTCTATGAGGTGTTCCAACTGATATAGCTCCTCAATTTCTGCATATTCCATATTTTATAAGTGTATTTTTAACTTATAATCCTCATCTACAACCAAATAGTTCTTACTCTTCTTGATTATGCTTGTCTCATGTTATTCTCATTCATTGTTTTCACTTGATGCTTATTTGTTTAGTGATGTTTGCTCCTTGATCATGCTAGAATTTTATTATTTGGACTCTAATTGCATCACATGTATGTCAAACTCTATCATTTGATCCATTATGCTTATTTTTATACCTCTTATTCATGTTTATCCTCTTTTTTATGCCTCTTCTTATGACCTTGCTCATTGTGCAAGAGCAACTTCTTGTTCCATTCATCCTCAACATAGTACAATATTATTTGATAAATATTTAACTTTCTATTCCACACTTATCAAATTTCAACTTAGATTTAGCTATCCCAATTAAGTAACTCACTTTGTTTATTATCTCATACTCTCTTTGCTTACTTACTACCTTGCTTAATTATGTCTTTGTTTGTACAACTCTTTGTGCTTCCCTATTCTACTCTTCTCTTGATGTTTCTTCGAGTTCATCATTGACCTTTTCCTATTTTACTTCACCTACTTTTAGCCCCTTAGATGTAATGAACATGTCTTCTAACATCTCTAATTATTCTTGCAACTTGAAAACATCCACCTCCTCACAATCTTCATCAAATATTGGTCCACATTTCTCTTCATCCTCTTTGGAAACTTGATCTTTATCTTGTCCTTGGACTCACTCATTCATGAGAGTTAAATCATTCTCTTACTACTACAAACCATGCTTTTTAAACACTCTTTGAGTTTTTTCATCCTTACATTGTCTTTCCATCAACACATTCATCAATAATATGGTTGCATTATACAAATATTCATCATTATTGGAGTCAACTTCATACACATAATCATAAACAAAATTTGAAAACAAATGCTGAGAACACTTAGCTTTTATGCATTCATCTTCTTGCTTACATTATTATAACTTCATTTTTTTGGCTTGGTTTTCTTACACTACCTCTCTTATTTTATTTTTAGACTTGTAACCTTACTACATCTTTATCTTTCTTGGGATACACCTAAAATATGATCTTCTTTTTCTCTTTTCATCCTCTTTGCAATAGTCTCAATTAGTTCTTCACCTATTCTTTAACCCCTTTATATAGAAATAGTCTTTGATCTTTGTTTGACTTGGAAACTTTATCTTATAATATCTATTCAATGGAATCTCTATAGTTACTCTCTATTTTCATTATATTAGGCATTCACTTTTATTTACATCTTATTACTCTAGCTCATTCATTTATGTTCATTACCTTTCTTGACCTCATCCACTATCTTTCCCTAGGCAATCTTCTTAGGTTTAGAGTATCAATTCTTGATTTAAGTTACATGAATGAAATATATTGTAATATAAGATATTATGTGTCATATTAAACCTAATATAACCCCTTTAAATTGTTTAAAAACCTTCAATTCTCATTCCCACACTTTAAGGTTACAATGATCTCATTAGGCTTGTAGCCTTTTTTTTAGTTTTTCCCTTGGTTTGTAAAACCTAATAGCTCTCATAAATATTTAAAAGTACATTATATCACCCTATACCTACCTTAAAATACTCATGAAGTTTCAATACCCATCTCCTTTGCTAGATACCTTTTCTCTCACTAAGACAAACCTAATTAGGTCTCTAGGCTTCATTATTAGACATAGTCACCTGTATATGTACGAATAGAGATCTTATCACCCAAAAACCTAAAAAATATCCTTGTATATGTCAAAAATAATTAAAAATACCAAATTTTACCTTTTTCAATGGTGGGAACATTAGTTATTAAATTTTTAGTGTTTAAACCCTAAACTAGGGTTTTTGGGATTTGTACATGCCTGAAAGGCTATATAATGCATTTTATTGAATTTTAAAATGTTTCCAAAGTAAAAATGACATTCCTAATGTTTTTTTCACCTCATTTATCCAAAAAATTTCATTATAAACGTTTTTCAATATTCATTTTCTTGGAATGAGTTCAAACATAGAGTTTTGTTTCTTAGTTAATGACAATGTAAGGGTTTCAAAGCTTTGTTTACTTTTAAATAAGTTTAAATGGTTAAATATTGTTTTTTTTGTATATTATTAACTTACATAACATGACCACACATTTACCAAATATATATGTATTCCCATCCTCAAAAATAAACACTTTTCCTTAAGGACTGACTATATAAAAACATGACACAAACCATGTGTAATACTGAAATTTGTTTATCTTCAAAAGGTTTTATCCCTCATTGTAGAAAATTATAAAAACTTATATTTAAATTATTTAAAAAAATAATTTATTGACACCAAGACCATTTTTTTATCCAAACATTTAAAACATCTAGTACCCTCTAAAATAGGGGTTGTAAATCTGTATACATAGGGTTCTTGGCCTGAGTCAATAGATTATCATCTAGGATGATTGTGTATTGAAGTTTCAATCCATTATTACATTCAAAAAACTACATTACAACCAATAATTTCACTTACCAATCCTTGTCCCAACATGTTGATGGACCATGTCATAAAAACTAAGTATTACCTTCATTTCTTGACTGTGATAAAAGTCTATAGGGTCTCATGGATTCAATGGAATATTTATATAATTTTACCCATATGAATATATTATATAAATTATCTAAATGTCTTTAAAATATACACATATTAAATATTTAATGCCATGATAAGTTTCACCTCACTAACCTGTAGAAGATACTTAATTACTCTTTCTTTTTAAAGAAAGTGACCTACAGTACTTGGTATCAAATTGTAATATAGCATAAAACAAAAAAAAATTAATGGCCTCCTAGGAATTTAAAAGGAAAAAATTCACTTATACAATCAATTTACATTGAAAGGATAATATATGTGTTAACAAACTTTCCTTGATTCATTGATTTATTCTCAATTACATTACAGTCATGTCATGGACTTGTGTCTTTCCTTGAGGATT
The DNA here is from genome assembly GCA_037957365.1 of Torreya grandis. NCBI lineage: Eukaryota > Viridiplantae > Streptophyta > Pinopsida > Cupressales > Taxaceae > Torreya > Torreya grandis. The sequence goes on from JARHVA010000179.1 coordinate 4,072,123, forward strand.
TTACTCATCCTTCCACTCTATAGTTTATCCTCTTATTCTCTATGGATACATCTCTCTCCCTCTCTCCTATTATATCCTACCTATTCCATCCAACTAACTACCAACTCTTTCCAATCCAACTTCAACATTGGTTTTTTGGTTCGTTACATCAACTTTTTTTTCATAACTAATCTTCAACATAAAAAAGTGATTTACATTAGTTTATATGAATTAAATTAAGGACTAAACATTAAATGTATTAAAACCTCATTATTATGAATTGAGTGAACCCATTAAACTAACTTTTCTCACCTAACCCTTCCATACATGCATTTGACCCTCCTAGCCTTAGTTCAAATATTTGAATTTTAAAATACCCTATTTTGAAGGGAAAACTCTTAGAGCCTATATAACTAACTCTCACTAACTAAAATGGAATTATAAAGACCAAAATGGATCCTATATGATATTTTAACATCAAATAAACTCCAAAATGGGATAAATATGACCTCTATTGACAATAACTCTAAAATGATGTTTTCTAGATTGATGTTCCTACATCATACTCCCCAAGACAGAGAAAATTTGTGCCACCAATTTTATTTATTTCCTTATAATTCATAATTTATGGATATTTCATGTTCACCTCTCTACTATTCTTCCTTTCTTGCTCCTTTCTCTTTTCTAGGCTCTTGCATTTCTTATTTTCGGCTTTGTCTAGTTTCCTTATCATTATATCTTCTACCTCTATGAGGTGTTTCAATTGTTGTAGACACTTATTTGATACATGTTCCATATTTTATAAGTGAATTTGTCCTTCATCATCTTTATTTACAACTAAATGGTGCTTATGCTTCTTTCTCATGCTCATTTTATGGCTTTTTCCTTCTTTATTTTCACTTGATGTTTGCTTCTTTAGTGATTTTTGTTCCTTAACCATACTAACATATTCTTCCTTAGGCTCTAATGGCTTCACAAGCATGTCAATCTCTATCATTTTCTTCATTATACTCTCTTTTTATACCCATAATACACATGTATTAATCTCTTTATGTCTCTTTATATAACTTTGCTCATATTGCAAGAGAAACTTCTTATTCCACTCATCCTTAACATAGTACAATATTGTTTGACAAATATTTGAATTTCTATGTACATGATTGTCAACTATCAACTCAAATTTAGCTTTCCAAATTGAATAACTCACCTTATTTAATCCCTCATACTCCCTTTAATTTATAACTAAATTTCTTGCTTGTGGTTTTGTTTGCAAAACTCTTTGTGATTCTCTATGTTACTTTTTACCTGTCTCTTCCTTGAGCTCATCCATGAGCTTTGATTGTTGTACTTAACCTTCTTTCATTCCCTTGGATGGACTGAATATCTCTTCCAACATCTCCATTTATTTTTCAAATTTGAAAGTATCCACCTCTTCACAATACTCATCAAATATTTCTCCACATTACTCTTAATTTTATTATGTACCTTGTTCCTTGTCTTTTCCTTGGACTCCCTTAGTTATGAGAGTTATATCAACCTCCTTTAGTTGCATACCCTTTGTGTTAAGCAATATTTGAGGTGATTCATCCTCACTTTGTCTTTTAATCAACTAATTCATCAATACTATTGTGTCTATGTACAAAATATCTTCATTGTTTGAATAAACTTCAAATGAAGCATCATAAATAGCATTGGACATCAAACCTTGAGTCCATTCATCTTATTTTCATTCAAATTTTTGTTGCACGTTTATCTCTTTGGCTTGGTTTGCTTGAAACATCTCTCTTGTTTACTTTTTAGACTTGTATTCTTATTCAATCTTCATGCTTGTTTGGTATATACCTGAAATATGATCCTGTTGTGCTCCTTTTATGTTAATTTCCACCCATTTTTTGCCTTTTACTTTCTTATATTTCCACTTTTTCTCATTTAAACTCCTTCTTGCTTTATGCCATGGTAGTCTATCTTGCCAATTTGGTGTTCTTTACCCTTTTTGCTTTGCTTCCATAGTTGTTCTTTTTTTCCTCTTGTATTCTTACTTGGATTGACCTCTTTTTTGAGGTTCACCTCTTCCTTATCATCACCTTCTTGCTTCATCCATTTAGGCCAAACATATCCATGCCCTTGTTCTCTTTTTTAGGGTGGAACCTTGTCCTTATTTCTCCCAATATGCATATTAGCCTTTTATTCTTCATATATAAAATTAAAATCAATGCTAAAACATTAATTTACCTCCAAATATTATTGATGCAAGATTTTTTCTTCATTCATGACTCCATGGGTGACCTTGATGCTTTCTTGGTTGAAACTACTATACTTGGCAAGGCATCATAGTATTCCTCTTCAACTTCATTTTCAACATGTTTAACACTTTCAATCTTCATCACTTTGTCTTCCAAAATAAGTTTTTTTTCCTTGTCATCCTCTTCCCACTTGATGGGTGATGTTTTTGGCCCATCCTTCACCAAATTTGAATCTTTATGATTGGCTTTCACCAAACCATTATTCATACCTACATACATAATCTTAAAATCAACATTATCATATAAAACAAGAGACCATATAGTCTCCTTAAAGAATGTATTTTTTATAGACACTCTCCACCTCTTCTTCTTGTCTTCAATCTGAGGTGCTCCTCTTGGCACTTCTTTCTCCTTCATATTATCCTCAAACAGAACTTTCTTCTCTATCTCTTTATTTTGTTTCTCACATGGAAACATCTCATCCCTCATGACTCTATGGTTTTTCATCTCTTTATTTTTCTCATATCTCAAGACACTCATCTTGTGTTATCTCTCTCATAAGTGACTATAGTGGCCATTTCACCTTTTTATCACATTACAACCAATCCATTGGCTTCCTTATCCTTTCAAGAGATTTATAATGAGCTATATCTTCTTAGTAATCTACCCTAACTCTATTCTCATGTCTTCCACTTATCCTTCTACATCCATCTTCTCACTTTCTTTGCTTATAGGAATATCTAGACTTTCCTCTTAGCAGGCTTCTCAATCTTGTCTCCTATACCTCTATTGGATCTTTCATCTTCCTTTAGTCCTCTATCTAGGAACTCTCCTTATCCTTTTTGAATCTCCCTTGGATTATTTACTCTTCTCCTTCTTTATTTGAGCTCCAAAACTCTTGCCTCACACTATTTGAGGCTATTATTTCTCTCTTCTCAATTTTGTAATTTACCTATATTGATCTCAATAGATCATACCTACAATAATCTCTTTTCCCATAATACCTTTCAAGGTTATCTCAAGCATTCTTCATAGCATTATTTATCAATCTCAAATCAATAATTTATAAATAACTAAAAATAAAACTCTAACCAAGCTTACCTTTCTTTGATACCAAATGATGTAGAGATATTAAAGAAAAGTATCCAAATCAATAAGTTCTAGCTCTAAACTTAACAGTGATCTCAATAATTTATTCAACTTATTCACACACCTCTTTAGATAATAATAGTATTTTATCTTTATTTAGCTTGGTAACTTCCTCTTTTCCATGCCTCTTCCTATGACCCTCATTGTGCAAGAGAAACTTATTATTATATTCATCCTCAATATAGTACAATATTGTTTGGAAAATTTTTGACATTTCATGTCCATGATTATCAATTATTAACTCAGCTTTATCTTTCCTAATTGAGTAACTTACTTTGTTTACTTGTTCATGTTCCCTTTGCTTGCTAAATACCTTTATTAATTATGGCTTTATTTGCAAAACTCTTTGTGTTTCCCTTTATTTTTCATATGTTGATGTTTCTTAGAGTTCATCCTTGACATTTTATTATTTTACTTCACATACTTTCAACCCCTTGGATGTACTAAACATGTCTTCTAACATATCCATGTCTTCTTGCAACTTGAGAGAATACACCTCCTCATAATATTCATCAAATCTTCTTCCACATTTCTCTTCATCCTCATGGGCAACTTGATATTTATCTTGTCCTTGGACTCCCTAATTCATGATATTTAAATCATTCTCTTTTTGTTGCATACCATGCTTGTCAAATACTCTTTGAGGTGTTTCATCCTCACCTTGTCTTTCTATCAACTCATTCATAAATATTATGGTTCTTTATACAAATCTTCTTCATTATTGGATTAAAATTCATACATATCATCATAACAACATTTTAAAACAAACTTTGAGAACACTTATCTTTTATACACTCATCTTCCTGGTTACACTATTGTACCTTCATTTCTTTGGCTTGGTTTTATTACACTACCTCTCTTATTTGCCTTGTATAATCATGCCCTTCCTCAATATTCATGATTTATTGGGATACACCTATAATATGATCTTATTATTCTATTTTCATGCTCTTTTAAACCCACTTGTTTCCTTGTACCTACTTAGATTCCCATTTATTTCCCTTTGCATCTCCTTCATTCTTCATGCCTTGGTTATCTACCATGCCAACTTAGTGTTCTTTACCCTTTATTATTTGCTTCCATATTTTTTCTTATTTTCTACTAATGTTCTTGTCTTATTTGACCTATTTTTTAAGGTTCACCTCTTCCTTCTCACCACATATTTGCTTCACCACTTAGGCCAAACAAATCCATGGCCTTGTGATTTCTTTAAGGGTTGTACCTTGTCCTTATTTCTACCAAATTGCATATAACCTCTTCTTATTCATATTTGTAATAAAAATAAATGCTCAAATATTCATTTATCTCTAAAGATAACTATTTAAAGCTTATTTATTCATTCATGTCTTTATGGGTGACCTTCATGTATTCTTGGTGAACTATCTCTTTTGTTTCAACTACTATAATTGGTATAGAATCATATTATGACTCTTCAACTTCATCTTCAACATGTTGAATTCCTTCAAAATCCATCCCTATGTCTTATACAAGAGGTTCCATTTCTTTGTCATCTTCTTTCCAATTAATGGGTGTTGTTCTTATCCCATCCTTCACCAAATTTGAGGCCTTATTCTTGGCCTTCACCAAACCTTTCTTCATACCTACATACACAATATTTAAAACAATGTTAGAATATAAAATGAGATACCACATATCCTCCTTGAATGTCTCTTGCATATACATCCTCCATCTTTTCTTCTTGTCTTCACTCTCAAGTGTTCCTCTTGGCACTTATATCTTCTTCTTGTTCTCTTAAATTATAACCCTCTTCTCTATTTCTTTGTCTTATTGTTAACTTGAAATTTTTTCATCCATCATGCCTTTATGGGTTGTCTTCTCTTTCTTCTTCTCATCTCTTAAGACACTCATCTTGTGGCTTATCTATTTAACAAGTGACTCTAGTGGCCACTTCAATCTTATTTTCACACTAAAACCAATCCATTCTCTTCCTTTTAATTTCAAGAGCTTCACCATAAGATTTATCTTATAAATTCTCTACCCCAAATC
>JARHVA010000179.1:4082500-4387500 GCA_037957365.1 Torreya grandis
GGAGCCCAACCACCATCCAAGTTTTTGATCAAAGACTTTATCAAGTACATAACACCATTTTTAATTTAATAGTTTTGAATTACAAGTATCCAAACTACTCATCTCTATGGTACATAATTATAAATTTCAACACCCATACATGTGAAGATAATTTGACACTAGCACAGAGGCACTTGGTTGTAGATTGACTTCCCCTCAAACACAAGGATTACCATGCATTGACCTACTATGAGATCTATACTTTATGTGTAAAGTAATTAGGGAAACTTTCCTACATCATGTGAAGCATAAAACCATCATTAATTAAATTTTAGGAGATGTCTTCCAAATTTACTTATCCTTGCCTATATAGATGCTACACTTGATTTACATAGAGTGGTAACATGGAAGAAGAAAAATTCAATTGATAAAACACTAAGAAAGTGGATTATCCTTGGAGAGACCATTGTCCTCAAGAAGTATCCAATACCTATAACCAAGTTTCAAATAGGAGTTTACATTGGAATGGCCTTTCTAAATAAGTTATATGGATACCTTCGCATCAAATTCCTTCACCTCAAGTGGGTTCCACTGCTATATTTATTGATGACCTAAGAGATAACCTTTGCTCTAGGAGAGATAATCAATGCTAGGTTGTAAGAGAAAATTTTCTATTAAGACAAGAAGCATGTGGGATGACATTTTTACATATATCCTTAGGTTTAGAGGGATATTCATGAGGCACCACTACCTATAGTTTCAAAAAGTATAGCTAATATATTGATGCCCAAATGGGACTACTAGATCTATCTCGATTATACTGTGATTATGGTTATAGGGCATAAGCTTACCATGTTGCATCTCCATAAGTATGTGCCAAAATAATTATCTAAGAAGGAGATAACATGCCAGTTATGGTGGGGAATTGATGAGAATTTGAAGAAGAAGAAGAAGAAGAATAAGAAGAGTACTTTCCATTACTCTCATTTGATGATTGGTAGGATGTGTTATATCAATTGTAAGCACTTTAGAGAGGTTGGTAGGTTTAGAGAATATTATTCATTGTCCACCCTACTATGTAAAAATTGGGACTCTCATGGTTAAATTCAAAAAAATATCTAATGTATTGGTAATACATGCCAACATGAGTCTCATGAACATGACTTTATATTTTTGAATGCTAAGATTGATGCCCAAGTCTTGGAGAGGGCTCAAATGGTTGGATTAAATGAATAACTATTGAAAATAATCTAAGGGAATCCCCTAATTTCAATTGTAGATGAACATGTTAGGCTTCCAACTTTAGTTAGATAGGCTGTAATAGAATTTTGGAATAATAGGCCCTCTTGGTCATCATTGGAATAGGGGGAACCATCCTAAACATCACCCATGGTGATGAAGACTATAAAGTAAGAGCCTGAGATAAAAGAGATTCCCATCATTAAAAGTTCCCTTAGGAGAGTTGAACAAGAGCTAATTTGTATCAACTCTTCAAATTCATAAGACCATACTCTTCCTACTACCACTTCAACTCAAGTGACTACAAGCATGAAAATACCAACTTCCCCTACTTAGGTGGCTTTCCCCTCAATAAAAAAGGTAACTCTTCACTATAAGATAAAACTAAGAGCCAAGGTACCCCCTGTAATCCCAGCTATTGATACATCATCTACAAAATGACCTATTGTCACCAAATCTTGCACCCTAGGAGAGGTTATTCAAGCCTCTTCTATATTTGGGTAATATGGGAACATTTAAAGGTATGCAGGTGTACCTATATTGGAAATGACCCTCTAGATTTAAGGGCTAAATCCTTGAATATATCATGCACTGTTTATCACTTAAACTACTACTTACTTATGGGAGAAAGAGTTAGATAAATGAATAAATTGAACCTAATATAAATTAGGTGATTCAAAAATAATGTATTCCACATGACCATTATATTTCTACCATGATGAAACAAAAATATAGACTAGTCTCTAAGCTTTAATGGGTTCTAACATAAGTATTTCAACATAGAGGCGAGATGTGAGTAACCACACAAGGCAAATGAACTAGAGGTCATATTACACACTCTAAGGACAATCATATGCTTGAAAAATCTTTAAACACTAGAATAATCTTTATATGACTAGTTACACTAGTAACTATTACTCAAACATGAAAGGATAAGGGAAGGAATGATAGATAATTATCACTTTTCATCACCATACATCACTTGCAGACTTAGACAATTTTTCAAAAATTAGAAATAGACTTTATCCAAGTGTATCTCTACATTTTTTAAAAAATTAAGTCTCCATATTCTGATCAAAATGATTTCACAGTGTAGAGCTCTTCAAGATCTTTTCAACACTTTTCGTGGTTTGCAAAACGGACACCGTATGCTCAAGTTATAAGCCGCTAAAGTATTCTTGCAATAGGGAAAAATGTGGTGTCGCAAGATGACGTGGTGCAATGTGGACACACCGAGTGGATCAATCAGGTGGTGACACGTGGTAGTGAATGGAGTCCATAGATTTTTTCAAAGTCTATAAAAAAATTTCATTGCATTGCACAGTCTGTAGATTTGTGCAAAGTTCGTAGAAATTTTAAAAGGCTTTGTAATGCCAAGTCCGTAGAAATTGTAAAATTGCAAGTTCATAGAAATGCTTTATAATGCTTTATACCCATGTGGAGGAGCCACGTAACACCAAGGACTGAGCACCTTGCCCAAACCATCCGACATGGAAAATGCCTTAGCCAAAAGGCATCGACAACTATTATGTTGGAAACAAGGCTATAAAAAGCCTTTTTAATTTACTACCCCCACGTATGTGGGATATTTGATAAGTTTCAAATGAAAACCTAGGCCATTTCCCAATATGGAATTAATTTGGATAACCCAAGTTCCCACCAATAGGGCCATCGACATCATTCAAGATGGTTGCTCATCTTTAAAAAGCATGCAATCCATTTTCAAACAACAAATGTGGGATAAATGGATAAGCTTGAGTGCCCACAAAGGAGGCTAATGGGATTGGAACCCCTGACCTGCCATGTAAAATGATAAGAGCCCAACCAACTTTCCTGTGGGAGATAAGATAGAAATAAACCCACGAATTTGTATTTAAAGGTAAGCATTCAGCCGACTGTGTAAGAATAGAATAGACTAGTTTGTTGTATTTCCTCATTTTGGATCCCTTAGAGGCCAAATCAGAGCTCAGAGTAAACTAAAAACTTGTTTATAATTATGATAAACTTTGTGTACTATATTCATTTTCCCATTTTGGAGAATTTTTGATGCCATTTTGAGCTATATAAGTTACCAATTTTGATTTGGAGAAGCCTCTACATGTGATTCAGGAAGGTGAAGGACGTACTGAGTCAGCCAAGGTATTTTGAAGGTCTAAAACACTATTTTGTAGAGAGAAAGGATCTATTATTGATTTGAAGTATATTTTAACTTGCAAATTTGAGAAACATTAATGGATTGATTCAATAAGAACTCGGGGATGTAAGAATTTTGAACCCCGTAAACAATTTTTGTGTTTTGATCTTTGGATTCATTTTTGCATATCAATTTCAGTTATTATTCAGATTTTTAATCAGAATGCAAAATTTAATGAATTGATCATTTATGGGAAATTGGATAAAATCAAGAATTTGGAAAATCTGATAGTTTCAAAGGATAAATGATGTGAACTTTCAATTCATTTGTATTTTAATTTTGAAACATGATTCTTGGATCAGATTTTAATCAATTTCTAAATACTCCAACGATATAAAGTTGAGAATTTTTTCCCTCCAATTAAATTTAATTTTTGGAATTGATAATTTTAAAAGATCCATTTAAATATTTTTAAAAGTAGTGAAGTTCCAACTGGTGTTTATGGATCAAGACTTGTATTAATGTTCAAAGGCAAAATATAACATCAATCTAATAAGGATTCACCATACATGGTGTGGTGGTACTTTATAATAGCTCAAGACCTATATTTATAAAATAAAGGAAACAAGATAAAGAGAGCCTTGGTGTTGAAAAGGGGAATCAATAAATTTGAATATTTTAACCATAATTACAACTGATTCTAAAAATTATGCTCCTTTAGATGTTTTGATTAATCCCTGACACTTTATGTGGTTGCACAATTACATTATTCCCTCCTTGATATTCCCTGGTAGTTACAACAATAGTATCAAATTTTTTCAAGCTAGGCTCTAGCATTAATGTGGTTAGAATAATCAGATCAATATGTTAGGGCTTTCTCCTAGTGCTAACTAATATTTGTTGGTTTGTTATTATGTGAAATAGTGAAGAGAAGTGTCCCTTTTATCTAGTTTGTCCTGGAGATGAAACCATCAAAGTTTGTATATCCACCTTGGTATTATCCTTCAAAACATTGGCTTTATTATGAACTGAACCATGCTCGAACTTGGATCCATACCTTTTATTTACCTTTCCCCATAAAAAGTTAATTTTTCAACCTTTGTCTAAGTCACCTAAGCTTGCCTTCATCTGATTAGCCATCAATGACTAGCTTAGATCATTGATTTTTTGATTCATCTCACTCTATTGATCTTGATTTGCATGATTAAATGCACTCATGCCACTTATCAATTATGTGTTGATTTTTGGATCCTATTGTCAATCTATAGCTTCATGCGCTTATGTCATGTCGTGAACTCTCAATATCCTTGACTCATTGACTTGATTGTGTGTCATTAGATATTAATCTATTATTTAACATGAGTCAATTTTTCTGGACCCATTCTCTTTCTAATTGAGCTTGCACATTTTATTCCTACTTGATTAATATTAATTGTTAGATCCTAATTTTTGAATTCTAACGACTATTTTTAGGGACTTAACTTTGACAGTTGCACAACCATCATTGGGATATTCAAACTTCAACAGTCACTTTTAGGGATTGAATTTTATGTATGTGTGATTATCATTTGACATCTATGTGTACATATTTAATGTCAAGTAGATCATCAAATTTAAGCTCTAATGGATAACTACTAAGCCTAAACTTTGACACTTTCATGAACATCACTCTATTTCCCAAAAATTCTTTTAGAATTTATGTTTTAACCTTTTGTTATAGATCAGTTTCCTCAAGCTATTTCTTTCAGGCCTTCTACTAGACATTTGTTGTGAGATTTGTGTCTTATTGACTTCTTATGAAGTAATTTGTACTTAGTCGTTTACCTCAAAACAAATTCTTGAGGTTAAAATGTTAGAAAAAAATCATGTCTTTGGGATCTCTATCTCAAACAAATTTTTTGAAAGAAATCATCCTTAGAATTGCCCTTCATCTTTTTTTAAATAACCCCTTTGCCCTTTGAAAATGCCCTCAAAACTTTGAAAAGTGTCCTTTGGATATTTTATCTTGGTCACTTTATCAAAAGAAAAATACCCTTTAGGATTTATGTTTGGATCACTTTCTTGATAAAAGACCCTTTAGGAAAATGTTTTGGACACTTTACTTGAAAAAGATACCCTTAAAAACTTCTGTATTGGACCTTTTGATGAAGAAAAGTACCCTTCAGGAAAATGTTTTGAGACACTTTGCTTTAAAAAGTGCCCTTAAATATTTTAGCTTTGGGCCACTTTTCTTGTAAAATGACCCTTCGGGAAAAAAATTTGGATAATTTTCCTGAAAGAAAATGCCTTTAGACTAATACTTCAGACAAAATTTCTAAAAGAATTTACACTTAACCTTTTTTTATGAAAACAATTTTCTTGAAAGAAAGAGAACTTTAGGAAAAGTATTACGTGACTTTTGCCCAAAGAAATAAGTCTATGAGATGTTTGTATTGAATAATTTATCCAAAAAAGTCCCTAATGCTCAACCAAATCAAGTGGAACAATTTCTCCAAAATAACTCTAAATGCTCTAACACTTAGCCAAAAGTTGAAATATCTCCTAAGTGCAAACTTAGGCTTTCTTGGACTTGCTATTACAACTGCTTAGCACCATGAAAATATACCACTTGTATATATGATCTAGAAATGACCCTTAAGACACCAAAAGACACAAGGAAAAAGCTAGACCATGACCAAAACATAGAATGACATATGAAATGACATCAAATGAGCTACAACATACCCTATAACATTATAAAAAATCACCTATACAAGGTTTTTACTATAAGTGGTTGATCCATTTTGACCTATGGGAAAAAATGGTCAACATCTTTGGCAATTTCCTAAGGGTGGAATGCTTGTTATACCATGACTAGTTGCCTAATTTTGTCTTTTGGGATATGGAGTCACAAGTATATAGCTAGACATATAAACTACCTTGAATAACATATGAAACATATAAAACAATGGGAATAAAACACAAAGCAAGGAACTAATAAAAACACACTATGATTCAAAATCACTTATTAGGACATAATAAGACATGAAAGGAAACACACACCTAAACTAATATTTACAAGATAAACCTTTAGCTCTCAATATTTTAAATGTATCCCATTCATAGGGATAGGTAGTTTTTCTCCATTCATCCTTGTTAATTGAAAGGAATTACTTTTCTTGCACTTAGTGATGACATATGGTCCACTCCATAGGGTATCAAACTTGGTATGCCTCCCTGGTTTTGCTCTATCTTCATCCCATTTCAAGACTATGCCACCTTTTTGAAATGATCTTGGAGTTTCCTTCTTATCAAAAGAATTATTCATTAGTATTTGGTGATTCTTCATAGTTTGATGAGATTTATCTCTAGCCTCTTTCAACTTCATTAATTCTATCAATCTCACCTCCATTGGAGTGTTATCAATTAAATTTAGTTGGTGCACTAATTCTAAGGCAAGAAACTCTTGAGAGATAGACATCCTAGATTCCCTTCCATCGACAAGCACAAAATGAGAATTCCCTATTGACCTCTTGGGAGTTATCCTATCAGCCCATAAGGCTATCTTCAATTTGGTGTGCCAAGATCTTTGGTTGTGCTCCAAGGTTCTCATGATGATTCTGATCAAGTTCTTGTTAGTAGATTCAACTAATCAATTAGCTTGAGGGTAATATTTAGATGAAATTCTCAAGAATATTCCATTTTTATTTTCCCAATTAGCTATCCTATCACTCAAAAAAGCAAGAGCATTATCTAAAATAATCTTAGAAAGTGTGTCAAACCTTGTTATGATTCTCTCGTATAACTCTAAGATAGCAGTCTCATTGACCTCCTTCAATTCTATGGCCTCAACCCATCTTGTGAAATATTTAGTTGCTGTGAGTATCCATTTATGACTAGCACTTGATGGGGGATTTATCATGCCAATGAATTCAAGACCCCATTACATGAAAGGATGATCAACTTGGATAGGATTCAAAGGAAAAGTTGCAAGCTTATGCTTTCCCATAAAGAAAGCACATTATCCTCCCCTTCTTACCCAAGCGTGGCAACCCTTGAAGAGGCTAGGCCAATAATAACCATCCCTCATGATCTTGGTAGTTGTGGTTCTTAGAGAGAAATGACACCCTGTTGTCCCATCATGGAACCTATCAAGCATCATTCTAGATTAGTCATTATCAATGCATCTTAATAGCACACCATTGATGTCCCTCCTAAAAAATACACCATCCACAAGATAAAAGGGAATATATTTCAATCTAAAATATCTCTTTTGTGATATATTCATATTATTAGGATACTCACCATTTTGGAAAAATCTTATCATATCTTGTGTCCAACTTTGTGGACGTAATGAACCAGCTAGTTGGGGACACTCATGGTTGACTAGAGCCTCTTCTTTTAACTTGTGAATATTTGAAACCTAGATGTTCGTAAAGGCCTTTACCCCTTACCAATTTTTTCAATTTGATATCAACATCCTACTCCATCACCTTAGTGATCTACCCTATCCTCTTTTCATGAAGGTCTCTACTCAAAATAAACTCTTTGGTGCTAGGATGAGAGACCATAACATAGATCTTGTTATTTGACACCATATTTCTAAACTTATTTAGTCCTCTTAAAATATCAATAACCTATTTTACCACAAAGATGTACTTGACTTCACAAACTTATAAACCTTGACTGAAGAATGCAATTGGCTACTCCACACCCTCATCATTCTTTTGAATCAACATGGTTGAGATAGTATCAAGGTTAGAAAATGAATAAAACATAAATTCATTATTAAAATTAGGATTCACAAGGGTAAGAGATCCTATAATTGCTTTCTTTATAGCTTCAAAATTTCTCTTACCCTCTTTGGTCTAAGAAAAGAATTGATTTTTCCTGAGCATAGTTATGATAGGTTTTACTAAAGATACAAAACCAGGTATGAAACTCATTAAAAAATTTATCTTTCCCAAAAAAATATAAATAAATTTCTCATGTAATGGAAATTATAAACCTATAATAGCCTCTATTCTCTCAGGATCAATAGTCAGACCATCCTTGGAAATAATATGTCCTAAGATCTTACCATCATGAATAGCAAAGATGCACTTATTTAGGTTAAGAGATACTCCATACTTCCTAAATATTTCAAACACTTTCCTTAAATGTTTCACGTGTTCATTATCATCTTTAAAAAATATTGTTATATCATCTAGATAAACCAATGGCATCTCATTGATTAGACCTTTAAAGGCTATGTCCATTATTCTTTGAAAATTAGAACCAACATTAGATAGACCAAAAGGAATATTCCTATAATAAAATGTCCCCCATTTGGTAGTGAAGGCTATCTTGAATTTATCATGTTTATTGACCAAAATTTGATTGTAGCCTAAATAGCCATCTAGAAGAGAGAAACACTGAGAACCTAAAACCATCTACAGAATCTACTCCATTAAGGGTAGAGGCTAATGATTTTTAAGTGACACTCTATCAATATCTCTAAATTATAAACATATCTTTATCTCCCCATTATTATTGATAATAGGTATAAAGATAGCTACCCATGTTAAATGCTTGATGGGAAATATTATCTAAGATTCAAAGAATTTGGTAAGCTCTATCATCATGAACTGCTCAACCTTGGGATTGATGGGTATTTGCTTCTATCTAACCAATTTAACTCCCAATTACAAATAGATGGTATGGTGTGCTAGGATATGATAAAATACTTTGAGGTCCTTATATTCCCAAGAAAATATATCATAAAACTCTCTACACATTTAAATGAATGCTTGCTTCTCTAATGTAGAATATACCTTGCCTAGTTTGAGGAGTTTGTCCTTAAAGGTCAATACCCTTTCATAATTATCCTCATTTGTAGACACACTCATTTTATCTTTCCTCTTATAATCATTCTAATTAAATATAATTTCTAAGGTCACCAAACCCTTAGGTATCTTATTGGTCCTTAATTACATAATATTGATCACCCAATTATTCTTGGAGCCTCCTTTGATTCCCTGAAGAGAAATTTGTCTCATTTTGTAAGAAGCATGCAATGTGTTTGTCACTATAAAAAAATTGAAAAAACACTTATTTATTAGGTATAGAAGGTCTGATAATTATCTTAATATGATACTTCTTTCCTTCCTCCTTTATGGTGGTTGGTTTATCAAATTGAGATCCTATGATAGCTAATCTATTAGCATGACTATTTTGTTCCCTTGGGACTAAGTGAATATTGAATGCATTGAAGTCTTAAAATATATCACATACCCTATACCTATAAAACTTAAGCAAAGGTTTATTTTTAGCAATCACATTCTTCACCTGATTCATAACCAATTCACCATCTCCATACATTTATAAGTTATTGATTCCTTTTCTCCTTCCCCATTGAAGGCCATAAATCAAACCTTAATACTCAAACACATTACAAGTGTAACTAAAATGAGATATATATGAATAATAATACTATTTTTTAGATGGAGAGACCAACATAACACCAGCCCCTACACCAACTTTACTTTTTTAACCATCAAAAAACATCTTCCATGGTTCATCATCTTCACCCTCTTCCTTGGAAAGTAGAGGTGTCGGTATTCATTCTTCATGTATACAATATAATCCTTGATCCATTTACTCTATGATAGCATAAGGATATTGATCATAATTATTATTACCATATTCATCAAGAAATAAATATAGAATGCCCTCAAGCTTGGAGGAAGTGCCATCATCTAGAATAAAATACTCTTCTAAGAACAACACAATTTAAATTATAACTTGTCTAAACGTACCTTACAAGAGGTTGTGTCCTAATTGTCACCTTGTCCCTATATCTTATTTTAAAATAAAAGAAGGACCAGTCAACTAAGATATATCCACCTATCTTGGCTTTGATGTCCCTTGATAGGTAGATTACAAAGTGGGTCGGGAGATCAACAATAATTATATCTTGAAGGATAAGAAAACTAGGACAATCATGTAAGAGAACCTTCAAGTTTTCTATCATCCCTATGGTCTTGGAAAGTGTACCATAAAATTAAAGGACACCTTTTCTATGTGGCTCATATTTCAAGCCTAGCTTGTTAACTACAACTTTGGGTATGATATAAGAAGAGGCTCGACTATCAACTATGTAATTGTGAACCAATTTATCACCTGTAATGATGGTGAGGTAAAATGGTGGAGGTTTCTCAACCCTAGTGGGTGTTCAAAAATAGTGTTAGGATAATTTTCAAGGATAACATGACTACTATTTTGGTTTGAAGGTGAGACACTAGCAAGGATAACAAATAACTAATTTTTTAGTTCTGTTTTACCAGGCATATGAAGAACATCCCAAAGAGAAATAGATGTCTTAGTGTTCTTAAAATAATATATGGTGTTTAAATAAGCCACACCTAGTTTTTATTAGGCTTTTATAGGTAGATAAATACTTGAAACTTAAGGAATAGGAGTATACCTTACCATATTTTGACTTGATGGAGATGTAGAAGCTTTTAGAACTACACACAAGCCTTTGGAACTATCAAACTCACATCTACATCTTATTGCCTTGTAAGAGGGTTGGATGAGCCTATGGGCATGCTAATACCACCTCCTAGAGCCTTCCTCTTGGCCCTTTTATTTTCTACAATATAGGCTCCTTAGTTAAGCACAAAAGTGTCTTTAACCAGAAAATTGGTGAAGATCTCTCTTTGAGGTTGTCAACGCTCATTAACTTGCATCATTACCTCATCATCATTTTATAAGAGGAAAGTGAATACTCCTTGAGCCACCAGAGCTTTTTATCCATTTTGATTTGCTTCCATGAATTGGTGTTGCTTCCAATCTTCTTCTTACACCAAATTTTTATGAATTGGTACCATCTCCTTTGCATTTATGGTAGAGTTATGAATGTATGAATTAGCAAGCCTATTAGAATTAAGCTACCATTTGCCTCTTCATCTTCCATATTGTTAACCATATTATTGCTAATAGGGTTAAGGGTTCTTATAAGAACCTTATTACACATTATCTTGTCTATTTTGAGCCTCTAAGGCTAAGTCCAAACAATATTATGTTTTGCTTACCAAGGAGCCACCTTATTTTTGGTACTAGCATTAGGAACTTGTGATACATCTGGGATACTATAAAAATCATGAGACAATGGAGGTATAGACACCTTAGGAGGAAATCTTCCATATTGAATGAGACTATTATCAACTTTTATAGCAAGGTAATATGCTTTGAAAAGAGTAGATCCTCCCATAGATTAAATCATGACAGTAATTTTGGTCCCAATGGCTCTTAAGTAATTAGGGAACACAAAACTAGTAGGTGGTCTCATAGGAGGAGGCAACCTATGCTAAGTCTTCTAAAACCTTTCATTAAAGTCATGCATTATTTCTTTGGGTTCCCTCTTTATCACATTGAACTAGTGTATGAGAGAAGTATGGTCACTTCCATTTCCAAATCTCAAATTCAACAACACTCCAAACTTATCCCATGTTGTGATGCATCCACCTTCTATAGTCATATACCAATCAAGAGCCTTCCCTTTAAGGGACATGGTGAGGATTCTAATGGAAATTTTATTTTGAATAATATTGTGGAAATTATAAAAGTTATAAACATTTCTAATGTGTTCACTAGGTGTGATATGACTCTTACCATTGAACATGATCACACCTTTTGTGGTATTAGGAGGGATAGCATCATATACTGGAAGCTAAATTGGATTATCAATATTGAAGGTAGGTAAATAATGAGGTCTAGCCATGTCTCCTTATTCAAGATATTCTTATTTCATATCTTCTTCTTCAAGATCTTTGACCTCTTCAATCTCTTCCTCTCTAGCAAAATCTACTTATTCTTCAAAGGGTAGATTAGGCAGTGGATATTGAATTGCAAGAAGAATTTTAGGCTGAATGGGTGGGTTAATAAGATTAGATGTTCTAGCATAATATGATCTCATGAAAACAATAAATTATGAGGGCATGTTTATAACAAAATAAACGGCCTTGAACCAAATTTACCATGAATGAGTCACCAAATGCTGAGTAGCACACTAATTTGTAAATGATGTTGTCAAGACCAAAATTCACCTTGAAAAGTTGTCTTGAAGACAATGGGTCCTATTAAACATGCCAAAACTATTGTCACCAAATAATGAACCCTAGGAGAGGTTGTTTAAGCCTCTTCCAAATTTGGGTAACATGGGAAAATTTACAGGTATGTGGGTATACCTATATTATAAATGAGCCTCTATATTTAAGGGCTAGCTCCCTGAATATATCATGTACTATTTATCACTTAAACCACTACTTACTTATGGGGAAAAGAGTTAGATAAATGCATAAATTAAACCTAATCTAAAGGAGGTGATTCCCCAAGAATGTCTTCCACATGACCATCATATTTATACCATGATTAAATGAAAATATAGAGTAGTCTCTAAGCTTTAATGGGTTCTACCATGATTATTTCAATATAGAGGTGAGATGTGAGTAGCCACACAAGGAAAATGAACCAAAGGGAAGATTACAAACTCTAAGGAAAATCATATGCTTGAAAAAGCTTTACACACTAGATTACACTCTATATGACCTGTTAGACTAGGAACTCTTGCTCAAAGATGAAAGGATAAGGTAAGGAAGGATAGAGAATTATCACTTCTCATCACCATACATCACTTGTAGACTTAGAAAATTGTGCAAAACTCAAAAAAAACTTGTATTAATGTTTAAAGGCAAAATATAACATCAATCCAACAAGGCTTCACCATATATGGTGTGGTGGTACTTTAAAATAGTTTAAGAGATGTATTTATAGAAGAAAGGAAATAAGAGAAAGGGAGTCTTGGCACTAAAAAGGGGAATCAATTAGTTCAAATGTTTTAACCATAGTTATAATTGATTCTACAAATTATGCTCCTTCAAACCTTTTAATTGATCTTCATCACTTCATGTGGTTGCATAATTACATTATTCCCTCCTTGATCTTCCCTAGTGGTTGCAATGGTGGGATCAAGTTATTCTAATTTGGACTCTAACATCAATGCAGTTAAATAATCAGATTAATCTATTAGGGCTTTGTCTTGGTGATAACTATTCTTTATTAGTTTACCATTACATGTAATGGTGAGGAGAAGTGTCCCTTTCATTAAATTGGTTTTGGAGATGAAACCATTGAAGTATACATATCCACCTTGGTGGCATCCTTCAAAACATTGGCTCTAGTCCAAACTGAACCATGTTCAAACTCATTTCTATACCTTTTATTTACCTCACCCCATCAAAATTTACTTTATAGACCTTTGTTTAAGTCACCTAAGCTTGACTTCATCTAATTGGCCATCAACTTGGGTCATTAATATTTTGATTCATCTCCCTTTGTTGATCATGATTCGCATGATTAAATGTGTTCATGCCACTTATCAATCATGCATTGATTTTGGGGTCCTGTTGTTAGTCTACAACTTCATGCACTTATCTCACATGTTAACATCTTGATCTCATTAAATCATTGATTTGATTACATGTTTTTCAATCTAAATCCACTATCTAATGTGACTCATTGATTTTATTTTTCTCGTTCTCCTACTAATCAAGCTCATACAGTTGGATTTTTTATTGATTGATCCACACTGTTAGACCCTGATTTTTGAATTCCAATGACTATTTTTTGGGACTTAACTTTGACATTCACATGACCATCATTGGGATATTCAAACTTCAATGGTCACTTATCAGGGCTTAAATTTTGTGTTCACACAATCATTATTTGATGTCCATGTAGATGTATTTGACATCTCGTATACCATAAAATTTAAGCTCCAATAGATGACTATTGAGCCTAAACTTTGACACTTATGAAAACATCACTCTACTTCCCAATAATTATTTTTGACTTTATGTTTTGGCCTTTTTGTTTGGACCATTTTTATTAGGCTATTTATTTTTGGCCTTCTGCTAGACATTTATTGTAGGCTTTGTGTCTTGACCACTTATTCTAAAGGAATTTGTACTTAGTCTTTTTCCTTAGAACAAATTCTTGGAGACAAAATGTCTAAAATAAATCATGTCTTAAGGATCTCTAACTTGGATAAAAATCCCAAAATAAATCATTCTTAGAATTACCCTTCGGCCTTTTCTAAATAGCCCCTTTGCCCTTTGAAAATGCCCTTTAAAACTTTGAAAAGTGTCCTTCGAATATTTTATCTTGTTCACTTTCTCAAAAGAAAAATACCCTTTGGGCTTTGTGTTTGGATCACTTTCCTAAGAATAAACCCTTCAAGAAAATATTTTGGACACTTTACTTGAAAAATATACTCTTTATAACTTTTGTATTGGACCCTTCAACAAATAAAAGTACCCTTCAGGAAAATGTTTTGGGACACTTTGCTTGAAAAAAGTGTCCTTCAGGATTTTTGCTTTGAACCACTTTTCCTATAGAATGACCCTTTAGGAAAATTGTTCAAATAATTTTCCTAAAAGAAAAGACCTTTAGGCTATTACTTTAGATAACATTTATGAGATAATTTACACTAATCCTTTTTTGATGTGGACAATTTTCCCAAAAGAAAGAGATCTTCAAGAAATTTTTTGTGGGACTTCTGCCCAAAGAATTAAGTCTATGAGATCTTTACCTTAAACAATTTCTCTAAAAAAGTTCCCAACACTCATCCAAATGAAGTGGAATAATTTTTTTGAGAGAAATTTGAATTCTCTAACATAGTCAAAAGTTGAAATATCTCCCAAGTACAAACTTAGGCTTTTCTGGACTTGCTCTTGCAATTGCTTAGTACCATGAAAATTTACTACTTTTATATATGATCCAAAAATGACCCTTAAGACACCAAAAGACACAAGGACTAAGCTAGACCATGACCAAAACTTATAATTTCATATGAAATGACATCAATGAGATAAAACATACCCTATAACATTATAAAAAATCCCCTATACAAGGTTCTAACTTTAGGGGTTGATCTATTTTGGCTTGTGGAAAAAAATGGTCAACATGACCCATAAGGCATAAGCAGCCACCTACAAGAGGTGAAACCACTAGTTAAATTGAAGAGGAAGAGTTGTAAAGAGCAAAATTATTGAGCCTCCAAGAAAATAAATGAAAAATACCACTCAAAGTAGAAAAATTAGGTGAGGGTGTACTCCCAATTGTCTTTTTAGTTCCTCTTGTTTATTCCATACTAGTTTTGTCAATAATTTCTCCTATGTTTTTTGTTCTTTTGATCCTAGTTCTCTTAGTATTGGTGTTATACCTTCCCTAGTTGTTCCCAAAGTGTAATTTGTGTCTTATAGTCATGTTATCTCCTCAATCCTAATTATTACTACAATTTTGGTTGTGTTTTCATTATCTGTTATTCCCACTTCCACTATCGTTACCTTCACCTTTCCCTCATCTACCCTTGATCCTAAAAAAGTATCATCTAAGAAAGATATGGGAGCATTGGAAAGTACATATCTACATGTGTCATCTACTTATTTGGACTTTCCAATGCCTTCTTCCAGTCCTACCTAGACTACTATTATAGTATCATCTAAGAAGTTTGGGAAGAAGAAGCAAGTATATATAGTCCACTGTATGCCCCAATACAGTGGTGTTGATTGTTCCAAGATCATTTGGACTTCACTTATATACCCTTTACATGTATAATCCTAGAAACAATCTTTAGGGGACTTTTTGGTTGAAATTATAGCCTAGGAAACTCAACCAACTAACTCAACTTAATTGGTGATCCCATAGTGGGTAGTAAACTTATAAGCTCAAGCCTTTTAAATGCCAAATTCCTAATTAACTAAGCTTCCCACAATAAGCTCAATATTTTATAAATCCATAGGGAGCATCTAAAGAGTAAAGAAAAGGAAGATTGAATATGATGCTAGTAGAGATGTACTCTTAAAAGAAAGACAAGATGTCTTCTCTCTTTCAAAGATAAAAAATAAGATACTAAGGAAGTCTCATTATAATGAGGATCTTAGATCTTATTTTGAAACACATAAGGATATTTTTCTCGAGCTTTATGAAGGGATAGAGAAGAAAGAAGAGAGATCAATCAATAATTGGAGCAAGTCCAAGAATAAAAACAAACTATTCATATTCTTATACAAATTGAGACAAACATACATAGTACAACCTCAAGGATATACAACATTTTGGATGATATTGCTTCAATGAAGGTTGCATTAGCCCCTAAAATCATTGAAGCAATAAAATTATTTAATTATTTGAAATAAGATGATAACAAATCAAAATTCTTTATTATATACACAAAAAATAAGGCTTGTATTCATCTGAACTTAATGACAACATTGGAGGCATCCAATGCCCTCAATATGGTTGTCATTCAAACACAAGAAACAAGAGAGTGGGTAGCAGGTGTAGAATCATTAATGCTAGATTCATAAGGCACGAGAACTTAATTATATAGATTTTAGATGAGTTAAAGCTTTTCAAGGCTAGGGACTCTATAGGGAAACTAACAAGTAGATCTAGTTTTAATCAACTTCTCTAACAAGCCTCAACTAATTTCAAATAGAATATTTAAGGAATCACATTTGAAGATATTGATGCTGAATTGAATTTTGCAAGGAAAAAGGTCATAGAAGTTGAGATCTTTTATATTAATTTTAGGATCACCAAAGTTGAGCATGTACATCTATGGAAAAATCAATTAGGGTACATAGGCCCCCACTTTTGAACATGGACATCATAAGATATCATCATGATATTAGTTTCAAGTATTATCAAGAATTGGAGGTGGGAAATAAATTTAAGGCTTCACCTTCTAGCTTAATTCTAGCTTCCATCTCAATGCCACCTCTCAGCTCAACTTCATTGACAACTTTAGTGCCTCCCATACATCAAGTGTAGCCATGCAATCACCAAGTTTACATAAGCCTTAGTTATCAAAGGTTAATTTTATATGTAATCTAGCATGTAACTACTAGCCAATGGAAATATAGTTTACTCATACTTCATATATGAATGTAGTAGTAAAATTGGATAAATTTTAAACATCCACATGTTTCATGGCATCATGTAGGCACATTATACATGTAGTTTTGGCATTAAATTAGAACTAAGACTTTGATTACTAACACATAACTTAGAGCTTTGCATGAACTTAGAGGATGAGGTGACCCCTCCCCAAGTCTATTTATAAATGTAAATCCCTCATTTCAAAGGATTAGAAGATTATCAATACAAGAAGAATTAATTTTAGATTATCACACAATTGTATAGATATGTTTTTCTTCCAGTTATATGTAATTGAATGTTCATTTTCCTTAGTTATTTTGATTTAGTAATTTGAAGTGTGTAATAGCTATGGAGAATTTTTTTTCTATCATGAATATATGTTGATTATAAATGTGTAACAACTATTGACTAATTATCAAGTGGTATTGATTTCAAGCAAAAATTTGATTGTCTTGATTTTCAAAGTGTGTAGGAGTGTTTCCCTTTGATATAATCTTCTAGGTGTGAGCCATAACTTCCCTAAATACATTTAGGGTCTGATCTATAATCTCTTGAGTAAGGGTGTGTAATAGCTACTCCAAAAGGATTAACCTTCAACTGAGATGCTTAAGTTTCCTATATCATTTTCTTCCCATACTACTTAACTATGATTATATGAGTGTGAAAAAACTACCAGTAGCAAGCATTATTTTTGGAAACACTTTTCCACAAAGAAACCAAACTTGGAAGTAATACCTTGAGATCATAGAGCCTTATTTTTCATTATACCCTTACCTCTTTTTTAATTTTATTTTATTGATACCTACCCACTTTAGAATAGTTTCCATCCAACCCAACTAGGTTTTAATTTCTTTACTAGGATTCATTTCACTACAATCACACCTATTTAACAACTTGCATGCTCAACTTGTTATTCCACCACCTAGTTGTTTAAACCATACCTGTAATTTATACCCTAGAGAGTATTTTGCCTCCATTTATATTGTAAAACATTAGAGGATACCTATTTAAATTTGAAAGTGTGCATTAGACCCACATCAATAATTTTCTCTTGAGATTTCTCCTCTACTCAGATAAGGGTACGTAAATATTCCTTTATAAAATTAGGTGGGAGCCTAGCTCCTAATTCTATTAAACTTAGGAGAGATTTGTCTTGATATTCTATGAGTTGGTTGTTGAATTAACCTTAAATTGATCCCATAATGGGATGGTTATCATCAATCATAACTGGGTGTTCATATTCATCCTTACTATTTTCAGAAAATTAATATGTCCCAAGGAATTATAAAATTGTTCTTCAAAACTAGCGCCTTGAGAGACCCATTGTGAGTGTATCTCAGCATGTTAAGAATGGTACTTGGTCTTGGAAAATGTTTTAAATTTGGTATTATTGTGGATTGGTATTTGGATTAATTTAAAGAGTGTTTGACCCAATAAGTGTAAGTATAAAATAAGAGTAAATGCTCTAGGCCTTTAGACATGGTTTGGCTCAATAAAATCAATGTCTAAAGTGAAACCTAGAATAAGGACAAATGGTCTTGGTTTTTTTAGAGTTGGAAATGTTTGATAAATATATTGACCCTAGTTAGTCTTTGACTTTAATTCAAAATGAGACCAAAATAGAGACAAATGGTTTAGAATCTAGGAATTGGTTTGACATAAAAGACCTAAGTCTAAATCAAAAATGGAATAGGAATCATAACCTTATCAATTGAGACAAAGGTTATTATTTCAAGTGGTAAGTGAAACACTATGAAAATGATTAAGGTTGGTTTAGAAATCTAGATAGTGTAATTATTATAAATGGAAATGAAAAGAGGCCAAATGGTTCATTAGAAAATAAGGTGTATCTTAACATAGTGAAATATAAGTTTAAATTTAGAATGGTAGCGTACCACCTTAATGTCTAAATAGGTTATAATGTATTTGAACTTGTTTGATATGATAATTTAGTGTTTTTTTTCAAAATACATTTGTGAATACAACACACTTTTTAACAAAAATCACTCCAAGTAATCATTTAGAAACTAACATTAGTTACACAATAGTCATTGAATATTTTTGATGTACTTACTTTTTAGATGATAAAATTTAAGGTTCATTAAATTAAATAAATTCTTTCACATTATTGGTAGAGTTTTTAGTCCCCTCCTCTCAAAATTTTATATGTAAAAGGAAATCTTCAAGGGTTGTTAACCTATGCACCCCTATATCAGTGAGATATCCATAGTAAATGTGGATTTTTACAATAATTTTTCAATGCCAAACTAAATAGTCATGATATACCTTGTGGTATGTGTGTGTTTTAGAATAATTTTTCAATTATATTTAAGGTCTTGCAGGCCATTCACCAAAGAGTCTAGTCCCTTCATGACCACTTCAGTCAATGGGGTATTAGTGAAGTGCTACCAATGCAACTAGGCTCTGAAGTGCATAGTAGCTATAATATCATTGGTGCTATTCAATTTTTTATACCCCATCAGATAACAAGGTTGGTACAATGCTAGGATATCACTTTCTAGGTTAACATACCCCTAATGACCAGTGGTAAGGTGATGAAATCAACCCTAAAGTCAAAATAAAATGTAATAAAAATGAATTTTTTCTTCTGTTTCTCAGGACCCCATGAACAAACAAGAGAATATCATACAAAAAAATGTATTTTTGGGGTAAAGCACACAAACTAGTCAACCAATGTGATTTTGTTCACCTATGCTCCTTAAAGGGGGAAAGGGAGAGCATAAACACAATAATTTACAAAAATATTGAAATACAAATAATCCTAAGAATATAAAAAAATAAAATACTCTTAAGAGCACAAAGGCAATGGTGATTTGTTCTTTTAAGCACTAAATACCAAATGTGGATGAAGTTTGCCTTTGTAGGTTAGTTGTGAAAGCAAAAAAAATAACTTAAATAGATAACAAAACCTATAAAATAAATGATTGTATTCTCAAACAAAGGTTTTATCTATCTAATAAAAGAAAAATTAAGAATTTTAAGATGTTAAGAAATTTTCCATAGGGAGACTTCACCATTTGGTAGGGTGACCTCACCAATTTCAGGTTGAATTCACCATTATGCAAGAAACCAAAAACACAATTTTGGTGACTTTATAGATTAACAAGATGACCTCACCAATTATTGGATGATTTTACCACTTCAAATAAAATACAAAAAAACATGATTTTTACCTTTTTCAATTTTGTTTTTTACTTTTCAAGTTCACTAAAACACAAAGTGAGTTCATTATTTTTTAAAAAACTATAGGAAAATGTGTAAATGCAACTTTGATCATTAGTTTTTTACCTCACTAATACGTAGGTTGATCTCACTATTTTCTTCATGAATTCATCACTTCTTGTAAACTAAATAGAGATCATAGAATAATATAGAACAATATCACTGATATGTAAGGTAACCTCACTAATTACATATGTGACTTCATTGGTCCACATGGTGAATTTTCCATTTCATAGGGTAACTTTGATGATACATGAGGTGACTTTACCATTTTCAAGGCAACCTAGTCGATTACCAAAAAACACAAATACAGTAAATTTAGATGAAAAATTAGTAAATCAACACTAAAATAAGGTTTGATTATCTAACTAGAAGACTTAAATATTTGCAAAGGAGGTTTTTGATATGTGTAGTCTCACTAGGCATGCCATTATGTAGAAAAAGATTGGAAGAAGGGTTAGTTTCTATGTTAGTATTCAAATACAAACAAAATCACAAAATATAGCACTTCAAGCTTACTCTCTAGGGTGATCTAGAATCACTAAATAAAGAAATTAATACGAGATAACAAAAAATACATTCATCTTCATTAAAGACTCCATATAGCAATGTTTTGCAAATGCTTGTGCTCAATTTTTGGATATATAAGTGTTTTTAAATGCATGTGTTAATTTTGATGGCATCCCCCTTATCCATCAATGGCTTTGATAAAACATGATGAATAATGGTGAATATTTTAATAATAATTTTGAATTAATTATTTGCACATAAAAGTGTAATATAAAATGGTCATGGCCATGGTATTTATAAATTGACTTAAATGATATGGACCATCTATCTCAAGATCAAGATGTGTGGTTAAAATTAATTCAACCTTGGAGACCAAATTCAATTAATGTTGTAATTAATATTTGGAATAATGGATTAATTAATAGGGATGGCTTGCATGAATCAGATATTTATTGCATTGATTAAACATGGCTTGGATTTTTGACTTTATGACTGATGATGTCATGATGATGTCACCTTTTATTGAATTTTTATTTTCAAAAAATAGATATTAGCTAATTTAATATAGATTTTTCACTTAAGTATTTAATTAATTAGGCAAATTTGATTAGGATTTTTAAAATTCTTAGAATTTGATTAATTTCCATGCACTATTGGTCAAAAACATTAATTTTTTAGGTCGTAATTTGATTGGAGATGGTGGAGAGGAACAAAGGAAGGATTTTAAATTTAGCCACATGTGGGAAAACTCAGGTCAAAACTAAGAGGAGGAAGATGAGGATGATTCTAATATAAATATAGAGGATGTGTTAAGGATTTTCTTGAGTGGCACATTCCTTAGTTGGTTTCATTATGCTCAATAGATAAGCAGGAGGAGAGAGTTTCTAACAAGCTACAAGAAGAAAGGATGGTAGGAGGATCATGGAGACAAATATGGTTTAGATCCAAGAGGACTATGGGTCTTCTATATCACTAAGGCCATCACTCAAAATTTTGAATGTCTCACTGGGTGGGGAAGAAGTAAAGTAGATGGTTGGCATACCCTAAAGGCTAGAATGACAGATCTGAGTAGTGTTTATCCATAAAAACTAGAGAGGAATATTTAACAAGATAGGAGGTATATATATGGGCCTAAAACTATGTCTAAAAAGATAAAATATTGGTGAAATTCCTTACTTGGTGAGGTTAAAATCCTCTTCCTACTTCTTGGTTGATGTTGTGATGCTTTAGCTACATTTTGAAAGAGCTGGTAGCCATTGTTTAAAGGGGAGGTTAACAGTGGTGGATAGAATATGCCCCACTAAAATATTTTATGTTTATATGGAGGATAGAGGTATCCACATAATTATTCTCAAAATAGGTGAGGATAATAAAATTTATTCACCTATTTTGGCTTTTTATGCATGCTCATACAATGTTTTGGATTAGTTTTTGGGTTTAGGTTCCTAATGAAACCTTATTGAAACCCCTATCCAACCAATTTTTGGAATTCAAGTTAATGGGGATGATATATGAATCCTCGTAATGTTATATGGAGTTTGGTTTGATATTTTTGAGCCCTCTTTGTGGGTTGTGGTACGGTTGAGTGGGTATGTATGCTCACTTATTGTGCTTATGTTCTATAAATGATGTGTAGAAATTTTATAAAGACCAAATCTATGGGGAACTATATTTAGGCTTACCAGATAGTTCATGAAGGATGTAAAAGGGAGTGTTTAGTGGCCATCTTAATTGAGCACCTTATGCCCACTTGGACAAAAAAGGCATGTTTCTTTGGGGCTAGTTTTTGTAAGGCTTGGGTAGTTTTGTTGGTCAGTAACCAAAGCTTTCAATTAGTTTTGATTATGGTGGATAGAGGAAACCACACCAAAACTTATCTTATTAATTATATAATATATGATTCCACCCTTGTCTCTTTAAGTTTTTTTGGTTTGTCCTAGAATCTGTGTATTGATTATGTTTGGCTAAAAAGCCCTATTTTGTATCAAGCTATGGCTAGATTTTTTAGGATGAGTTAGATAGTTCTTTATTGTGATTCAGTTATTGTTTAGCTTAGTTAGAGTTCAATCCCACTTGTTAATCTTCACTTGTATAAAGGATGTGTAGAGGTTCCTAGGAGGTAGAAAACCTTTTGCTCCTAGTGGGTTCTTATTTTGTAGTAGAAGTTTCAAGGAAGTTTTTCAAAAGTGCATCCATTATTTGTATTCTATTAAGAAGTAACCTCCTTGTTCATACTAAGGTTGTGGGATCCTTAAAACCCTCTATATATGCTTGTTATAGATATGGAACCCTTAAAAACCTCTTGTTGTGCCTTGTAAAGGTTGTTGGATCCTCCAAATCCTATTGGTTTTGGGTCCATCATTTAAAACCCTCTCTTTAGTTATGGGTCCAATAATCAAAACCCTCACTTTTGTGGTTCATAGCTCTAGCTTTAAAGTGTTTACCCCATCTAATAGTTTTTTTGAATGGAGATGAATTGAAATAAGGTAATAATTGTGTATATAATAATACCCTAATTAGGAACATATTGACATGCATCAATAATTTCATATGATGTGTGGATGAATCAGAGTGTTTTGGTGGTTTTTGTCTAATTGTGTGTTATTAAAGGAAGTCATTTAGACTTTTAGTTTCAACATGGAAGTGGTGAGAGTTAGATGTCTACAAGATGTATCATTGTAAGGCTCTAAAATATATATTAGGACAAATATATATAAATCTATAAGGTGTATATATCTAAGGAGATAGATAAAGAGAGAGAGAGAGATTAGAAGGAACATGCCCCCAACCTTGGAAAAAAGGTGAGTTTATACCCAAAATTTGAGATTAGCTCAACCATGAAACCCAATCGTACTTATAACCTGGTGAGAATGAGTGAACAAAGTCAACTCATGCTATCTAATTGGTAAATTTGGATGATACAATCAAGTCCAACCTAAAAACTTGGCAAGATTGAGTGATTTAATCACCTAAACCATATCAAAATTAAACTAACTACTATAGTATATTGGCTCAATACAACCCATAAAAGTACATCCTAGTGGGTGATGATAGTACTTGAGTGTATTTTGAAATATTAAACTGATTTGGATTTTATAGTATTAGGTTCACATTAAATATCATATGCACCATAGATATGTCTCATGCTAAAAGTGTGTACAATAATGGCACCAAAGTATATAATTGTTCCATAACTAGTAATTTGAATTATATAATTATGTAATTATGGAAAAAATTCTTACCAATCATGCCCCCATTATAAATAGAGAAATAAAAAAATTGAAATAAGTGCCAATGTGGAGGACATGTTTCCAAAATATACCCCCACTGTAATCTAGAGATGTTGAATACTAAATAAGTATGGAGAACATGCATCTAAAGCATGCCCCCATAGAATCTTAAACTATGAATGGGTGGAAGACATGCCTATATGGCATGCCCCCATCAAATTTGAAATTTGTGAAAATCCATGCCTATATGACCTACTCCCACTGAATATAAAAACTATGAATGTGTGGAAGCCATGCTTATATGACATGCCACCATTGAATCTAAAAATTATGAATGTGTGGAAGTCATGCCTACATGGCATGCCCCCACTACATCTAAAAACTATGCCAAATGTGGAGAACATGCCTCTATGACATGACCCTAGTGATATTCCCCCCCTCCCCCCTTGATGTGAGGGAAGAATAGAAACCAATAGTTACCTCACATAAAAAGGATAAGATAATTATCTAATCTATGAATCTAACCATGGGGCATATAGAAGAACATGTCTAGGTAAATGTAGCATTGAATCTCATAAAACAATGTGATCACATGAAGGCCTAAAATGTGTGATAAATATCTTAGAAACATATAGATAGTAACAATACAAGATCAATGAATAAACTAAGCATACACATAAGATCACTCAAAATCAACTCAACATATAATAGTCTTAGGAGACTATAAACAAGGGGCATGTTCAAATGTCACACAATTTAAGAGACATGACTTAGTCAAATTTCCATAAAATAAATGATAACATATTCAAATGTCTATACAATAATCAATGACATGTTTATATGTCAAATAAATCATACATATGCATAGGGTCCATAAACAAAAGAGCATATTCAAATGCTCAAATAAGTAAGATAATAACAAGGCAAGACACTCAAGGAATTACATAAAAGAAAGAATAAGAAACAAACATAAACATGTCATAGTATCCCATAGATCAAATGTGTTAGCAAAAAATATTAAGTGCATAGCATATCAAGTACCCTGTGAAAGATATAATCATGGATAAAGGCATGTGTAAGTACATATATGAGCTCAAAACATGATAATGTAAGGTGACCATAGAGTGATATAACCTATAAGTATCATGATCATAGAGATAGATCCCCCCAATGGCCATATGACATGAGTAGAATAAAGGCCTAACATCTGAAAGTAGAAATAGATCATATATCTGTGTATGTCTATATTACACTTGCATAGAAGCATGACACACATGTGTATGTAAGAATAACTACTATTCCATCAATTAACATGGAACTAACACATAGATGCAAAGGAGCCAATAGAATAAGTAGGTACCAAAAATGTTTTTGGATTTTTTTTTTTTTTGAATATTTGCAAATATTACCCTATGATCCCATCCAAATAATTATCATATGTATCTTCCCACTCAGTGTTTGACAACCTTAAGTTGGATATTTTACATTTTTTGCATTATGATTAGATAAATTAAAAATTTATATAGCATGTTCCTCTACATGTTTTACATGTGTAGTATAAGAAGTAATGTTATCATTTGGAATATGGACCAATTTACCTTCATAAGGAAAGGAAATGTGTTATTGATTTAGATCAATTTTTTCCTCCGTTTGGTATAGCCAAAGAGTTACTAGTGAAAATTTATATGGAGATATGGTAGGCATAACCAAAACTCATGTTTTAATTACCTTAGGACCACAAGAAATTAGAAATATTATGTTTCCCAAAGAGTCTTTCCAATAGACCTTTATTTGGAAGTCTTATAGACCAAAACCAAACTACTAAAAATACTTTATATGGCAAGTATTTTTTGTTTGTGTAGTATCAATATGGTTATGCCAAAAATAATCACCACCCATAAATAAGGTGATTTTAAAATATTTTTTGTATGGATGTTGTTTAATTTTTTGAATCTCTCGGTGTGTAGTGTGTGCATGTTATAATTATAAATTATTTATTGAATGGTCATGTAAAGAATTGCTAAATGTTTTCTATTTTAGTTCAGCACTAGGTTGTGAACCTAATTCCTTAGAATGATCATCAAATGTAGTCATTTGAGCATCAGTGATATCTTGGATCTTATATTTAAATAGAAATCATATGTTTGTAGAATGCCCTGATCCCTGATGATAATGATAGTAAGCATTCATATCATATCTTTTGGGTAGAGGTCTACTCATATCAACCTCTATAGGATGGGGAGAGATATAAGATTACACTCTATCATCCATGAGATTAATGAATATGGAGACATAGGTAAACATGAGAATTATCTTTTTGGTACTTTAGATAGAATAATCTGATTAGATTGTCATACTAGTATATCAATTTTGTACTCACATTTATAAAATTATGGTGTAAGATTATTTGTTTGTTGGACCATTACATAATGTTTGAAGGGATTAGGATACATTAGACATATGTAAATGAATCCTTGATAATTAATTTTTAATCATGTGTGTAAAGTAGGGGGAACTTCATACATCTCATGTATCTAAGGCCATCCTAAGATAATGTTATAGTTTGAATCATTTGGCATAACTTGACGCAAGGTGGGTAATGTATAGGGACCCACTATAATATTCAATGTTATTTATCCTAATACTCATCATGAAATATCATCAAATCCCTTAATACTCATATTATATGGTTCCAAATTTGAAGGTCTAATGCCAATTTTGGATAGAAAAGATATGTTGTATATGTTGAGCCCTTGACTGTTGTTCACAAGAACTCATTTTATCATTTTATTGTAAACACACAATTAGATGTATAGTGTCAAACAAGTATTTAAAATTGGTTTGGATAGTGGATCTTGTTTTTCAAATGATATATTATGTTTGGTCCATTTTATGGAATTTAACATAATGGACACATTTGTTGACTCAATATTCTACGACAAGGTTGTCATCTATAATGTTCTCATAAAATAACCTTATAAGGTAGTGACTTGTCTAACAAGTCTAAAAGTGAAATACATCATTATATGTCTTTAAAATTGATGGAATATGCTCATGTTTGTTTTATTGATTGAAATTATGGTGTTGGGTTGAGGGAATCAAGTCTTGATAAATGATATTCTTTGATTTCACCTCTTTACAACCAAAGGTAATAATGCTTGCATTATGCAGATGTTATTTATGGATTATTGATTTAACAGTTTTGAGAATATTGATGTCTTATTCCTATTTTAGTTAAAGGTCTAGGTTAATTAAATTAGTAAATAATATTTCAATAATTTAACTACTAATTTGTATAATCTTTTTGTATTTTTACCCTTTCTATAAAGAACAATAAATATGGAGAAAATAAGATAGCTTAAAATGAATTGAAATAACTATTGCATGGTCTGATATTGGTTGTGCAAGATTGGGATAGTGTCTCAAATTAGGATCTAGATTTCATTTTGTGAAAGGATAGGAGAACTGAAATAGGACACCTTAGGGTCTGGTGTTATTGTCTATTTCTATTGCTATTGTCCAAACTACTCATAGAGACCTAAGTTTTTTGGGTTTTGTTTTATATCCCTGTTTGATCCTACCTATGAAATCTTGACTATTAAAAGTCTTAAGAACTCCTTGTAAATATTATTTAATATTCAAACCCTAGACTTCATTATTCTTTGATAAAACTTGAGAAATAAGTGGGGTTAGTGTGTGTAAGATGCACTAAACATGTATCCACACCCCTTGTGTGGGCACACTACCTACATACCAATACTTTGATTAGGTATCAATCCATATGTAGTTCTCCCACTTGATGTGCTTTGTCCAATAGTGTTATGTGGATGAAAAAATGCTAAATTGGATGTGCTTGAGGTGGCTAGTGATTGGTGTGAGGATTTGGATATGCTTGTAGATGTATTGGATGGTTGTATGAAGAGAATAGAGAAATTTGACTCAATGGTTTTGCTTGTATTCTTGATTGCTTTGTAATATTTTCCACCCTCTTCTAAATGAAATTTGATGGGATTTTATAAAGATTTATTGGTCATGGGTTGAATGTATTAATGCTAGGTTGATAAGATGAAGGATAAAAACCAGAAGGAAATAACCATTAAAGCTCAAAATGTAATTAGATAGGAGTTCTAAACTGGGACACCCTAGGGTCTGACACTATAGTCCAAGTTGGGTCCTCCTATCCTATAGGTGTGGGACCTGGGAGATGGAATTAGCATGGGAAATGTAGTCTAGTTGAGATAAAATCAGATTTATGTATGACTAAGAATAAGCAAAAATGTGTCTAAAAGGGTCCTGAGAGCATGCAAGAGGGACATATGGGTTGGGTATCACAAGCCACACTCAAGCTACCAATTTTGACATTTTATATGACTACATTCCCCCCCCCCTCTATTCTAGTGATGTAGCAAAGTTAAATACTAAGATAAAGGAAAAGTAAAAAAATTACCTGAACTTGCCTACAAGGATGAAGCTCATGAAGCTATGTGATGATAGGTTTGTATAGGGAGATCATGTCATGAAGTGTAAATCTATAAAATAAAATCAAGAGCAGATTAGTTCTTAATATACATGTTATGTCTAAATTAAAAACATACACAATTTGGGTAAAAGAGAGAGGGAGATAAAGGAATGAACACACCTCATCAGGTATGTGAACCAATATAAAAACTATTATGATGTTGAGTGATGTTCGGTATGTGTTGTACCAAGAGTCATATCGTGAATGGATCTGAGTGCTCAATTCTCTAAAAATGGATCAAGAATGCAAAGGTTATCCCTTTGGCTCCATCATCACCCCCTAAGTGAATTTATGTGATCATGCATGTGTTAATTGATATTTGGACTATGTATCCAATCCCTCTGAGTAGGTGGCTCAAGAATACAAAGGCTAGATATTCCTTTGGCTCCATCATTTCCCTATGAAGTGAATCTATGAACTAATACTGATATGAATGTGTGTCATATGAGATGGATCCTAAATCCCAAGAATGTTTTGTAATCTAACAATGTGGTATGGATAGTTGAATGTGTGCTAGAAACTAGGCCAGTCTTAGCCACTTGGAAAAGGTGGACATTAGGCTTGTATGAAAGCCACTCCAAAACTAGGCAATAGGCTTACGTAGAAGCCACTTAGAAATGATGCCAACCCTTTGCAAATGGAATAAGGCATGCAACTATTAAGAATGATTGAGTAATGACATAAACTTTAAAGAAGAGATAGAAAATGTGTCGTGCATTTTACCTCTAATCACTGGTGTTTGAAACATGGATTTTGATATGAATTTTTACTAATTAACTAATCTAAAATTGGAAGTGAGAGTAATCATACCATGCATGATGCCCCCTTATATCTAGATTTTCTAAGAAAAACTATACTAAAACTATTGATTATAAACCAAACTATTACTGATAAAACTATAATTGTACTTACTTTTTTGTTTATTTTTAGAAAATTTGGTTTTTTTTTTTGTTTACATAGGAGCACCAAAAAAGGATACCCTATTATTCAGCACTATTGTCCATTTCTAGCACTATTGTCCTTTACTAAATATAATGACTATTTTGTAAACGTCACTATTTTATGGTTTGTTCTGCTTGGTTTGGGTTTTGGTTGTTATTCTAAGTGTTTTGAAAGCTAATTTTTTCATCAGTATGAGATCTAATCTCTATGATAAAAAACCTTGTTTATTTCCCCCTCTTCTAAGGGTAAGAATGAAGACCCTACAATGACTACCCTCAGAAGAAAGATCCTTACAAGTGTGTTATGCTTTAAAATACATGATATAATAATGATAATCAAAAAGATATCTCAAGATATATATATATATATATATATATATATATATATATATATATATATATATATATATATATATATAACATAGTTTGTATAAGAAATTGTTATATCAATAGGGGTATGCCTAGATAGATTTAACAATGTAATAGCATGTGTAGCATACTGAATTGTAACTAGAAATATTGTTAGTTTTCAAGGAAGGATGGAATGTGATGTCCATCATGGCATCCAAGAAAGCAAGAGAATGCATGATATGTATCATGGCATTGCAAAGAATTAAAAAGAAAACAAGCATGCAAGGTAAGAAACAAAAATTATACAAAAGTGGCCAAGGGGCTAAGAAAACAAGGGACATGGTCACATGTCACTCAAACTGGGAAGCAAGCATACAAGGCATGTTCAAATGCCACATACACCTATAATTGGAAATAAGTAAGGTTGGAATAAGGGCCATAATCATGTAGAAGAGTACAAGCAAAGGACATTGGTAGATGTCCTAAGGCACACACAAGACATAGAATAGGAATTAAGAAATGCAATCATATCTAACTATGCAAAGCAAGACATAAAAACATGTAAATGTTGGAAATACAATTTTATTTAACTAATCAAAGAAATAAGTGAAATTATGAAAGACATGTATTATAAGACTAGGTATATGCTAAGAAATACACAAGTGCTATATACTAGTAAGCCTCGATAGAGTAATCTATGTAAGCTAGTAAGTAATGTACATTAGCATGATAATTAGAGTGTGTGGTGTATGAATTACATAACTTGGAAGATGTATTCTACTATAAGATGCCCCGAGTGGGTAGATATATCAATGTGTGGCTCGAATGTAGAAGTAGGATACCCCCTCAATGGGTAGAGTGAAGCAATCAAGGATCTTTATGTCATTGCACACACTCAAAGAAAATCAAGTGGAGCATGTTAATGTAGATAAATTGATAAACAATATAATAAAATATTAAAATGTAAATCTAGCATGGTATTATAAATGTAAATCATGGATAATGCATACAATTGAAATGTTTTTGGTGATTTGATTTATTTAAATGTTTTTGGTATTTTGAAATATTTGAATGTTTTTGGTATTTTGGAAATAAGCTATGTACAATCAATCATAAGGAGACTATATACAAGAAATTATAAAGAAGCTATATACAATCAATCATTAGGATAATATGTACAAGAAATTAAAAAAAAGCTATGTACAAGAAAGATTAAGAAGAAATGATATTAACCAATGAGTCTCAAAAGAGACTCCCTATCATGGTGTTTTGTATCAAATAAAAGAATCATGCATGATTTGAAGCAAAATGGATTGGCTACGAATGACTTTGAATATTTGAATTCATTAGCAATATCTTGAAAATCATAATAACCTATATTGTTCCACTCATCATTATCATCTCTATTTTGAACCAATAGAATGCTAGTGTTGACTTTGACTGTATCTAGATATTTTTATTCGATAAATTATGTCTGTGAATGATTTTATTTAGGATGTTCAATAAATCCCAAACCTTAGTGACAAACATTATCAACTATTGGAATAGGAGTAGTAATGCCTTGAGCATGCTTTCCCAACCCTTGACCTTGATAATCAAATTATTGTAGGTATTTTTGACCAAACCCATATTGTTGTGAAAGTTTTGGAGAGGTAGCTTTGCCTCAGTTTTGAGAGGTAGCTTGGCATCTTTTTCATGCTTTACCTATGCTTGTGTTACTATTTCTTGATCTGATTTTTCTTTTTAATCCTTTTATTTTTCTAAGTTATGCTTTGGTAACCATTTTTGTATTGTTTTTGAATTTGACCCTTTGTAAATGTGTTCCTATATCACTATGGATTACTTGAGTGATTTACCTTGTATAGGATAATTATTAGTAATTATATATTGTATATGTTTTTTCAATGCCAAACATGAACCTATGTGATGCCTATGCATTTTATGATATACACAATAATATCTAGATCTTCTCACTAGATGTAGAAGAGGTAGTTTGATAAACTTATATTTAACCATTTCCCTTAGTATCTCACTTGAACTCTTATTTGATCTTTTAATTATTTTTGAATCACTATTTGTAGAGTTACTTTATTGTGATTTATTATTTTGATATGTAACATTGCTTGCAACCAAATGACTAGGTGAAGGTGTTTGTACATGATTTACACTAGGGTGCCTTTGAGGTTTTTTTATTATAATATGATTTTCCAATGTTGTGATCTTTTCATGTAATAGTTGATTCTACATTTTTTAATCTAAAATTAACTTGCTCATACTAGTTATTTGATCCCTTAGAGTCTCATAAGTGCAAACCCTAGTTGCTTTTGATTAAACATGTAAGCACATATGTTAAAGAGGGTTTGAAGAAGCTATAGGCTAAATGCATTTATTAGGAGCAATAGTATAGGTTGCCTCACCTTTTGTAGAGGTGATAGCATGGACATGGATAGAGGGAAAGTATTTATCACCCTCTTGGGGGAAAGGAGAAGGAAATTCTTTCATGTGCATAAGATATGACATTGAAAATTGATAGGTGTTTGTTAGCTTATGCAATGGATCCTCTAAGTATGTAAGGATTTTATTCTTAATTTAATTACACATAATAGAGAGATAACATGTTAAATAAGTAATGAAACCTTGTATTAGATAAAATTAAGCATTGTTTTTAAGGAAAGGGATCTTAAGATTTTTAGCAATACATTTCTTAATATCATCCCATAATATAAAAAGTAGGCATGTAATGCAAATAATGAAGATTTGTATTAACATATGGTAAACTTAATCATTAATGTACATGATAGGACCAAGTATGGTCTCTTTATTATTTTCAAGAAATGTAAGAAATATGTGTAAATAAGTGAGGTCCATTTTTATTTTTATGCGGAATCTAATTTTAGTTGTAAGGTGATACTTCAAGAAAACAAAGGGACATAGTATATGCAAATAGGGTTTGAAATAAATTATATTTTTAAAATTACTAAGGAATTTTAAAAATTAATGTATATTTTTGATTTAAATATGTAGGTAAAAAAATTATAAAAAAATTGGAAAAAATCTAATTTAAATGGACCTAGTAAATTCAACTAGGGTTTGAAAGAAAATTGATTTTTTATAAAATTGCTATGGAATTTTAAAAATTAATATGAATTTATGATTTAAATATGTAGGTAAAAAATTAAAAAAAGTACTGAATAAATCAAGAAGGATTTTTTCCTAGGGTTTTGATACGTAAACAAAGTTGAGTTCACCAAATGATTTAATAGTTTTGAGAGTATTGATGTATTATTCCTATTTTAGTTAAAGGTCTAAGTTGACTAAATTAGTAAATAATATTTCAATAATATTGGTTTGTATAATTTATTTATATTTTTATCCTTTTTATAAATAGCAATAAATATGGAGAAAATAAGACTTAGCTTATAATGAATTGAAATAGCTACTGTAGGGTCTGATATTGGTTGTACAGGATTGGGACAGTGTCTTAAATCATGATCTAGCTTTTATTTTGTGAAAGGATAGGATCATCAAAACAAGCCACCCTATGTTTTTGCATTGTTATCCTTTTTTTCCATTGTTGTCCAAACTACTCATAGAGACCTAAGTTTTTTAGGTTTTGTTCACTATCCCTATGTGAGCCTGCCTATGAAATCTCAACTATTGAAAGTCTACATAACTCCTTGTAGAGATAATTGAATCTTCAAACCCTAGACTTCACTATGATTTTATAAAACTTTAGAAAGAAGTGTGGGTTAGTATGTGTAAGATGCATTGAACGTGTATCCATACCCCTTATGTGGGCATGATGCCTAGATACCAATACTCTGAAGAGGGATCAAACCACATGTAGTTCTCCCACTTGATGTGATTTATGAAATAGTTTTATATGGATGTAAAAATACTAAACTAGGTGTGCTTGACGTGGTTATAGACTAGTTTGATGATTTGGATATGCTTTTAGTTTTATTAGATGGTTATATGTAGAGAATAGGGAAATTTGACTTAATGGTTTTACTTGTATTCTTGATTGCTTTGTAATATGTTCTACCCTCTTCTAAATGAACTTTGAATGGGATTTTATATAGATCTATTAGTCATGTATTGAATGTATTTTCATTAGGCTGACAAGATAAAGGATAGGAACTAGAAAGAAATAATTATTGGAGCTCAAAATGCAATTGGATAAGAGTGTCAAACTAGGAAACCCTAGGGTCTGGCACTATAGTCCAAGTTGGGAACTCCTATCCTACAGGTTTGAGACCTAGGGGATAGATTTAGCATAGGAAATGTAGCTTGGCTGAGCTAAAATTAGGTTTTAGAAGTCTATGTATGATTGAGAATAATCAAAAAGGTGTTTATAAGGGTCATGAGAGCATGCAAGAGTGACCTATGGGTTGGGTATCACAAGCCACACTCAAGATACCAATTTTGACATTTTATATTACTACAATTATATATCACCTTAGTCTTGTATAATTGGCAAACTCAAACCTTGGTTGTTCTTCTCAATTCTAGACCTTTCCTGCTTCCACAAGTCTATCTAATATATCTCATATCTCCTAGTCTAACAAGTCTTATGTTGATGACTCAAGACTTCTATCTTATCCAAAATGCTTAAATTTTACTTATCTTCCATCTCTACACGTTCTTAACATATACCTACTTTTATACTCCCTTGACACCAACTTCCAAGATAAATACTAGCATCAACATTAGTGTCTTGAAATGATGCAAGTTTTTAGTGACCTAAAGTCATCTATTTTTCAAATGAAACATATCTTAATGGTTGGCCTAAGTGTTTTAATGTGAGTTACTTATCCAAAGGCATTAATATAAATATAAGATCAACCCTCATTAATTTCTCACCTAGCAACATAGGAACAATACCTAGTATTCTTACCAAAGAGAATTTGAAGAGTACTCAATTAAATAAATCTTCCTTATTTTCATACTAGTCATAAGAAAATCACATCTATAGGTATGAAGTACTAAAGGATCATCCCAAGAACCCAAGTTTCCAAGTTACAATCTAGGTCATTATTGTACTTACTTTGCACATATTGCATGATTCACAAACAAGACAACACATAAGAAATAACTACATCAGTATGAGGCCCTCTTTGGAGTATTGGATATGTAGATGGTGCTCACTAATAGAGGGGTATTTGGGTTCATTTTGACATCAGGTGCCCACTAACGTATTTTTTTGAAAATTCACTATGAAGATGAATAATTAGGGTTTTGACATTCCATGATGAGTAACAATCCATGACCCAAATTTGACTACACTAGAGTAAATGTGAAGTTAAACCTAGAAGCATCCAAGTGGTTGCATCTTTTTATAGTAGTTATTATGTACAACACACTTATTTTTGACCTATATAATAACATCAACATAACTATCCTAGGATGACATTAGTGTCCAAAGTTCTAGAAACATCTAATCTAGAATTTGATGACTATTCTAGAATCTCCTTCTAGACTATTTTCTACCTATTCTAGATCTAGCACTATGTTAGTATCAGAA
Organism: Torreya grandis; assembly: GCA_037957365.1. NCBI lineage: Eukaryota > Viridiplantae > Streptophyta > Pinopsida > Cupressales > Taxaceae > Torreya > Torreya grandis. The sequence continues at coordinate 4,118,136 of JARHVA010000179.1, forward strand.
CCAACTACTTATATTACTTATTTATCATTTACATACATAGTTTAGTTGTACTCTATATATTTATCCTATTCTTAGCATAATAAATTTAGTGTATGTTTATATCTAGGTTTAGCATCCAATTAACCTATTAAAGATCTAATTATCACCCTTGTGCATTATCATTTCTTTATTATTAACCTTGTCTACCTTAAATATGATTTTCATCCATTTTAGGTTTAAATATTTGGTGAACCCAATGTTTGAACATTAAACCTTATGTCAATTAGGGTTTTTTAATTTTTCTTGATTTCTATACTTTATTACAATTTTTAAATTTTTCATTTGTGAAGCAATGGAAAATCTTAATGTAAAAGCCATATTATAAATAGAAGATAAATAATCATTGATTACTCATCTCAATAATACAAGAGCTTAGTGGATGTATTTTTGTATGTTATAGGAGATAAAATAAGCAAACAAGATAAAACTAAAAATGCCTCATCTAGTGATGGTGAATCCTTAGAGGGTACTATAACTGATTCCATACCTATCAATCCACATACATCTAGTGGAGGCATATATCATGTCTTCCAAAATTTGTTTCTTGAAAATCAAAACACTCTGGCTACATATACCATGGAATTACCAGTTGTTTCAATAATACCAGTTTCAATGCCTATTACCAAACCATGTTTACATCCCATTTGATGACTACTGAAATTGCTATTATAAATCCTATTATATCTATAGTTCAAAAAATCCTTAAAATTATAAATACCTTGGAGAACAAGGTTACAAACATGGAATAAAATATTTTAAAATCTTGTAATGCTATTAATTTATAAGATGTATTTCATAACCCTCTTGCACTTGAGATCTCTTTGCACCCTTTGTCAACTAGTTCTGTTGCACCTAAGTTTCCATTTTATGATGGTAAAGGTGATTCTAAACAACATCTTCGATAATTTTATATAAAATGCCTTAATTATGCCTCTAATCATAAACATTTGACCAAATTATTTCTAAGAAGACTTAAAGACTATGATTAAAGGTGGTTCTATGATTTATCTCTCCAATCTGTGAAAGCATTAAAAAATCTTGTAGATGAGTTTTTAGCACACTTTTCAATTAATATTTCTAAAAAAAATTCCTCTTCTCAAATTACCAAAATCAAACAAGGAATGAATGAACTTATAAATGAGTATGTCTTGAGATATAAGATAATCATAACTAAAATGACTAATCCTATGGAAGATAAGAGTTTCAAGACATATTCAATAAATTTTCACTTACTCATTTATATGATTCCATTATTTTTAAGAAGTCCAAATATTTCAATGACTTATGTAATTTTGTATGGGACCATGAAATGAAGATTATTTCATTAAATACCTCAAGTATGTAGTAAACACACTAGCTACATCTACTTCTAGTACCAAATTTATAGTCAAACCAAGTTACAAGGTAAACCCTCCTAAGCCTAAAAAAGAAACAACTGTAGACACCTAAAATTGACCACAAAGTGCTTTATACTAGACTTTAGATTGATTCTTACCAACCTTTAAAAATTAAACCTAAGAGTCATTAAATGTCTCAAATTTGGATTCATAACATGCCATTTGGCCCATAAACCAATTAAATGTGGCAAATGAACACATCAAATTAATTCAAATATTGGTAAATATTAAAATTCCTAAATAGAATTAATAAAAATTCAAAACCTAATCAAATGTCTAATTGAATCATCCATGAGCAATTAATCAATTATCAAAAAGGAAAATCAAACATCAAACAATATCTTAGGAATTCAAAATTACCCTTTTGTGAGTTGTGAAATATCTTAAAATATCTCAACATGTTTATTCATTGTTAATCATGACCATTTGACACCTTTTAACTCCACTAGGGTTAATTATCTCACTAAGGGTAGGTTTGAACCCATTTCAATCTCTAACTACACTATAACTCACCTTGGGTTGGGGTTAATTTCTAAACCCATAAATACAATCATGTACCTCTCATTTAAGATAAGCTTAGACATAGTAATGTTATAATGCTAGTTTTATGACAAGAATAAAATCTATAGAGTTATAATGCCAAAATCACAAGCCAAGACACTTTGAGCAACATCAAGCCAAAGCCAAACAAACCATGGTGCCAAGGAAATAAGGAGATAGCCAAGCTCCATTTCCATAAACTTCTTGAGCACAAGACATGAAAACCAAATGAATACATCATTTGGAGCATTCAAGGAATTGGTAAGGAAATTTTTAAGTTTTTTTCCATTTTTAATTGAGCTTTGTCATTTATTTTTTGTTCACTCAGCTCCCCTATGATCAAGGCATGGAGGTGTTAAGATTGTTAGTGTGTTTTTCATTTCATTTTTTTTAATGAAAACTAACACTTGATCTAGCCTCCCATCCATCTTCAAATTCTTAACATCATAAATGGCATGTTTGATGAGACACAAAGAATCCCATGTATCAAGGAGATGAAGATGCAACTCAAAAATTGTCAAATGAATGCTTGAATATCATTAAATTTATAGTTTTAGCTTTGATTTTACCATTTTTTTAATTCTTGAATTAACTTAGATCTACACAAAGACTGACATCGATCAGACCTAACTAGCATCAATTTTATGTGATCATTATCAGTTCTACCTAACTGAGCTCAGTTTTATGTAACTATCATCATTCGATATGTAGGGTGAAATATGATTTACAAAGATTACATTTTGATTATTTCTAGTATTCCTAATCATGATTTATTGGTTTTAATAGAATTTAAACTCTCTATCTAATCCTTGTGCTATAGGTTTTAAGAAGTTTTTATCAAATTTTTAGCTAACCTAATGTTTTTATCTTGTGCAGTTTTGCCTTCAAGTTCACATGTGACCAACATCAGTCTTAGTTGAACAGTATCAATCCTTTATTATTTTCATTTGTTTTCTTTGAGATCAACCAAAATCAGTTACCTTAGAAATGGTATCAATAAATTATGACTGATCATAGTCACTATGTTTTCAAAAATAAAAACTTGGGAACTACTTTTTCAAAGTTCATTTGCTCACAATCAAACGTGCTTATAATAATAAGGAGACTATCTAACCATTACACATCCAAGGCTTGATTTGAGCACAAAATTTCAAGTTTAAATGGCTTTAACATTTTGTATTTGGTGTTTAAAAGGAATTAGAATGGCTAAGTCTTAAAAACATTGCATTTTTGATGATTAAAATAAATGCTTAAGTCTTGAACACTTAATGTTTGGTGTTTAAAAATGAACTTAGGATAAATATTAAACATTTGGGTTTTGGGCTTAAAATAAACATAGATGATTTTGCTTAAGTTGTGTTGTGCAATTATTTCAATTTTTTGCACTTAATACAAGGGGTCAAGTAAAGAACATCATCACATTTCAATTGGGTGCCTAAAATCAACACTTATTTCAATCACAATTTCTTGAAACTTTTTGTTGATTATGTGTTTTCATAAAATGAATAACATGTGTATGCTCTCCTCCTATCTCGTATATGGAACATGGGTGACCAAAATCACCTTTTCATTGCATTTATACCTTAATTCAAGGTATATAAAGAATGTGTTCTAGGCTCTCCTTAAAACTTGTATGGTTTGGGTGATCTAAAAGCAAACCTAAAATATTTTTACTTAGTATTTATTTTCATGTAATTTGGATCATGAAGGGGATGTCATTACCTCTCATGAGTTCTCTAGGGAAGCATTGATCCAAGGCTTCATCTCCTGATAGTGTTTCAACCCTACTCCATGATAGGGTATATAAATTAGGGTCACATAATATGAGAGCTAATGGGATGAATAACTAACCTCTCCTTTCATAATGAAGGCCCTAGTTAGGTCTAGTCAACTAGGGTATTCCACTAAGTAATCCATGGATATAATCATCATGCAAAAGAATAAACCCTTACATAATAAGTTTATCGATATGAAATCAATTAATGTGATGCTTCTCTTGTGTTATCCACACTTGGGATCAATCTATATGGTCATAACTTGTAATTTTTAGTTAATCCCACTTGCCACACCTTAATAGGATCTAGAAAAATATAATTAGTTGTTTTTTTTCATTTATTCTTTTATTACTCAATGTTTTAAGTCTAATTTTTTTTTGGTTATACCACATCATAAATGAGTTTTTTTTCTTTACTAGTCCATTATTTGAGGAGGTATTATGTCATCCATTTGACACCTTGATTTAATTTTTTAAAAAATTATGTCAAAAACATTGTGTGTTACTTGATTAAAATGGGTAACATTATACTACCCAAATCAATTCAAGTTTAAGCCTTAGAATACTTTGGAAAAAACATTATTTATACCTTTTGGGAGTGATAACAGTATTACACTACCCAAATTATTTCATAGACTTGTCTTGTTTTGTGTCCAAGTTTCACATTTGAAACCAAACTATGTGCCTTGTTAGATATTTGTTTTAGTGCAGTCATGTTGTTCAAATTTTCCTAGCTTGTTGGTCATTAAATCTTAAGTTTTCTTAAGTTGAGTTTTTAATTAAATTTTATAAGTTAAGATCTAAACATTGATTGATTTCTATATAGGCCTCATCTCACAAGGGATGATATATAGATATTTCTCTTTTGGGTTGTGTAACTTAGGTTAATTCATTACCCAAATTTTGAAAACTATATTACTTATTCCCTTATTTGAGAGAATTAGTCCATCTCCAAATGCCTTTTTTTTAGTGCCTTATACCACTTTGATCATGCTTATGTCTATAATCAAGTACCTTGTTTATACCAAAGTGTTCCAAGTTTGTTAGATTAAAAATAATCCCTTTGTTTCAATTATATATTTTGACACTACATTTAGATAGTAGTCCTAGCACAAGCCCTATTTTGATCCTAGATTTTGATGTCACTTTTGGCCAAAAGACTTAACAACTTTTCCCTTTCCTAGTTTAGAACTATTTGGATCATCTTTGGACCTAGAGTTTGGCATCTTTTTTTTAGATCATTTACTTGACCTTATTTGTGTGAGACATTTAATGTTAGACATATAACATTATATTATTTCTACCAAATCTTTTCATGGGCATTTTGGAGATATAACTCCATCCCTTTAATCAAGTTAGACCTAGTTTGAACCTTTTGTCTTTTCATACATAGCTTTTTAGAGTTTATAGAGCTCTAACTACTCTCTTATCATGAAACATTTGTCATTGATTTGACCATGTCTCACTATGCATGTAGTGGAGTCTTATATAATCCAAGATATGGAAATGTTTTCATAAAAGAGGGTTTTTTTCAAAACCCTTATGAATATGATGTTGTTTGGGAGATAGATTCTTATCCACCTTACAACATTCAATCAGGAGAACAGAGTCAAGATCCTTTGGCCAATTATTTGGTTAGCACTCCTCCATACATGGAATAAGAGAAAGAATACATGGACTAATATTTGGCTAGCATACCTTCAGTTGTGAAAAATGTTCAATAAAAACCATATTACATTACAATTCCATTATCCTATGATCCTAATAGAGCCATAATTAGGGCATAAAAACTTGTCAAGTCTAGTAAAAAAGCCTTATAACATGTCTTATAGTCAAAACTATGAATAGGCCTCTTATATCGACCTTAATGACATTATACTAATGTCATATCAAGATCTAAATATTCCTATCACACAAAAATTCCTCATGGAGGACCACTTCATTCAAATGTAGATAGCATACTAGACATCAAAACCTAGTACATAACTTTAATCATATGGACATGTCAAATGCACCTTTAATTAAGTCACTTCCTTCAACAAGAGTTTTACTTCAATTGATAGGTTAATAAAATCAAGTTTATACCTAGTTACACAAAGTACTTTGGGGAAAAAATGTTCATTGCCCCAACTATCAAGGAAGTGTCTTCTACTTCTACATAGAATAGTGAGTAGAACATATTGGAAAATATTCAAGTAACATCTAATTTAAACTAAAGTGGTGTTAATGTACAAACCCATAGTTAATAACATAATTTTCCTTTTAAGCAACACCATTAGTGGTTTAAAAACTTAGGGGGTAGGATTTTCTACTTCCTAACCTCAACCAACTACCTCTAATCCGTAACTAATTGATTCTTCAAACACCCAACAATAAGGATTAAGTAGTCATCTAATGACCAATGCCATGCCACAATAAAATGTGATGAATCTTACTCCACCTCAATAAGTAATGATTAATATTCCATAATAACATACACAATCCAACATACCCACATATCCAAGGCAAAACATCTTTCCACCTCAATAGGGGGAAACCAATGTTCCACCTCACTAGGTAATAGTGAACATACATCTTCAGTCACAGACTAACATGTTGATCCAAAACCAAATGATGTCTAACCAATAGCATACTAATATTAGTTAGTGAAAAAAAATTAATCTCCAACATGCATCCACTTTCCAACAAGGATTCATGCAACCTATAGGTTCTAATGTTCCTCAAGTACCTACTAGGAAACAATTTCCTTTTGTGAAAAACATGACACAAATTCAATGATAGGGCCTTATTTCACAAGTTTCCTTCAATCATAAAGGTATGATTAGTCATCAAAATTTCCTTTTTCAACCTCCATAGGCAAAATATGACCATATTCCTTCATCCCAACTGTAGTATTCCAAACACTAGGTCTATATACCCAATCCAAACTAGAATATTACATCATAGTATGTACAATTTCAATAATCACACCCTAATCCATGCATGGATATTCTTGATCCATTCCCTAAAAAATCCAACATTCCCTAGAAAATTCCTCCATTATAACCCAATCAAAGTATTCCAATTTTGATCGCCCAGCCTCCACCTTAGGCCAATCATCCCACTAGTTTCCTCATATAAGAGTTACAAAAAATGAAGGATATAATTACCCTCATCAAAGTGGGAAAATGAACAAAAAAATTCAAGTTGGATGATGTGTTTCATACCCCTTCAACATGGATCACTTATAAATACCATTTCCTCTGGGTATGAGCCACCAAAGTTTGACAAATACAAGGGGAAATGTGACCCCAAGGTAGCACATTTGATAAAATTATTTATTATGTGGTAGCTAGTGGCTTATAGAGACATATAAATATTGTTTTTGTTTCCATAGAGCCTACCAAGGTAAGTGTTGTAATGGTTTCTAAAGTTGCCCAAGAATTTAATATCCAATTTTGATAATCTTTTAGACAAGTTTGTATAGTACTTCTCTTACAATCTTGAGCATGAGATTTCATTGGTAGATTTAACATAATTAAAACAAAAAGCTAGTGAAAGCTTCACAAGATATCTACAATGATGGAGATCCCAACCACAAAATCAATTACCCACTATGTTTACCAAAAATCTACACAATGAGATATCTAACAATTTAGAGTTGTAATATGCATACACATTCAAAGAGATCATTGATAAAGGTTTTTGATCAAAATAGCCCTTATTAATAAAGGAATAATGAAACTATCATCATCAAATCAAATCCCAAACCAAAATTAGAATAATGGACAAAATCAAAACCCAATCCGATCACAAGCATCACAACAAGCCCAGGCCAATAACTATGACAAACCCAAGCATTTCAATCACAATAATAATGTTGTAGGTAATGGATTAATAGAGGCATGACATGTCTAAATGGTACAAACACCATTTTCACAACCTATGACACATATTCACATAACTCCTAACCAACAACCTCTTTATAAAACATATCCTACACCGCATATGCATATAACTCCTAACCAACAACCTCTTCAACAAATGCAATAAGCATAGCAAGCACAACAACCTAAGCTAGCCTAAAAAATGCAACAACCCATACCTTTAAAAAATGCTCCTCCAAAGAGAAATATACCTAATCATCATATTTTTAGTAACCTTGGAAATCCCCTTAAATCTATGTTTTTCAAACTAGCCATAGCTAATTTGATTGACTAACCTATTTTGAAGCATTATCTTGAGGGTGCTACTTATCTAGACTAGTTTAGGCCAAATGAATTCTACATGTATCATCAGATTAATGGCCATAATTTTCATTATTGTGTGAAAATTAAACATGTGATTTAGAATATGTTGGAAAATGGAGAGATCACATTGGATCGTGGAGTTTCCACATCTAATCATAACCTTGGTATTTATCATAATCCATTTCCCCAACATAACAACCAATAACAATAATAAAAGTGGCTAGTGTAACAACAATAATAATAGTATTAACAACTAAGGCCAAACTAATAGAACAAACTAAATTAGTAGAAAAACTAACAATTTCAACAAAATGGATTAAAAAAAGGCTAGAACAATTCCAACAACCAATAGACTTACCATGCAGTTACACATGACTACAACATAGTCGTAGGCCATATTATAAGAGGTTGCATTGACACCATTTCCATCAATCCAAGACCAAGTACCAATTATAAAATACCATTACTAATCATACCCAATAAACCAACCCATGTTAGTAATCCTTCCTTGACCTGGGACCACATACAAGTAAATCAGCAAGCAAAGATTCCAACTATTAAACCTTATACTAATAACTTGTTGTTAGACCATGACCACTCCAAAGTACACTAACAACCAAAAATTATCCTATCTAGTCCCCTTTTACCATCATTTTTTATCAACAATGGTCTTATACCTAATATTTATTGTGTAATCATAACTTGGCAATCAAGGATTACCATACCAGGCCCACAACCATCTGCCACTTCACCCATCATCCAACCAACTATTTTGGCTAAGAACAAGCCATTTCATATTATCTAAAAAAATACATTTAATATTGTGGAATAATTTTAAAATATGCCTACACAAATTTCCATTTTAGATTTTTTGTGTATGTCTACAATCCATAAAAACATCTTGACAGAGTTGCATGGCCAATCCAAAGTTCACAATGACATATCTCCTAAAAAATTTCAAGTTTTGGTTAAACACCTAGCTCTAAGCCAATAATTAACCTTTAATCAAAGTGATATGTCATCCCTTAGCCTACTTCATAAAAATCCATTGCACATCAAAGTTTACATAATGAGGCATAAAGTGAAGTGTGTCCTTATAGACAATGTATCAAGTCTAAATATTGTGTCTCTAAAGCTCATCAAGCTTTTTGGGTACACAACAACATATCTCTAAGTAGAAACAATCACCATCAAAGCCTATGATAATGAATAAATGGAATCATAAAACATTATTAGCTTACCAATTATCATTAGACCTTTGACCCATGATACACTATACCATGTGTTATATCTTGATTTTTAATATAATATGCTTTTGGGTAGACTTTGGATACATGAAATTCATGCAATCCCATCGACATTGCACTAGTATATCAAGTTCTCCCATTTAGTAATGGAGGTTACTATTTTAGGAGATCTACATCTATAAAATCATTGTAATCATCTAGATGTTGAGTTTAAAATCTATAACTACCAATTTGGCATGAATCTAGTTGCTAACAAGGACAAAGGGAAAACAATACTTGTTAATTCACCAAAGCCCAACTGCATTGACCTTGATACCCTTGATTCACTTTCCCACATGCCTCCTCTTGAAATGTCTAATCATTACACCATCTCAGATAATGGCCTAAGAGAATACTTGGCCTATGACACCTTTTACATTATAAAGCTTCCATAAAACTCGAAGTCCTTTGAAAGGCCAAAAGCCAAACTACTCATGAAATGGCAAATAAAGAACAAAGGCCATCTACATATTCTAACACATGTCACTTTCATACCAACCTTTGGCCAAGAATAGGACCCATTCGAAGGTGATGAATCATGGTTGTATAATGATAAGTTAGTCAGTTATTACAAGAGTTCCAAATATCCCATTCTTAATCAGATCATGAAGAACCGAGACTATGAAGGAGAAGGCATCATACCAAATCAATAGGGAACACTTGAGCCAATTTCTATGATTAGGTATAAAGGAACCTATGAACTTGGATTTAAAACACCTAAGGATGACCCCACGTATCTTATTCAAGCTCTATTACCAATGAATAGTGATGACAATGCCGATAGTGAAGTAGAGTATGATCATAGACCTTTTAATGACCTATCTCATACCAATTTGTTTGATAATAATGTCATTTTTACCCTTCAATCAGTCATTCATCATAATCCACTACTATATATATATCCCTAATTAATAGAATAGGACCAATAAGAATCTAATGTGTCAGTTAACAAGTTTTATAATGATAAGGCCTTTTATGATTTTCTAGGCCTTAGGGAAAATATTCCATTGGGAGACCACAAAAAAGGGTTCTCAATCAAGTTGGATCCTAAATCCTATTTTGGAGAGTAGGTCAATACCCTTAGCCAAAAATAATTAAGTAAAACATTAAGGTCCCAAAGTGAAAACCTCTTTGAGACACTTTTGGACTAGGAAAAGAGTAAAGATAAAGGCCAATCTAGTGGTGAAAACATGTTTTAGGAACTATTAGATGACAGTGTTCAACCTTATTCAAACATAGACTAGGAGACCACCAATGATGAACTTGTATTTGGGTTTGAGTTTAGTCTTGAATAATAACAATCTTTTGATCAAATCATCCAGGATACCATTGATGATGAACTTGCCTATGGGTCTGAGTTTAGTCTGGTAAAACAAAAAAATAATAATTACATCATTCAAGAGTTTCCAACCATATTTGTTACATTTACATCCCTACCCTTGGGGGAATCTAATTCATCATGCCTAAGATAAAATTAAGAACAAGTCCTAAAAAAGGACTCTACCATTACAAAATAGTTAAAATCTTTGCCCACTATTCTTGAATACAGTTTGACCCTTCTAGTGGAAGACACAATAGAGGTTAACATCAAGGCTCTAGATGACTGAAAATGGATAAAATTTGCCATGTCCCTCACTGAAGAGGAATGTGAAGTCCTTATAGCCTTATTTAGTGAATTTGTAGATATATTTGAATGGGCCTACTTTGACATGCCTGGTTTGGAAGCCACCTTAGTTATTCACCACCTTATGGTACATCCTAATGCCAAACCAGTTAAACAAAAATTGCACAAAATTCATCCTCACATTTTTGTATTGGTAAATAAAGAGTTATAAAATATCTTGGAAGAAAGATGTATTAGACCAATTGACTATTCTAAATGGATTTCTAATGTTGTGCCAGTCAGCAAGAAGCCAAAAGGAATCAAAATTTGCACTAATTTTAGAGACATTAACAAAGTTTTCCCTAAGGATTAATTTACTCTACCAAACATTGACATGATTTTCAACTTTAGAAAGGTTATGAGATGCTTTCACTAATGGATGGATTCTTAGGATACAATCAGATTTGAATCACACCAAAAGACCAACATAAAATAGTGTTTACCACTCTATGGGGAATATTCTATTATTAGGTTATGTTATTTGTATTAAAAAATACATGGGCCACTTATCAAAGAGCTATTCCCATCATATTTCATGATATAATGCATGACATTATCAAATACTATGTCGATGACATACTAGGAAAATTAAAGACTAGGGTTGATCATCCAATAGTATTAAGGAGGATATTTGAGTGACTATGTGAGTAAAAATTTAGGATCAAACCTAAGAAGTGTGTGTTTTGCATGACTTGAGGCAATTTTATTGGCTTCATTATGTCTCTCTGAGGCATTAAATTCAATCCAACCAAAGTATGAGCCATAACAAACATGCCACCATCAACCAATTTGAAGCATCTCTATAATTTGCAAGGCAAGATCTAGTCCATCAGATGCTTCATATCTAAATTGGCCAAAAAGTGCCACCCATTCACATATTTATTTAAAAATAGTGTCACATTTTATTTGGATGATGATTGTTAAAAATATTTTCAATAGCTAAAAGACTATCTTGCAAACCCACTAGTTTTATTGCTTCCTATGTTAGGAAAACCATTCCTTATATATCTATCAATGACAAACAAATCCCTAGGAGTATTTTTAGCTCAACATGATGAAAATGGAAATGATCATGTCATTTACTATATAATCCATACACTAGTTGTGTATGAGCATAATTATACACCCATTAAAAAATCTTGTTTAGTTATGGTCTTCATAGCTTAGAAACTGTGACATTACATGTTGAATAATAAGACCATGGTCATTTCAAAATTAGATCTGATCAATTACCTACTATCTAATATATATTTAAAAGGCCAAATGGATCATACTTCTCAGTGAGTTTGAGATAGAGTATGTTAACCAAAAATCCATCAAGGGGCAAGTTCTCATAGATCAGCTTGTTGAAGCCCCCTTGTAAATACAGTGATGCTAACATTTCAATTCCTAGATGTATCTATTATGACCATAATTGAAACACCTCTTGAGGAGTAACACTAGAAGCTATATTTTGATGGATCATTCAAAGCACATGGATTGGGGGTAGGCCTTTTGTTTATTACTCTATGGGGGAATCTAATCCCTAAGTCATTTAGAATCAACTTTCCTTGTACTAATAACATGTCCAAATATGAAGCACTTACTATAGGGCTTTAATAGGTAGTACAATAGAACATAACACATCTAAAGGTTTATGGTTATTCTCAATTAATCATCAATCAGGTTATAGACCATTTTTAGACAAAATGTGATAATTTGGTTCCATACAAGGCCATGGTAGACACTCTTAAATAGTAAATTATTAACTTCCAATTTGACCATATACCAAGGATTAATAATATAACAATAGATTTCATGTCTACTATTGGATCTTTGATTTGGAAAATAGATACGACCAAAGAATACCATTTTTTCATTGAAAATATATTAGTGTAAGCTCATGAACCATCAACCATCATAATGATCTATGATATTATTGGTCCCAAATCTACTTGGTATTCAAACCTTTAAACTTACCTCCATGACCATATTATGCCACCAAACTTATCCTTAAAACAATCCAAATCCTTCATCCACAATGCCCAACATTATACTTTACTTAGACCAACCCTATATCACTGTAGTTTTTATGGAACTCTACTTCATTATTTAACTTTGAAAGAACCTACATTAGCATTATAGAAAGTTTAAAAAGGGGTATGTGGAGACCACACTAGTGGGGCCATCCTATAAAAAAATATCTTGTATATTGGGTATTATTGGCCAATAATGGATACAGATGTAGCTGTATATATCAAAAGATGTGATAAATGTCAAGGGAATACCAATCTAATTCCTACCTTGACCAAGACTTTAAAACTAGTGATGATACCATGGACATTTTCTACATGATTCCTTGATCTCATTGGTAAGATAAACACCACCCCAGCCAATGGCCATAAACATATCCTTACCACCACAAACTACTTCACTAACTGGGTTGAAGCTATACCCCTCACTTACATGACTAGAAAGCAAATTTCCAAATTCATCTTTAACTATCTCATTTACCATTAACATATCCCTTCTAACATTATATCTAATAATGGAGGATCATTCAATAACAAGGATGTCAAATCACTATGTGTCGAGTAAAAGATCAATCAACATTTTTCTAAGGCATATTACTCTCAAGGTAATGGCTAGGCAAAAGTATCTAATAAAACCATTGCCAACATTCTTAAAAATATTATCAATGATGCTGGCCATGATTGGTGCCTCTAGATATTTTTTTCCCTCTAGGCATATCATACAAACAATCACACCCCCATAGGTGCCATTCTATACTCACTTGTTTATGGAATTGACTCCATTCTTCTCATTGAGGTCAAGATACCTTTATTACACATATCTTTAAAGCATGTCCTGAATGATGAAAACTATCGAGTATCTCACCTAAAAAAGATAGAGTTGATGAAAAATGCATGGACATAGTAAATAACCTTAAAACATATCAAAACTAACTCTGTGGCCACTATAATCGGTATGTGAAACATAGAGAATTTGAGCTTGGTGATCTTATTCTTAAAGAGAACCAAAAGAATACCATGACTGAGAAGAAGCATAAAGGTAAGTTCAAACCCAACTAGGTATGTCCTTTCATCATTATTTTAGACTATGGTACTAGATCATATAGGTTCACCACACCATATGGGGATGAATTTGATGAGCCAATGAACATTATACACCTCAAGCATTACTTTGCTTGAGTGATTTAGTGTATTGTCTATGAGGACCATTTCAAGTCATACCATATTATCAACATTCTTCTTTGTACTATACCATTCTATCATTATATAACTTTATCATTCTACCATTCCATTATACCATACCTTTTATATCAACCAAACATGTTTTGACCCTCCCTACCTAACCCATTTGACCTTCGTTCATTCATTGGTTCCTCTTTTGGAATGAATATTTAAATCAATTTTAGTAATTGTTTCAAAAATTCTAGATAAAGGCCATATTTTGGAGTAGTATGACATATTTTTGGCATTTTCATCCTTAATTCATTGTTTCATTATATGACATGCCTTATTTTTTTGGCTTGATTATAATTACTTAGGGTAAATCAGTGTCTCACCAGTCTTGATACTAAGTATAACTACTTATAGGAAAATTAGTTACATTGATCTATTCCATTATTTCCTATCTATAACTACCTATGGTCAAACTAGGGGCAACACTTGTTTATTATGCCCCTACATACCAACTTTCCATTCTTATGTCATACTATGACACTATGCCAACAATGCATGTTTTGTTTTAATTGGTAGCTACACTAGTCAGATTCCTCCATTATAAGGCATAACTACTATGATTTGAGACCATTTTGGGACTATATGGACTATTCTCAATTAACATTTTGATGAGCTCAATCCCCCTTTTTTATATTCTCTCACCATTTTATGAGTAATTTTAGTTTGAATACTCTTACTATTTTGTGAGCTTGGACTATTTAGTATCTTGTCTTTCTTGATTGAGTTGAGATACTCCCAAAATTCTAAAAACACTTGTAAAATCGATTTATAAAAAAATAAAAACATTGACCACTTATTTGCCTTAAATATTTTTGGAACCCTTACTAAATCATAAGAAACCACTTGTTATTTAGTTTCCCCATCCTTTTTAGCTCGTTATCCCATGTACTTGCCATTTTGCAAGACTAGTCCCACATTCTTCTATAACATCCATCATGTTTTCTTTGTTGTCTTTTTTCTTCTATCCCATATCCTGGGAGAACTACATTTGGCCTAAATTTTTTGTTGAATCATACATCCATAGAACTATGTAGGAAACATCCACTTACTTAGTGCATATGGAGATGGTTTGGCCACCCCCTTCCTTTTCTTCTATTCCCCCATCTTGTTTGTTTGTTAAGTTATTTCCTATTTTCTAGGGGAAATGTTATTCTTCTTGTTTGTGTTGTGTTAATTTTGATAACATTGTGATTAGCTTTTTTTTTTTTTGTTTGTTTGTGTTTTTCTCTTTGTATGGTTTTTTTGTGTTTATTTATTTATGTGCTTATTTGTTTTATTTCAATATTGTGCCTCAATTTAGTATACATGCATTCATTGGTCGATTCCTTATTCATTATTCTTGAATCCCTCCATATTCATGTGTCAATATTGTCATCATGGTTTTTATCATTGGTCCATTGTTTTCAATTGTTTATTGGATCAAAATTCAGTCCTTATGCATATTTTGTCCAAGTCCTTATGGTGTTCTATCATGATCCCTACCATCATGTGTTACAACAAAAACTCGATTTGAGGAGTCTACACCAATAATGAATTAACGATATCTCCTTAGCACTAGCACTAACAACATTCCTAATATAATCCAAATGATATCCCAAATAGAGTAATTAAATAATGAGAGAATTTTCCTCCTTGCTAGTTTAGATGAGAATCTCCCTACTAGTAGGTTAACTAATTCATCTTTATCCTCTATATCATGTTTTGCATCATCATTTCATATCATGTTTACCATAATTAGGAAATATTTCTTATAACTATCTTTGGGAAAATCATTGTATACCATCCCACTTATTTTCCATAATCAAGGTCCAATGATTATAACTGCCTTTAGTCAAATCATTGTACACCATCCTAATTGCATTACCAATTATTCTAACCAACTTTGGGCAAATCACTTGGTTTTCACCAATTTGAAGGTTAATGATTATAACAGGCTTTAGGCAAATCATTCACTTTATTCTACCCACCTATGGCATGTTTTTATCTATCAAATGATTATAACCACCTTTGGTCAAATCATTGTCTTCTCTTTAATTGATTATAATCATCTTTGGGCAAATTAGTCTCTTGTTACCCTAAGCCTTTTTTTATTATTATAACCACCTTTAGAAAAATCATCACCTTTTTATCCCACTTGTACTGATGATTATAACTATCTATGGTCAAATCATCTTATTTATCTACCCTAACTATGGAAGCTCCATATGTCATTTATTATAACCACCTATGGGCAAATTAGTCCCTTTCACCCCATCATTTTCATTTGTTTGGTCTACTCATTTGCTTATTTTGAGGGACTATTTGCCGACCCCTTTTCCAATCACTCCCTCAAGGGGGAAACTATAGTTAATTTATTTCCATTGAATTCATAAGCATACAAGACCTTTTTAATCTTTGAGAAGATATTACTATGTTTTCATCTTTCAATGCCTTCTCAAATAAGGGCAAAGTGTAAACACCTAAAATTGGCCACCAATGACTTCATATTGGAATTTTTATTGATTCTTACCAACATTTACAAATTAAACCTAAGAGTTACTAAACGTCTTAAATTTGGCTTCATAACATGCAATTTGGCCCATAAACTAATTAAATGGCGTAAATGCACACATCAAATTAATTCAAATCATGAAAAATGCTAAAATGCCTAAATAGAATTAATTAAAATGCAAAACCTAATCAAATTCCTAATTTAATCATCCATCAATAATTAATGAATTATCAACAATGAGATTCAAAAATCAAAAAATATCCTAAGAATTCATAATTACCCTTTTGTGAGTTGTCAAATATCCTAAAATATCTCAACATGCCTATTCATTGTTAATCATGACCATTTGACACCTTTTAACTCTACTAGGGTTAATTAACTCACTAAGGTTAGGTTTGAACCCATTCCAATATCTAACTACACTCTAACTCACCTTAGTTTAGGGTTAGTTTCTAAACCTATAAAAACAAGCATTTGCCTCTAATTTAAGAGAAGCTTGGACATAATAACGTTATAATTTTGGTTTTATGACAAGATTTAAATCTATAGAGTTATAATGCCACAATCATAAGCCAAGCCACTTTGAGCAACATCAATCCAAAGCCAAACCAACCATGGTCCCAAAGAGAGAAGGAGATAGCCAAGCTCCATTTCCACAAACTTCTTAAGCACAAGCCGAGCAAACCAAATGAACACATCATTTATAGCATTCAAGTAATTGGTAAGGAAATATGTCAGTTCTTTCTATTTTTAGTTGAGATTTATCATTTTTTGTTTATTCACTGAGCTCCCCATATTATTTAGGCATGGAGGTGTTAAACTTATTACTGTGTTTTTCATTTCATTTGTTTTATATGAAAACTAACACTTGATCTAACCTCCCCTCCATCATCAGCTTCTTAGCATCACAACAAAAATGATAATTAAAATGGTTTCACAACAGCCTAATTGACTTACCTTATCTAATGTACCAAGGAGACTATTCTCCCATTTACATGATTCCTTAGCTTCATTATTCTCATGATTACTAGAGTGTCAACTTATATCTCTCCCTCATCCTCTTGAGGTTGATATGAGTCAAGTTATACCCAAAGGATTTGATGAGAATGTTTATTGTGATTATCATCAATGACTAGGTCATTCTACAAGTAGATTTTTTACCTTAAATCACAAGATCTAAGATCTTATCGATGACCAAAATCTTGCATTTGATGATCCTCCAAAGGAATCAGGTTCACAATCTAGTGATCACCATAAATAGAAAATGTTAAAAAAATCCTTTGAAAGACCATTCTAAGAAGGAAATAGAAGTGCAAATGGTATATAATACACATCCTCATCCATCACATTATGGTCACCCACAAGATGGGATTCTTGATACTTACACATGAAATATACCTCCTATGGTTTAAAGACACTCTATTACTTTAATGATAGTGAAATTAAGGATGATGAAGGATGATGAGTTTGGTATTCATTCAAGAATACATTGATAAATGCTGTGTATGTAGTTTTATGATTGATAATGGTTAAAGTGATAAAATTTACACCATGATATTACTTATGCACTTGGGTTATACTCACCATAATTTGCATCCTTCTACTAGATAAATTAGAGCATTCAATGGGACCTCCCAAAAGGTTCTTAGTGAGACTAAACTACCTTTATAGGATAGTCTCACGCATGTGGCTACTACCATTTTATTCATACCTTACACAATAATAGTTAATATGTTATTTCAAAGACCTTGGATCCATACACTTCAAGTTGTACCTTCTATAGTGCAAAGGTGTGTATAATACATTCATGCCAATCAAGTAGTTTCAACTACTAGAATTCCATATGAGCATATTTTTAAACAAGAAAAAATTATACCCAGACAATTAATTATCAAGCTTATTAAGGCTCATTCACCATAAAAGGGTAAGTAATAGGCAATCCCCTTTACTAGGTGGCTAGTACTTGAGATACCATTACATCAAAGACATATAATGGATAGAATACCCATCTACTACACACCATGTTAATATATCCAAAACACCTACACATATTCCTATTATAGTTATTATAAAGAAAATATAGATTACCTAATGATGGGTTCAATGAACCCCTACTCCTATTGCTCTTGCTACTACTTCATGACCACAAAATCATAGTTTACACATGTAGAGCATCATCGATACTATTATGATAGATATTGAAACTATACATGCTCTTCAACAATATCACAAGATTATTACACTAGGTTTATAGTGGGGATATATCTATGAACATCCATTAGATGGAATCATAGGATGATCTTTCCTTTTCAAACATTCCAAAATACAAAAAGAAAAAGAAAAAACATTCAAAAATTAAAAATATTTTAGGCATCTACATGTTATATTATCTCCTTAGAATCTATGTGTTAATTCATACACACACATGTGTCACACTTCTATTTGAGTTTGATATAGGAATACACATGTACATGATCTATTCCTATTTTAGATTTTGGGCCTAACCTCTACTCATGTCATGTATACATTGGGGGCATCCACTTTTTTTAATTTTGATATACATAATTTATATGGCTCAATGATCACATTGTGTACTTACATATGTACCTACACATGTATTTATCCATGATTATATATTTCACAAGGTACTATGGCATGTTTATGTTGGTTTATTATGCTTTACTTTATGCACTTCCTTGAGTGTCTTGCCTTGCTATTGTATTCCTTGTTTAAGCATTTGAATATGCTCCTTTGCTTATGGCCCCTATGCCTTTGTATGATTTCTTTGACATTTAAATATGTCATTGTTTGTTAAATGGACATCTGAATATGTCATTATTATTTTTTTGGATAATTAACTAAGTCATTTCCTTTCGATTGTTTAGCATTTGAACATGCCCTTTGTTTATGGTCTACTTATACCATTACCTTTTGACTTTATTTTGAGTGATCTTGTGTGTGTGCTTGATTTTCTTATTGAAATTATATTTTTATTATCTAGACATTACCATGATACTTATTATGGATCTTAGGCCTTCATGTGATCACATTGGTTCTATGTGCTTCAATGTTATATCTACTTAGACATGTTCTTCCTATGTGCTACATGGTTACATTCATATATTATATAATTGCTTTATCCTTTTGAGGTGAGGTAACTACTAGTTCTTAGCTTTCCATAACCTTAAATGAGAGAATATTATTGGAGGCATGTCATAAAAACCTGTTATCCACATGTGGTATAGTTTATAGATTCAATGGGGACATGCTTTGGAAGCATGTTATTCACACCTATTCAGTATTCAAAATCTCTAGATTATAGCGGGCATGTTTTGGAAACATGTTCTCCACATTGGTATTTATATCAATTTTTAAATTTATCCATATTTAGTTGGGACATGCTTTTAAGAATTTTCTCCACATTTACATAATTTTTTGAGTTGGTTAAGCACATAGTTATATGATTCAAATTCATAGTTGTAGAAAAAATTTATATATTGGTACCATTGTTATACATAGTTTCAGCATGAGACATAGCTAAGGTGCATATGTTATGTAATTTGTGCCTGATATTAAAAAATCTAAATTATTTTTAGATTCCACAATTCTTTTATGGATTGTTACCACATCATAGAATTTTACGTACTGATGCTTCTATCAAACTTTTATGGACTTTATTGAGCTAATTATTTAACCTTAAAATGAAAAAGTGTTGTATGTCTCCATTTTAAGATTAGGGTTAATAATATAGAAATGAAATGGCACAAGGGTGATAATTAGATCTATAGTTGGATAATTAAATTCTAAACTTAGATAAAGCACACATTGAATTTATTATGATGAGATGGTCTAAATATGGAAAGTATAACTAGCCTAGATATAGAAATCACAAAGAATAAGATTACTTAGCTTGCTCTGATATTAATGTAGTTCTTGATCTAGAATAGGATAAAAGTAGGTGGGAATATAGTTTTGGAATAGTTTTCATATTCTAGATCTAGTGCCTCTAGCTATTTGGACACTTGTATTAACCCTAGATGGCTATGATGATATTACTATCTAATTCTAATAATAATGTCTTATACAGAATATTTGGTGAAATGGGATGTGACCACCTAGATACTTATGGGTTTTGATTTGCCTTCACTCTAGTGTATTTAGATCTGGGTCATAGATTATCACTCCTTATGAAATGGCAAAATCCTATCTTTCCATCTTCAATGTGACCTTGGGTAAAATTGGGTTAGTGGACACATTGTGTCGAATTGACCCCAATAACCCCAATATCAAAGGATGTTGCCTACATAGAAATATTTTTAAGATGGCCTCAGACTGATGTAGTTCTCCCTTACTTGTTGGCTTATGTGTGAATCATTCAATGTGTGTAAAGTAAGTAAAATTATGACCTAGCTTGTAACATGGAAAATCACATTCTTGGGCTATTATTTTAGTACTTTAGACCTGTAAATGTGTAGTCCCTATGACTAGTTTAGAAATAAGATTAAATAAGGAATATTTTATTCAATTGAATTCTCTTTAAATGTTATTTTACTTTATTTCTACGTGAGGAATGATGAGGATTGATATTGTATTTATATCAATCCATTTTTAGTAATAACTCACATTAAAGCACTTAGACCAACCATTGAAATATGTTTCATTTGAAAATTAGATGACTTTAGAACACTAGACACTTACATTAGGGTAGGATAGTAATGTCAATGCTACTATCAATCCTAGATATTAGTGTTCAAGGAGTATAAAACTAGGTACAAGTTTAGAACTTTTAGAGGTGTAAGATAAGTACATTTTAAGCATTCTAAGAAAGATAAAATGTATGTGTCATCAATATAGGACTATTCAAACTAAAAGATAGGCCAAAGGGCATGAGATGTGAGGATTTTAGAAGTAAGGATAATGTAGAAATAAGAATAATATCTAAGGTCTAATTTTTCCAAGTGTACAAGACTGAGGTGCTGCATAATCTTAAAATATCTTCTGCATTCCCCCTTTTAATCTAGTAATGAAATTGCTAGTTTAAAGGAAAATAATAAGTACCTGGTTGTGTATACACACCTTATATTTTTTTGAGTTGAATTTGAGTGATTTTCTAGTGACTAACCTACAACTTAGATCATGTTATAGTGTAAAATCAATGTATATAATCTAGGTTAAAATTACTTGAAATATATTGAAATGAAAGAGTAAGGTTTAGGAGTACACCTATGTGTCGATGTAACTTCCTTGCCTATTGGCAAGTTATTTTGAAAAATATGTCTGATTGTAAGGATTTGAAACTAAGATTAGGATAAATATAAATAAATATTTAAAGTGCATATAGCCAAAGAGATAGAAAGAGAGATAGAGATTGGAAGGCACATTCCCCAAACTTTGAAACAAAAGTGAGTTTTCACCTGGAAGTTGAGATTAACTCAATCATGAAATGCAATAATACTCATAACTTGGTGAGTTTGGATGATGAATTCCAACCTAAAAACTTGGTAAAATTGAGTGATTTGATCACCTCAACCATACCAAAATGTGAACCAAATATTATATTAGATTGGCATAATATGTTCAATAAACATGTATAGGGTATTAGTATGTGCAATGGTTTTAGAATCTAAAATTGATTTGTATTTTGTAATATTAAGCACATGTTGCATAGAATATGCACCTTAGATATGTTTCCTGCTAAAAATGTGTATAAAAATGGTGCCAATGTATAAAATTCTTCCAATAACTATGAATTTGAATCATATAAATGTGTGTGTTGGTTATTCAGATAGCTTCATAAGTGTGGATAGCATGATTCCAAAGCATACCCCCACTTTATATGGAGAAATATAAAAATTGATATAATTACCAATGTGGAGGACATGTTTCTAAAACTAGATATGTTTAATATTAGATAGGTGTGTATAACATGCTTCCAAAGTATACCCCCAGTAAATTTTTGAACTGATATAAGTATAATATATTGAATAAATGTAGAAAACATGCTTTCCAAGAATTCCACAATTCAGTGAATGTATGGAATCCATGCCCATATGACATGCCCCCACTGAATCTGAGGAATGTGTCAAGTGTGGATAACATGCTTCTCAAGCATTCCCCCATTAATATGCCCCCCTTGAGGTGAGGTAAAGATAATAACTAAGAGTTACCTCACCTCAAAAGGGTAATACAATTGTAAAATATATGAATGTAACCATGTGGCATATAAAATTAACATGCCTAAGTAAATGTATCATTAAATTGCATATAACCAATGTGATCACAAGTAGGCCTAAGATACATGATAAAAATCATGGCAAAATATAAATAGTAATAGTACAAGATCAATAAGCAAACAATAACACACATAATAGAACTCAAAAATAAGTCAACAAGTAATGGTGCAAAGAGAATGAAATAAGGGTCATGTTCAAATGTCACGAAATTGAAGGGACATGATTTAGTCAAATGTCCATGAAAGAAAGAATTTCTTATTCAAATGTCCATACCAAAAATAATGGCATTATGAAAATGTTAAAGAAAGCATACATAGGCATGGGGCATTCAATCAAAGGAGCGTATTTAAATTCATGAACAAAAAATATAAGACACTCAAGGAATTTCATAAAGTAAAGCATAAGCAACTAGCATAAACATGTGATAGTGTCTCATGGATCCATAGTGTTAGAAAAGTATTTCAAGTGTATAGTATACGAAGTACCCTATGCAAAATATCATCATAGATAATAGGTATGTGTGATTACATATGTAATCTCAAGCATGATAATGTAGAGTGATAATTGAATCATATAACTTATGTGTATCAAGATCAAAAACGTAGATTCCCTCAAATGTCCATATGACATGAGTAGAGGGAAATCCCAACATCTAAAATAAGAGTGTATCATATATTTATGTAAGCCTGTATCACACCTAATATAGAAGTGTGATAGATTTGTGTATGTAGGAGTAACTAATTAAGTCATTCATCAATATGGAAGTAGCACATGGATGCCAAGGATCTAGTAGAATAGACAAGTACCGATAGTGTTTTGGGTTTTTGAATATTGATATTTTTTTGGTATTTTTGGAGTTAGAAAAAAATCATTCTATGATTCCATCTAACTAATGCACATGGATATCTCCCCACTATAAAGCTAGTGTAATACCCTATATATGTGGCCAAGGAAAATATATAAGTATAATATATTTCACTATGGTATCGATGGTGCTCTATGTATGTAAAATAAGACTCTATGGTCATGAAGCAATAGTAAGAGTAACTGAAGTAGGGGTTTTTGGAACCCATCATTAAGTGCTTGTTTATTTATTTGGAGTAGTAGTAAGAGGAACATGTATAGGTTCTCTAAATATCTAAACATGGTTTTTAGTATAGGACTGAGATTCTATAGAATCCACTATATGTCTCTGATGCAATGGTCTCTCAAGTATTGGTTTCTTCATAAAAGGGATTGCCTATTGCTTACCTTTTTATGGTGGGTTAGCCTTAGTAGGATTGATAAATTGTTGCTTGGGTATAAATTTATTTTTTTGAAGAGGATACTCATATGAAATTTTGGAAACTATAATTACCTGATTGGCATGAATGTATTTGACATAACCATGCACTTTAGAAGGGACTACTCAAAGAGCGTGTATCCAAGGTCTTCCCAATAACATATCAAAGATGTTTGTCAAATGGATAATTGAAAAGGTAATAACCACATGTGTAGGACCAACCTCTAAAGGAAAGTCAATCTCACCAAGAATATTTTGGGAGGTCCCATCAAATGATCTAACTAATTTAGTAGAGGGATGTAAATAATGTTGAGTATAATCCAAGTACATAAGTAATGTCATGGTGCAAACATTTTCTCTTGCACCATTATAAATCATAACACTGTGTATGGAGTGTTTAACAATCTATGTTCAAATGAATAGGGAATGAAGATCATATTCATCATACTTAATTTCATTATCATTAAAGGAAATAGAATGTCTCTAAACTATAAGAGATATATGTCACAAATCCAATTATAGGGCCTTGGTTCATAATAAGTTCCCCTTGTTAAGCTAGGTTTGACTAGTTAGTATAAAATCCATACTCAACCATAGAAGGAATATAATTTCACTCAAAGTTATATCCTTTTATCATATCCATAATTCCCTCAAAATTAGGCCTATATATTGAATCCAAACTAGAATATTATGCTATAACACATGCAATTTCAATAAACATACCCCAATCTACAGATGCATATTCTTGGTCAGTTCCTTAACTAAACCAATATTACATAGCAAACCATTCCTCCACTAAACCCTACTCAAGGTAATCCAATTTTGACCACCTAGATTCCACCTCGGGCCAATATTTCATCTAGTTTCCTGGCACAAGAACTATAGAAAATGAAGGATACAATTACCTCCATCCAAGATGGGAAATAGACCAAGATATTTAAGTTTGATTATGTGTGTTCCTATCCATTGAACACAACTATAAACCCATTAAAAAAGTCTATTTATCTATGGTATTTACACCTTATAAACTATGACATTGCATGCTAAACAATAAGACCATAGTTATTTCTGAAGTAGTTCTGCTCAAGTATCTACTATCTAAAATAGCTTTACAAGGTCACACAGCTAAATGGATTGTGTTTCTGAGTGAGTTCAAGATAAAATGCATCAACCATAAGGCCATCAAGGTATAAGTTATTATATATCATCTTGTTAAATCTCCTTTTATAGATACCAAATATTAACTTTTTAGTTCTCAAATGGGTGCATTATGACCATCATTGAAACACCTCTTGAGGAGCAGTACTAAAAGATATATTTTGATGGATCATTCACATCATATGAATTGGGGGTAGGCCTGTTATTTATTACACCATAGGGGGTCTTATCCCTAAATAATTATGTATTATCTTTCTTTGTACTAACAATATGGATAAATATGAAACACTCATTATAGGGCTTCATTCAAGCAGTACAATGGACTATTCAACATCTTAAGGTTTATGGTGATTCTTCATTAATAATCAATCAAGTTATAGACCACTTTCATACCAAATATGACAAGATGGTACCATACATGGATATGATTGACACTCTCAAATAACAGATTACCAACATATAGTTTGAACACATATCAAGGGCTAGTAATAGAATAGTGGATTCCATAGACACCATTGGCTCTTTGATTAATCACCTAGACAAGGAAAAAGAATATCAATTCCTTATTGAAAATATTTTGGAACCAGCTCATGAACCTTTAACCATTTTAATGATCTATGATATTTTTGGTCCCAGCTCTATATGGTATTCATACCTTTTTACCTACCTTCATGACCATATTATGCCACTTGACCTATAACATAAATAACTAAAGGCCTTTACCCACCAAACCTCATGTTATACCTTACTTGGACCAACCCTTTACCACCATATATTCAATGGAAATATGATTCATTTTTCAAACTCTATATAGTCAACATTATCATTAAGTGAAGTTCATAAAGGATTATGTAGATCCCACAAAAGAGAGGCCATCTTAGCCAAAAATCTCTTACATACTAGGAATTATTGGCCAACTATGGATGCAAATGCAGTTGCATGTGTTAAAAGGTGTGACAAATGTCAAAGGCATTCTAATTTAATTCATGCCCCAAGGAAACTCTAAAACCAATGCTTACACCATGGTTGTTTTCTACATGGGGACTCAATTTCATTCAAAAGATTAACCCCACCTCTTCTCATAGCCATAAACACATCCTTACCACTACCAAATATTTCACTAAGTGGGTTGAAGATATACCCCTCACTTATGTGACTAGAAAACAAATATCTAAATTCATATTCAATCATCTCATTTGCTACTATGGTATCCCATCCAACATTATATTTGATAATTGTAGATCATTCAAGAACAAGGATGTAAAAATGGTGTGTGTTGATTACAACATTACTCAAAAAATTTATACCACATATTACCCACAAGGTAATGTCTAAGAAGAAGCATCTAATAAGACAAATATTAACATCCTTAAAAATATTGTCAATGATGCTATCCAAGATTGGCACCTCCAAATATTTTGTGTCCTTTACCATACTAAACTAATTACTATACCCCAATAAGAGCCACTCTATATTCCCTAATTTATGGCATTGAGGCCATCCTTCCCATTGATTTCAAGTTACCTTCTATATGCATCTCACTAAAATAGGTCCTAGATGATGAAGTTTACTGAGTAGCTCATTTTCAATAACTAGAGTTACTTGATGAGAAATGCATGGACATTATTAATAGCCTTCAAGCATACTAGAATAGACTCTAAGGCCACTATAATTGATGAGTCAAACATATAGAGTTTGAATTTAGGGATCTTGTTCTCAAATAAAACCAACAAAATACCATGGTTGATAAGAAGTACAAGGGTAAATTCAAACCCAATTAGATTGGCACCTATATCATTGTTTCAAATTATGGCTCTAAAGCTTACAAGCTCATTACACTAGATGGCTGAACTTGATGAGCCTATGAACATCATACACCTTAAATGTTACTTTGCTTAAGAGACCTAAATTATCATCTATAAGGCACAATTTCTATTATACCATATTCTGATCTTCTTTGTACTATATTATTATACCATATATCATTCTATCATACCTTTCCTATAGACTAGACTTATTTTTACCCTCCCTACCTAACCCTTTGAACTTGTTTCTATTCCATTGGTTCTTTGATCACTTTCAGTGAGGGTATTTCATCTCAAATTTTGGAATTTAATTCATTATTCTAGATAGAGGCCATATTTTGGACTAGTATGACAATGGTTTAGTAGTTGCATCCTTTAATTATTTTTTCATTTCATTTTGAGTGCTATTGATTATAACCACCTTTGGGAAAATTAGAGTCCCACCAGCATCTTACTAATTATAACTACCTTTGGGAAAATTAGTATCATTGACCTATGCCATTTTTACCTAATTATAACTAACTATGGTATAATTAATAACAACACCTTTATCCTTAATGCCTTGAAGTACCACCTTGCTATTCCTTACCATACTATGATATTTGCTTACTTTGCATATTTTTTCTCGAGAACTTGATTCTATCTAGTCATATTCCTCCACTATAAGGTAGAACTATAATGACTTAAGATGCCATCATAGGATTATGTAGCTAGTGTTTGACTCATATAGAGGTCATCTTAGTTACCCCTTTACCATGGTCTTGTTGTTTTGAGAGAAATTTAAACCTTATGTTCTTGCCATTTCATGAGTTGGACCATTTAGTATCTCTTCATTCTTAATTGAGTTAAGATACTTTGAAAATTTCAAAAATATTTGAAAATGATCTAGAAAATCCTAAAAGTAATTTCTTTTTAACCACTTATTTGCCTTTAAAATTCTGGGAACCCTCACTAATTCACAAGAAACCACTTATCATTTAGTTTCCCCATCCTTATTGGCCTAATGTCCCATGTGATCACTATTTTGTGAGGCCATTCCCATTATTACTATATAACATCAATCATATTTTCTTATCATCATTTTTCTTCTATCCCATCTCCTAGGAGAACTACATTTGTAATGAAGCTTATGTTAGACTTGTGTCCATAAAATTATGTAGGTAGCATCCACTTGCCTAGTACATCTAGATTCAGCTTGGGTACCCCCCTTCCTTTTCTTATATTTCCCCATTTTATTTTTTTTCTTGTCTCCTATAGCCCATGGTAAATGTTGGGTCTTTTTTTATGCCATGTTGTTTGTACTAACATTATGATTAACCATTGTTTTTATTTTTGTTCGTTTCATTCTATTTATTTTGTTCTACTTTTTATTTATTGGTGTTTGTGTCTTTCTATATTTTTGTTGTTTTCATGTTTGTTTGATTTCTTTGTGCCTTGACTTAGTATATCTGCATTCATTGGGTGATTCCTTATGCATCATACTTAAGTCCATCCATATTCATATGTAAACATTGCCATCATGGTTTTATCATTGATGCATTATTTTCAAATTGTTTATTATATTTTGTGTCAGTCCTTATGCATATTCTAGATAAGTTCTCATGATGTTTTATATCATGATGCATACTATCAAGTGATACAACAAAAATTAGCTTAAGAAATCTTACAAGTAATGTGACTGCAATACTTTTCCTTAGCACCTAAAAAAATTGATCTACCCAAATCATTCCTCAAATATAGAGTAATCAAATCACAAAAGTATTTTAATCCTTGCTAGTTATGACATGTATCTCCATTCTAGCAGGTTGTTCAAATTCATCTTTCTCATCTATACCATCTTACTCTTACTTTATGATTACATATTCAATACATAAGCCCCATTATCAAAATTTTCCATATTATCCCACCCATAATACCAATAATTCTAATGATCTTTAGGCAAATCATTGTATTTCAATTTATTTGGAGGTTAATGGTTATAACCATCCTTAGTCAAATCATTATCTTTCTTCTACCCAATTGGGGCCCATTTTCATTATGATAATGCTTATAACTTCCTTTGGGAAAACCATTATCTCTATTCACCCATCTGGGGCATACATTTTATCCCACCAATGATTATAACCACCTGTGGGAAAATCATTGTTTTCCCTTTCATGATTATAACCACCTTTACGTAAATCATCCTCTTGTTACCCTTACCTTTTTTTCTAATTATTATATTTGTTTGTGGGCAAATCATTATAATTTTACCATGCTCTACCATTGATTATAACCTCCTTTGGTAAAATCATCTTTTTTTATCTTCCCAAGTAGGGAAACACACTATGCCACTAATTATAACCATCTGTGGGAAAATCAGCTTTTTCCACCCTTTTTCCCTTTTGGTCCAATCATTTTCCTTATTTCAAAGGACCGATTACCGACCATTTTTATCAACCTCTCCCTCAAGGGGCCATCCATAGCTCATCTATTTTTGTTGAAGTAGTAGGCATATAGGACCTTTTCATTATTTGAGAAGACATTATTATGCCTATAGCTTATAATGCCTTCCTAAATAGGGGTAAACTGTAGACACATAAAATTAGACACAATTGGCTTCTGACCAGACTTCAGACTTATTCCTATGAAACATTACAAATTAATCTAAGAATCATTAAATATCCCAAATTTGCTTGTATATCATTTATTAAAGCTTAAAATCATGTTGAGACATCCCTAATTGGGGTATTATATCATATGCAATAAAAACCTCTCACATATTCATCTATAATCACCTTGCGACATCACAACTATCAACTTAGCCTATGGACCTATTAAGTGGGGCACTTGAATAAATATCAAACCTTAAAAGAGTTAAAAGGATAATTAAAATCAATCATCTAATTAAACATGATTAAATTTCTAGTTGAATTATCCATTTGAAATTAATGAATATTTAAAAATGGAAATTCCAAAATTCAAAATATCTAAGCCTTTCATCATTACCTTTATGAGCTATCAAGTTCTTTAAAAATATCCTAAAATGTCTAATTTTGAGACCCATACCTATTAATTGCAAATCAAAATTACATGACAACTATTAACTCAACTAGAGTTAGTTTTAACTCACCTAGGTTTAGTTTGAACCCATTCTAATCCTAAACTCAACCTTAAATCAACTTGGGTGAGAGTTGATTCTAAAGGCTATAATTATAAGGTCATGCCCCCTTATTTTTAATATTGGGTATTGTAGAGTTATTATGCAAGATTTGCTCCATAAAACTCATGTAAGTAGTGTTACCATGTCAAAATATTAACCCAAGCAATCAAAACCAAGGTGTCAAGGAGAGGAACCAAACAAGCTTCATTTTCAAAGACTTCTTGATGCACACGTTGAGCTATCCATTCAACAAGCCACTTGGGATCTCCAAGGAAGGTAAAAAAGTTGTTTCTTTTGTGCTTTCATTTTAGTTTTGTTACCTAAACTCTCCCTAGTGTCTAGGGTAGATGTGTTAGGATTTTCATGTATTTATTTCATTTTTTTATGATACTAACATAAAACTAACCTCGCCTCTATGCATTTTTTATCCATAGTGAGTACCTAATCCAAAGGATTTTTTTTGATGTTCCTTTGTTTTATTTAAATGTGGTCCATTGTGTAGAGCTCATTAAGATATTTCTAACAATTGTTGGAATGCAAAAAATAAACATCATATGCTCCAATTATAATCGATCAAAGTTTGGTCAACAATCAATCAAAGCTAGTCAAATTGTAAAAAATGATGGTCTTGAAATGTTTCTAAATATATTATGTGGCATATAAATCATCATAAGCTTTATGATGCATTTTTAATAGACCAATTTTGAGTCCATATGTGAAAATTATGGCCAACCAAATTTGTGGTCAAACTCAGTAAAAGTGATGATGTGGCAACATCGACCAATTAAATGTTGGCACATGGACAAATTAGAATGCGACATATGGACAAATTTATAAGGTAAGACATGGGCATTAGAGCATGGATTATTTTATGCTATTTTTAATGTAATGTTTTATTAAAACATGTAAAGGCCTTATACTATAATCCCATGATAAATGGAATAATTTTTAATCCCAATAAAATAGGTCTTGGGATAATTATGAATTTTATTTAAATCCAATTAAAATATTTCTTGGGATAATTATGAATACTGTTAAAATTTGGAAAGGATAATCATCCAAACCCACATTTTATGGACTCATAAACCTATATAAAGGGTCTAGAGGGGTCATTTGAAATCATAATCAAAGTGTGAAAAACACAACAGAGAAGTGTGAAGAATAACAAAAAATATTTGAGAATAATCAAGTGGTGATAGAGCCAATAGTGAGTGCCAAGGCTAGAGCTAAGATCCAAAGCTAGAGCTAGTAGCCAGAGCCAGAGCCAATATCCAGAGCCAAATCCAAAAATAGTAGCCAAAGCTAGTAGTTAGAGCTAGAGTCAGTATCTAAAGCCAAAGACAGTTTCCAGAGCTAATTCTAAAGGACATCAAAACATTCATTTGTAGATCAATAATCTCTACTAGGGATAACTGATGTACAAAGTGATTTTGCATCAATAATTGATCAGTTTCACCTTTGAGTAAGACCTGAAGATGTAGCCCAAATTAGGTGAACTCCATTATAAATTTTGGTTTGCATATTATCTTTGTGACTCATGTTTATTGCTTATTATTAGTTTTTAGTGCTGATTTTAATTATTATGCCAATTTCAAGTTAATTAACAAGAAATTAAGAATTTATAAAAGCATCCATAAAAATAGAGCAATTGGTGTAATTTTAGACACTACTTGTTTATGGATCAAGTTTGGTATCAAATCTATTGAATTCAGT
The DNA here is from genome assembly GCA_037957365.1 of Torreya grandis. Lineage (NCBI taxonomy): Eukaryota > Viridiplantae > Streptophyta > Pinopsida > Cupressales > Taxaceae > Torreya > Torreya grandis. The sequence continues at coordinate 4,150,133 of JARHVA010000179.1, forward strand.
GGCTTGATTTTAGTTTGAATTTGATATCAGTTTGGTTTTGATTCAATATTTGTAGAGATTTGGTCTTATTAATTTTCCATTTACAATGTTCATTATTTTGGAAGTATAGGTTGTTTGTAGATAGTTATGGGTAAATCCTTGAAAATAGAAAAGATGGAAGAGATTGAAAGAATGAACAAACAAATTTAGGATGAGAATGCTTTCCTAAGAAGAAAGTTCTACTTCCTTGAAGAATAGATTGCATGCTTAAAATTAGATCTAGAAACAAGGATGAACTCTTGATTAGATTGTAATGTGGTGAACAGAAGAAGGATTTACCTTCCACTTCAGATGTAGAAACCATGATTGATGACTACACTATAAGTTATTCACCATGTAATTATTCTTCTTCCCATTTAGATTCAGATTTAGGTAATGATGTTTTTGTTTCATTTAAAAAACACACTAAAGGCATTATATCTCGATTACTATTTAAAATGGGATATGGAGGAAAAGGCCTTGGTAAGAATGGCTAAGGTTTGATTAACCCAATTCAGGTAGAGGATCAACCTCATTTTGTAGGTTTGGGTTATGTTAGTGCAAGAATGGAAATCAGAGAGTGATCCAATAACGCTGAAGGGAGACAAGCTTTTGACAGCTAAATGATTACCCCACTAGTACTACAAGAAGATTTTTTGTAGGAAATTATTGACTCATTGTCACAAGATGAAAGATGTAAGAAATTTTAGAGAAGAGGTAATGAGATTCCACCTCCTCATTCTTACACAAACTATAAAAATAAACATAAGGGAAAATTTAAAACTTCTAATGCACTCTTTTAGTATAAATAATATTGTTTTGATATATAAAAAATGATGTACACTTTTCCATGTACTTTTTATGGAATAAGTAATCATTATGTTGCCTATTATTGGAAGAGAAATTCTTTCTTATAGAAGAGGTTTGTTGATGAGTTCAAAACTAAAGACCAATCTCATCATTCAAAGGTGAGAAATGGAAAATAGGTTTCCTCACCCAGGAAGAGGAATTTTTTCACTCATTTTCATATGAATAGCCATAAGGTTGAATAGTGTTGAAAACTTCAAACATCATGCCATCCTAAAAATTGTTACAAAGGTAAATGAAGTTGTTAATTCACCAACAGTTATTAAGTCAACCCTAGATCATGTATTAACTAAAAAGGACAATCCATTAAAATGGGTTGGTAAATAATTCTTTAATTTTATGTTTGCATAGTTGGAATTATAGATTAACATGCAAATTTTTCAAAGCATCTTTCAGATTTTCAATGATTGATGAAAGGAAAATTAGCCAATCTTTCATCTTTGAATATTTTTGGAGTAACTAGATGAGGAAAATCTTGTGTCTTATTTATCATGCTTGGTTTTTCTCAAATTTTAATTAACTCTATTATGAAGTTGATAGTAGTATACATAGGTTATTTATGACATGTTTAATGTACCTACTTGATACTTGCAATTAAATTAGCTATTGTTATGAAATTTCATATGATGATAGAATGTGTAGGATGCAATTCAAGACCCAACATAGGCAGCATTTTGTTTGTAGTTGTATTAGGTGATATTTTATAGTTATAGGTAGTTAACCATTTTAGGAATACAACCAGTAGAATAGATAAATTTTGTTATCCCCATGCTATACATGATAACTTATTCACTAGAAGAACATCAAATCATTCAGACACTTGTCTCTTTGACATTGAGATGTCTTTTTCAAACTGATCATTTTTTATGATGTTATGCTTGTAGTGAATAAATTATTTTCCATAGGAAAGGAATGTTGTATATTTCCCATATTGGAATAGTAGTTTTAGAGACCACAAAGTCCACTTTAGAGATCTCCATGAGGTATTTTAAAGAACCAAATCAAGTACCAAGAAAATAAATGTTTCAGCTTTTGGTGAAACAAAAGCATTCTCAATGGGGAGGCATGATCTAGAGGATATTTTTAGATGTTCTTTGGTTTTATTTAAATGTGTTCCATTGTTTAGATCTCATCAATATCTTTTTGACAACTATTGGAATGAAAAAAATGGATATCATATGCTCTAATTATCATTGGTCAAATTTTGGTCAATAAGTAGTCAAAGTTGGTCAAACTATAAAAATTGATTATTTTGAAATATTTTTAAATCAATTTCATGGTGTAGAACTCATCATAATCTTTGACACATTTTGAATGGACTAATTCCAAATTTGTATGCAAAAGTTATGGCCAATAAAAGTTGTGGTCAAACATAGTAAAAGTGTTAATGTGGCAACATGGACCAATTAAATGTTCGCACATGGACAAATTAGAATGGGACATGTGGAAAAATTTTAAAGGTAATACATGGGCATTAAAACATAGATTATTTGATTTTATTTTTAATGTAATGTTTTATTAAAACATGTAAATGCCTTATATTATAATCCCATGATAAATGGGATAATTATTAATCCCATTAAAATAGGTCTTGGGATAATTATGAATTTTATTTAAATATAATTAAAATAAGTCTTGAGATAATTATGAATATTATTGAAATTGGTAAAGCATAATCATCCAAGCCCACTTTTTTTGGACCCATAAACCTATATAAAAGGTTTGGAGGCGTCATTTAAAATCAAAATCAAAGTGTGAAGAACACAATAGAGAAGTGTGAAGAATAACACATAAGACTTGATAATAATCAAGCAATGCTATAACCAAGAGCAAGTGTTAGAGCTAGATCCAAAAGCTAGATTTAGAACCAAAACTAGTAGCTAGATCCAGAGCTAGAGCTAATAACTAGTAGCCAAATCCAGAGCCAATAGCCAGAATTAGAACTAGAGCCAGTAACTAGAGCTAGAGATAGAGATAGTAGCCAAAGATAAAGCTAGAGCCAGACCCAGTTACCAGAGCTAAAACTAGAGCCAGTTACTAGAGCTAGAGCCAAAGGACATCAAAACATTTATTTATAGATCAAGAATACCTACTAGAGATAGTTGATGTACAAAGTGATTTTGCATTAATAATCGATCAATTTTACCTTTGAGTAGGACCTATAGACATAGCTTAGATCAGATGAAATCCATTATCAATTTTGGTTTATATATTATCTCTATGACTCATGTTTATTTTCTTCTTATTATCAATTTTTAGTGTTTATTTTAATTATTATGAAAATTTTAGGTTAATTAACAAGAAATTGAGAATTTATAAATCATCCATAAAAATAGAGCAATTAGTATAATTTTGGACACTACCTATTTACGGATCAATACTAATAATCCCATCTAGTGGGTGTCTATAATGTGATGGAGGAGGATGTGAATTATATGTTATTTAAAATTCTAGGTCCTTTTTAGAATGGTCTTGCAAAAGATTATTAAATATTTGTTGTTTATCTTGATCATTAGGTTTTAAACTTGATTCCTTTAAAGGATCCTTGAATGAAAGATTTTCATCATTGATAAGATCTTAGATCTTATGAATCAATGTAAATCATCTACTTATAGAATGTTTTTGTCCTTAATGATAATTTCAATAAGCATTTTAATCATATCCTTTAAGTAGAGGTTGAATCATATCAACCTCAATAGGATGAGGGAGAGATATAAGTTGACACCCTAGTAATCATGGGAGTAATGAAGTTGGGGACTCAAGTAAACTTGTAAATTGTATCCTTGGTACATTATATAAGACAAACTTATTAATAATTTTTTATATAATGTTAACCATGGTGGTTGTTTATTTTTCAGGCTCAAGAGGTTTTACCTAATAACTTAGTTTAATTGTAAATTTTGTACTAGATGCAGATGAAATTGTTGTGTTTTCTACATAGTTGAGATTATTCAATGATATAAGATTCATTTCATGGTACCATACAACATGGCATAAGTCATCAAAAGATTGTAACTTCTTAAAGATAGTGGACTCATGTAAAGGATCAAGCAAAATTTGCTTGAATATATCTTGTAACTCTTTTTATGCCATAGGACTGGTCATTTTGGCTAGCATTGTCTTATATCTCAAATCATATTCATTGATAATTCCATTGGTTCTTTATTTGATTTTGGTAATTTGGCATAGAAAACCTTTTTAAAAAATTAATATAAAAGTTACTTGAGGTACAATCACTAAGAGGGTGGGTGAATCAGTTATTCAGGATATTTCAAACTTCAATTGTAATCCTTTAAAACTCTTAATCAATGACCAAAATGTATTCATAACAATGAATAAGAGAGATAATTCAAGATCAAACACACAACAAATGAATTTTATGGGAAACCCTCATGGGTAATAAAACCCACTCTCAAGCTTGAAAACACATGCACTACTTTTCTTATAAGATGATCATAAACATGAGACTTTTTAATGAAACCCACTTCACAAGGATCACCCACCCTTAAGTATGAACAAGCACCAAATTATTCTAGATGTTGAGCATGCACACAACACCTATGAAATAAAAATCTCTAAAACTTTTATTTCCTTTCAATCTAATGGATAAATAGTGTATAACACCTCTCTTTCAACTCTTCATACATACTCAAACTTTTGCATACAATTAATGCATCCAAACACCCTTTTAGATCACTCTAAACGTCTTCACTCATCCTCAATCTACCAATCTGCATGATCATTATTATGACATCAAAAATATCCTCAACCTTCTCTATTATTTAGTCCATCTATTGGGCACACTCCCTCTAATCTCTTTTTGTTGCCTCTATCTTCTTCTCTCTCAACACTTCCTCATCAAAAACACATAACCATTACCTTATATTTCACTCTTTATAGAGTCTTCATGAATATCAACTTCTATGTCAGCCATAATACTTGCCTTAACCCTTAATACTTATATCATGCTAATACATAGCTTAAATCCATTATCATAAGTCACCCATAGCATCCATGGGCCACACTTAAGTATTTACACCTTTCAATTAGGCCTTAGTAGCCCTTATAGCTCTCATGGAGACCTATTACCCCTTTAGCACTTCATCAAGCAAATTAAGAACACAATGTCACTTTAAAATACATGGATCCACTCCATATTACCTATAAGACATCTACCAAAACACTCTTCTGCTAAAACACAATTTACTCAAACAATAGTCTTGTACATAATAACACCATGAACAAATAAATAGTAAACTTTAAAGCTCAATATATACAAATTTACAAACATTCAGACTTTATAATAAATTTTTTTGGATGTGCCTTGAATTTATCTTCAACTTTTATTTTTACTCCATCAACAAATTCCTCTTAGATTAAAAGATATTAAAAGAAAAATACAAACTAGTTTTTCCCTTTGCTAACTCAAATGCCAACGATTACTATTTAAATCAAAACATATGATACTTGTCATCATCTCATGCTCCCTAAAATTTAGATAAATTATGATCCATCAATATCCTTATAAGTCTCCTAATGTTATCTCTTTAATTCTTGTTGATGAAGTGGATTGCACCCAGGGCGAGAGGCCGAGCTCCTGCCTTTCCACACGCAACAATGGAAACTCCCCTCTCACCTATGGGACTAGCGAAGCTGGAGGGGAGAGTCTCTAGATGAGGGATATCTCCCTCTGATGTATCTTTTAGGCCCTATTTTCTCCTACTACTAACAAATAAAATGAAAAAAAGGGGGGGCAGATGAAAAGGGAGAGAGAGATACTGAAAACAGAACCTAAGTCTAAAAAATGAAAAGGTGATACACCAAAAAATTTGACCCACCCAGCCCGAACATACACTTTTCACCAGGAATAAATGCTTGTATACTTCATCTAACATGGGAAACTCTTCTATTTCAGTGAGTCAGGGGTCTATAGAGATACATGGAGGAAGGAACTAGCAAAGGTGTTTTGAGACACACTTTGACAGCCTATTCACATGCACCTATATTCTTCCTATAGACACTTCTGGCAAACCTGCAGAAAGGAGACTTCAAAATGCACTAGACATGTTGTAATCAGTCTGTGAAAAGCATGAAAGATAATGACTTAACACAAAATAAGAAAATAGACATATACTTTAAAGTGCAAGTCCAGATAGAGGTAAAAAATGCTAAGTCCTGATTAAAGGTAAAATCTGGCAGAGCTCTACCTTACAAGCCGAAGAGGTTTTGCGCAGAGTTTTACCTTAAGGCTAAGAGGGTTGATCCTTCTCAAATGAGAATTTTTTCCATATATATAAAGAGGAAGAGAATTTGGCACTTCCTAGAAAATATTTTGGCACCCATTTTTCAAGTGGCCCATGTGTATTCTGAACCTTGGGAAAAGGAAGCCGTCTGATTGTCAACTCTTACTTTGACTTTGGCATCCCACATTAATGTAATAAAATGGCTGCACCTCTTTTCTAAAAACAAACTATTCTTTTCTAGGCATTTACGTGGCTTGTCTGTAGTTTGTGCCATTTTGTGACTGCCTGGCAAGCACTGTTCCAACTGTAGGAATAAATCCCTGAGTTGACATCTCCTCTTGCCACTTGGATGCTTTGTCTTTTCTAAATATTGTCTTCTTCCTGATTTGTCTCCTTCTACTCTTTTAGTGCTCAAAGGTGATCTTCTTATGGGTCACTACATTTCTTGGGTTCTTTCCCTGGTTGGTGTGTAAGCATTTAAAAAACCAACGGCTATTTCACTGCTTTAAATTTGACGTCCTCAGACCAATCACCCTTAGACTTTCCTTTGAATTCCTTCTTAGCACCTTCCTAAAGGGAAGGTGACCCTTCGGCCTCTTTCTTTGATTTTTTCTATGGACTTCCTTCTTAGCACCTTCTTGAAGGGAAGGTGACCCTTCGGCCTTTAGAAAGTGCCGTTTCATTTTGGCTGAGAGTCCCCTGCAAGGGCACCTGCCCTTCAGGGTCCTTCGGCTCCTTTGTCTTTGAAAGCCTTCAAACTTTTCCCCATGAATTCTTTTCCATGGACTTTCTTACAGACATTTTTTGCAAACTTTCTTGCATATATTTTCCACAGACTTTTATCCACGGACATTTTCTCGCAGACAAAAAGTTTGTGAGAATTGCCTTTTGGCCACTCGCTTTCCTTTTGGGAATTCTCACCAAGTTTTTTGCTTTGAACTGGTGGCCTTTCCTTGAATTCCTTCAGGCTTTTTGTCTAAAGGAATTCCTTCAGACAAAAAGTCTAAAAGAATTCATTTCAATGCTAAGTCTGAAGAAAACTTAACTTTGCAGCTCTTTTCCCTCTTTAAATGCTTCATGCCCTCCGTAAGGGCTCTTAAACCTGGAACTACCCTCCGTAAGGGCACTTACCCTTCAGCTTTGGGATGCCCCCTTGAACCAAGCCATTGAACCAACCCATTGAACCAAAATTGGTTCAATGGTTTAATAGTTCAACACTGCGCCGAGCCTTTGTTGAACCAAGCCTTTGAACCGTTCACTTGAACCAATCGTTGAACCAGTTCAATGGTTCAACACTGCATGTTGAGCCTTTTGAACCAAGTGATTAAACCAATGTGTTGAACTAATGCATTAAACCAATGCATTGAACCAATCCATCAAACCAGTTCAATGGTATAACACTGCGCACTGATGAACTTGTTGATGAGTTGATTGATTGAACTAAGCCGATTGAACCAAGGCTGATGAACCTAGCAGTTGAACCAAATGATGAACCCATTTATTAAACTCAAGTTGGTTGAACTAGGCATTGAACTAATGCTAAAGTGTTAAACTAACTAAATTGAACCAAGTGATAAACCAAGACTGATTAAACCAAGGCGTTGAACTTGAGCAATGAACCAAGGCTTTGAATCAAGGCATTAAACTAGTTCAATGGTTCAACGATGCCAACCTTTCTCATGATTTTCTTCAGACAAGAGCCCGAAGAAGCCTTGTAAAACCCAACACTTTCTAAAACTAATTCTTAATGCACCAAAAGACTAACCTACAAAGTCTGTAGAAATTCCTAGGCTTGTGCAAAAAAAAAATAAAATGGCCTGGAACAGTAGGGGAAGAAGGGGACCAATTTTTGGCCTATTGGCCAAAAAATGGTCAACAAATTGGTGACTCCCAGGGGAAGCATGCCTACTATTCTTAGATACCATTTGCCTTGTAGTCCATTGGGCATGGAGTTAGAATGCAGCTTTGAAGAAAGGTTAGAAACAACCCCAAAGATCCAAGAATCAAACATGAAGCTTTTTACCCCACACACAAAGGAAAACACACATAAGGCTAAAAACACTACCGGTGCAAACTACACTTAGGGAAAGAAGGAAAAGAAACTAAAAACAATTACTATATATAGCTAACCAGGTGTATTTGCTTCCCTCCTAGATCAAAGGGAAAACTTCTTAAGTCCCCTTCTTGGTAAGAAGACTTATGGTGCCAAATAAGTGGCTAAATGAAAAGGAGATTTGGTGACCTGCTCCTCTTGCCTGTCACCTTGGTTGGCCTAAATTTGAGTGGATCAAATTCAAACATGCTTCCAACATATACGTACTCTATTTGTTCTTGGAAGCTTTTTGAATGCCGTTCCTTCATGTTAGTGCATTTCACCAAGAAAAATATGGTTGTTAGCTCATCACCATAAGCCCTTTGTTGTGCATGGTCCCTTTGCAGTGCATCATGGTTTGACCTATTTCCTTCTACTTCATTGAAGACCATGTCAAACTCATCCTCTACTTCCTCTTGGATTTCTTGAAGAAGGGTGACTATGGTGATGTCTGAAATGGAATCACAAATTGATTGTTCATCCCACAGAACATCACCTCTCTATTTAAAACTTTCTTCTTCAAAGTTTTCCTCAAGGAAGATAGACCTCTCCTTTTCCTCCTCAAAGATTAGGATCTCTAGATGTTCAAAGATATTTTCTTGATCCTCCTCCAACTCTATCTCCTCAGCATAGTCATCCTCTTCATTGAAGCAACAAGGAACTTCATCAAACAAAGGGGGAGAGAGCTCACCATGCTTAAGTCCCTCTTCATATTGCTGGAACATCTGCATGTATGTGTGACTTGTGTCTTCTCCATTGTTGATGAAGTCTTCACAAGGGGCATCGATGATGATTTATTCTTCATTATCACTCATGATAGCCTCTTGGGAAACTATAGATTGGATCTTTTGCTCCTCATTCACTTCCTGTAGAATAGGTTCCTCTTTGAGAAGGGATGAAGTGGAAAAAACATGTGGAAGAGGAGGCAGTCCTTGAGTTAGAATCAAATGATTCTCCTCCTTCCATCTAGCTATCACTTCATCAATATTAGGTGTAGCCTGATAGATCTCTTGGGGATGTGTAGATGGTGTGTGTTTAGACATGGAATGTGTTGTTGGGTCTGAACCATCCATCACACCTTGGTTGAGGAATCTCTCTCTGGATTCCAACTCTACAATTATTCTAGCTATATCCTCTTGGAAGCACCTTTCTTGGAGGTCACTAGCATTATCATGAGTAGGAGTAGCCTCTTCCTCTTCAAGGTTTTGAGAAAAACCTTTCTTCTCCTCCTTTTTGCCCCATGATTCTATTATTTTCTTCCAGTTCAGGATCTTGAAGTTAGAATTTTGCTCCTGCGAACAGGTGGCAACTTTGTTTTCTCCAAGGTCTTGGGGCTCCTCCACAAGGTCTAAAAACTCCATCTCTCTTTCTCCAAGAAGTATCATCTTAGCCTCTAATTCTTTAATTTGCTTGGCTAGATTATCCTGAAAGAGTCTTTCTTGGAGGTCACCAGCATCATCATGTTGAATAGGAGTAGTTTTGAGAGAGATGTGATGGTTCGTAAAGTTTCCTCCAAAAGAAGATTCATGATCTAAGGAGTTTATAAGGTTCATCTCCATGGGAGGTTGTTTTAGTTCCCTTTAATGCTTGAAGGATAGGTGCATGGGGTTAAGAGTAGGGTTGATTGATGCATCAGATGAGCCAGAATGGGTAAGTGCCATCTAGTAGAAAGGATTTGGTGCACAAGAGGGGTTTTCTTTAGGATAGGAGGGGGTGCACAAGGATGACTGCCTTGAATGAATGGATTCCTCCATCTTGCTACCTCCTCCTCCATGTATATCAAGGCCTAAACATGCCTAAACAAACATGCCTCTTTGTATATTAGCTCCTGCTGATAATCATACTGCTCATCCAGTCTGTCGATTTCCATTACCTGCTTCTCAAACTCTAGTGCCACCTCCCTTATCATTGAAGGACAACTAGAAGAGCTGTTTGAGGTGATTCTCTAAATATATTGAGTTTGATTAAAGTCATATGAAGGAAAACATGGTCCATAATTTTGTGTAAAATAATTATACATATAAAAATATGATTTCTAATGGCACCAGACTGCTTAACCAGTTGATTCAACTCAGAGTCGCCATTGGTGTTGATACAAAAGCCTCCAAAGGCTGGTCAATTGAAGAACACACCAAAAATTCTTCAAATCTTGGGACAAAACCTATCCTAATTGGTCCCACTAGGCGTGCCAAAAATTGTTGATGCAATGGATTACACCCAGGGTAGGAGATCGAGCTATTGCCTTTCCACACGCAACAATGGAAACTCCCCTCTTGCCTGTGGGACCAGTGAAGCTGGAGGGGAAAGTCTCTAGATGAGGGCTATCTCCCTCTGATGTATCTTTTAGGCCCTAGTTTCTCCTACTAATAATAAATAAAATGAAAAAAAGGGGGAATGAAAAGGGAGAGAGAGATGCTGAAAATAAAACCTAAGTCTAAAAAATGAAAAGGTGATACACCAGAAAAGTTGACCCACCTAGTCTGAACATACACGTTTCACTAGGAAGAAACACCCATACACTTCATCTGATGTGGGAAACTCTTCTATTTCAGTGATTCAAGGGTCCGTAGAGATACAAAGAGGAAGGAACTAGCAAAGGTGTTCTGAGACACACTTTGACAGCCCATTCACAGGCACCTATATTCTTCTTGTAGACACTTCTGGCAGACCTACAGAAAGGAGACTTCACAATGCACTGGACATGTTGTAATAAATCTATGGAAAGCATGAAAGACAATGACTTAACACAAAAGAAGAAAATAGACATATACTTTAAAGTGCAAGTCCATATAGAGGTAAAAAATGCTAAGTCCTGATTAAAGGTAAAATCTGGCAGAGCTCTGCCTTACAAGCTCGAGAGATTTTGGGCAGAGTTTTACCTTAAGGCTAAGAGGTTCGATCCTTCTCAAATGAGAAATTTTTCCATATATATAAAGAGGAAGAGAATTTGGCACTTCTTGGAAAATATTTTGGCACCCCTTTTTCAAGTGGCCCATGTGCATTCTAAACCTTGGGAAGAGGAAGTTGTCTGATTGTTGGCTCTTGCTTTGACTTTGGCATCCCACATTAATTTAAAAACATGGTTGCACCTCTTTTATGCAAACAAATTACTCTTTTCTAGGCATTTACATGGCTTGTCTATTTTTTGTGCCATTTGGTGACCACCTGGCAATCATTGTTCCAACTGTAGGAATAAATCCCTGAGTTGACATCTCCTCTTGCCACTTGGATGCTTTATATTTTATGCATCTTTTCTTCTTCCTGATTTGTCTCCTTCTACTCTTTCAGCCCTCAGGGGTGATCTTCTAGTTGGTCACTATGTTTCTTGGGTTCTTTCCCTAGTTGGCACGTAATCATTTAAAAAACCAATGGCTATTTCACCACTTTAAATTTGACGTCCTCAGGCCCGTCACCCTGGGACTTTCCTTCAGCTTCCTGCTTAGCACCTTCCCAAAGGGAAGCTGACCCTCGGCCTCCTACTTTGATTTTTTCTTTGGACTTCCTTCTTAGCACCTTCCCAAAGGGAAGGTGACCCTTTGGCCTTTAGAAAGTGCCCTTTCATTTTGGCCGAGAGTCCCCCGCAAGGGCACTTGCCCTTTGGGGCACTTACCATTAGATCTATCTTGACTAGTTGACCTCAGATTTCAATGTAGTTAAACTTGACGGTCTCTGGCACATCAAAGTCTGTAAGAGAAAATTTAAAGATTTATAAATTTATCTAAAAAACATTTCAAGAGTCCAAATCTTTAGGGTACCTTCTTGACACTAGAGACAACATCTCCATGAAAACCTTTGAACACTATTGAATTTTTGAGTACCTTCAATAAATTCACAAACTTGTTGGTTCATTCATATCTACATGATGTGTAGTGATGGTCTAGCTTCTCTTAAGCTAGAATATGCATGTTTATTTTTCTAAATGATCAAATAATGCACAAAAAATTCACCAAGACATATATGGATGCCTCAAAACTTCTTCTTTATCTTTATAGACCTCCACATGTGTAATATCTCTCTAAGATATCAAACACAAATTCTTTGTCATTCATGCACTAGTACCACATGCTCTCTTTGACATCAATGACAACCTAAGATCAATGACCAATATCCCCCTTTGTCATTGATGGAAAAATACCCTCATAATTACTTCTTGGTCATTTTAAATCCTTCATTTTGATATTTCTCCCCCTTTGACATTAATAACAAAGGATTCTTCCTTAATATGCCAACTTGATCATTGACATGATAAACTACTCACAGAGCTTAGAAATCTCCCCCTAACATCAAGTTCTATTTCATGTCATCTATTCTTTGACATAAACTAATCTAAAATTGGAATTTTGTGATCATTAGACCTATATACCTATAGAACTCACAATATCTCTTTGCTCATGCATGAATATTCAATACCTTATCAAAACACATGACTTGGTTTGATCAAGTCATCATATCAATCTTTTTGAATTCACAACTGTAGAAAACATCTTCACACTTATATCATAATTGAATCATATTCACATATACTCCCCCTCACATCATACACATCTTCTTCAAACCACTCAAGATAATTGAGTTAGCTTCCCCTTAATTGAACACATCTTACATATTATCAAATTGAAGAGAACATACCTTTGTATAGATTGATATTTTGACCATTACCTAGAGCACACACACTTGCTTCCACACATGAAAGATGTCTATTAAGAAGTATAGGTAGAGACACCCACTTTTTATAGAGGGACTAAATATCCCAAAACTCATAAGACTCCCATATCTCCATGTTCTTACTTGACTTGCAACCCTTCCTCATCTTCAGATTGACTTTGAATGAGTTCTCAACCTTATTCATTTCTTTTATCTCAAGATCCTACTTAATTTACTTGTCCATTTGGGTAGATAATGCTTGTTCCTTGATACTTTAATTTTTTCCCTATAATGTCATGATGAATAATCCATTATAAACCTATTTGTCATTTACCTCCTTAGGCTTCCATTCACTATGGCTCCTTCTCTTCATGACCGGATTGACAATTTTTGAAGTAGAATATTGATCAGTCTTGTAGAACCTTACTATGTGACCTCTCTCATGACATTTGAAACAAATGAGGATTCTCATATTATATATACCTTGTGATTGATATATATGATGATTCCTTGAAGTGTCATGAATTCATCCATGTACCTGATCATTTAGTCTCCAGATAAAGATATTACAAAACTTTTTAATATGACCAAACCCTTGACACTTGTATCAAATGATGTCATTCTTTCCTTCTGAACCTATTGATTATCTTGAATGATGATGCTCTTCATGTTTTCCATTATCTTGCTCATAAATCCATGTAATATCATTCTTTGAGGATATTTTACAATCTTTTGACCTATGACAAAATTGATTGCAAGAGTAACAATGACCATTGAAATTTGCATACCTCATAGCATTTAGTTGTCTGATCTAATTTGTCTTCATTCTACCAATACCTTCATTTCTTGACTGATGATTGATCTTAAAAGTCTAATTGTCCTATTTCACATCAACCTTTATCTTGTCTTGAGTTACATTATTTTGTTCTTCTTTGTAGCCAATACCAATTCTATCACTTGCATGCTTTTGACTAATCATAATATTGTAAAGATCATTTGAGCTCATTTCAAACTTCACAAATGACTTCAATTTACAATATGTCTTGTCTAAATTAGTTTTTAATGACTAAATTTGAATCACATACCTTAAGCACTCATCTTATTTGGATTTTAGGTTTGTAGACATAGTTTTTAATTGACTATTGAGATGCTTGATAGTATCTTCATGTTCCCTAGTGTCATCATTTAGTCTTGCTTCAAACACACTAAATCTCTCTTCATAGTCATTAACTTTTGACATCATCTTATTTTTCCTTTTCTTCTCAATCTTCAGATCTTCAAGAGTGTTCATCAATTCATCCTTATTATCTAAATCATTAGTTGTATCTTTATATATCATGAGATCATCTCTTTTAGAGTTTTTTACTTCTAACTTTTAAAATGTTTCAGTCTTGTTCATAGCTTGATTTAGTTTCATCTACAAAGACTCCATCTATGATTGATACATGATACACTCTTCATCCTTACTCTTTAATTTTTCATTAAGAGTACAACCCTAATTTTCAAGTTGTTGTGTGATCTCATCATGCTTCTTGACTTCATTACTCATCCTTCCTTCAAAAAGTCTAATTTTCTCCTCATAGGATTTGATCAAGAAATCTTGTTTTCTATTCTTTCTTTGTAGTATATTCATTTCTTCCATAGTATCTAGATATTTATCTTTAAGAGTGACTCTCTCATATTTTTCCTCTGAGCTATATCTTCTAAATAAATCTTTTCTTAAAGAAAATTCACCTTCATCATCACTAAAATCCATGAACAATGTCTCCTTGTCCTCATTATGAAAAGAATCATCACTGTTAGATGTGTTTACTTCTTCTTCTATAGATGAGTTACTATATTCTTCATGGTAAAGGCTCTTAATACCTTGTATGATTCCTTCTTACCATTTTTCTTATTGAATAACTTTTCATACTTGCTAGAACCCTCATATTCTTGTGTTCATCCCCATGAGATTCCTGATAAACTTCTTTTTGTTCAAACTTGTCTCTACCTAGACATCTAGCTATAAAATGACCAACTTTACCACATGAAAAATATTTAAAAGGAATTTTTCCTTCACAATTACCTGATCTTACATTCAATTTTATTGTAATCATGGCTTCAAGTTGATTTTCATTATGATCAAAATCTTCAATACTTAACTTGTCCTTGTTGGATTTTGTCTCCTTGATCACCTTGAAGGTTATTTATTTCTTAAGAGGTCTATCCTCATCAAATCTCATCTCATAGGTAGCAAGGATGCCATGTAGTTCATCCATCTTCATCTAAGTGAGATCATAACTTTATTCTATAGAAGAAACCTTTGAATCAAACTTGAGTGTAAGAGTCCTAAATACCTTATGTACTTTAGTAGCTTCAACAATCACCTCTCCAAGACCTCTGATCATGTTTAATACCTCATAAACCCTTATAAAATAGGATTCCATAGTATCTTCTTCCTTCATTTTGAGACCTTCAAATTACCTTTGATAGGTCTGCAACTTAGCTAGTTTTACATTTGAGTCTCCTCGTAGATAGTCTATAATTTGACCTAAATTACCTTGGAAGACTTGTAATGGATCAATTTGGTGAACTCAACCTTGGATAGACCACAAATGATAGCATTCATATCTTTATAATTATTCTCACTCAATTTCTTGTTATCAACATTAGTTAGAGGAGTAGTTGGTGTAGTATAACCATCCATGATAGATTGCCAAATATCAAACCCTAAATACATGATGTATGCCGTCATCCTTACACTATAGAAAGCATAATTTGACTCATTGAACAATGGTGCTTGATTTTTAGATAAACCTTAAATTTATTGGCTTACTATATTATACCTTAGATCACCTTTAAGTGGTTAAACTTACAACGAAGGTCATGCTCTGATACCAATTTTTGGAGGTATACTCATTGAGAGGGGGGTGAATCAGTTATTCAAGATATTTAAAACTTGAATTTTAATCCTTTAAACCTCTTAATAAATTACCACAATCATTCATAAAGTATACAAGTTATTCATAACAATGAATAAGAGAGATAATGCAAGATCAAACACACAACACATGAATTCTATGGGAAACTGTCATGGGGAATAAAACCCACTCTCAAGCCTCAAAATACATGGAATACTTGTCCTATAAGATTATCACAAATATGATACTTTTTAATAAAGCACCCACTTCACAAGGAGTACCCACCCCTAAGTATGAACAAGCACCAACTTGTTCTAGATGTTGAGCACCCATATAACACCTATGAAATCAATAGCTCCAAAACTCTAATTTAATTTCAATCTGATGATAAATAGTGACAAAACCTCTCTTTCAACTCTTCATACTCACTCAAACTTTTTCATACAATCAATGCATCTAAAAACCCTTTTAGATCACTCTAAACTTCTTCACTCATCCTCAATCTACCAATCTGCATGATCATTATTATGACATCAAAAATATCCTCAACCTAATTTTTTATTCATTTCATATAATTGGCACACTCCCTTTGATCTCTTTCCTTAAACTCTATCTTCTACTCTCTTAACACTTCATCAATAACACAAAAATATTACCTTAGCTTTCACTCTTTATAGATTCTTCACGAATATCAACTTATAGGTTGGCCATAATATTATCTTAACCATTAATAATCCTATCATGATAAGTCATATCTCAAATTCATTGTCACATGTCAACCATAGCATCTATGGGTCACACTTAAGCAATTACACCTTTCAATTAATCCTTAATAGCCCTTATAGGTCTCATGTAGACCTATTGCCCCTTTAGCACCTCATTGATAAAAAAGAAAACAAGATAAATTTAAAATACATGGGTCCACTCCATATTACCTTAAAGACATATTCAAATTAATACATCCAATAAAACACTCTTCTGCTAAGGCAAAATTTACTCAAACAATATTATTGTACACATTAACACTATGAATGAACAAATAGTCAAATTTAAAGCTCAATATATACAAATTTAAAAACATTAATACCTTATAATAATAAAAATTAGATGTACCTTTAATTCCTTTTCAACTTTAATTTTAACTCCATCAGCAAATTCCTTTTAGATCAAAAGATATTACCAAAATACTACAAACTAGTTTTTCCATTTGCTAATTCAAATGCCAATGGTCATTCTTCAAAGCAAAACATCTAATACTTGTCATCATTTCATGCTCCCCAAAATATAGATAAATTACACTCTATATATCTCCTTATAAGTCTCCTAAATTTAACTATTTAACACTCATTTTTTATCATTGATCTACACTTCCGTAATTAAGACACTTATCACCCTCACGTGCCTTCTGAGCATTGACTATTTGACTTAAACCATGTTGTCTATCTCCATCTGCATGAACACCCGCATTCCATTGATATTTTTTTAAATCAATGTGATTGATACACATGTCACTAATGCATGTAATATTATGAACCTTTGACAAAATTACTTCACGTGCATCATTGGATCTTAATATGGATGATGAACACTCACCATTAGATCTATCTTGACTAGTTGACCCCAGATTTTAATGCAATTAAACTTGATGATCTTTGACACATTACATTCTACAAGATAAACTTTTAAGGTTTATAAATTTATCTATAAAATATTTCAGGATTCTAAATATTTAGGGTACCTTTTTGACACTAGATACAAAATCTCCATAAAAACCTTTGACCACTATTGACATTCTGAGTACTTTCACTAAATGCACAAACTTGCTTGTTCATTTAAACTTTTTTTCAATGTTTTTAATCTTATCTTTCAAGTTTTTAATAACTTGAATGACAATTAAATTGTATGCCCTGTGGGAGTTAGATTAGCAAGTTGAGTAGTCACCAAAGGGGATGAAAACTTGTTTTGAGTAGTAATAGGCATTAAAATCAACATTTGTGTTGAAACAACATGTAATTCCATAAGAGGTGTATCAATATTAGTTTTAGGTAACAAAGGCTTAATCACATAATCCATGCCCCCATCATATATATTTGGTTGTAGTGTGTTCAAGGGGAGGGATGTTTCCACTAAAGTTTTAGAAATCTAAGCTTCAATTATAGTTTTTAAAACCTTATCAAGATCTTCAAGATTTTTTTAAATGTGGTCATGAAAAAAGGAAATTATATGCATTTGATCATGGTCTACTTGTTCATTTTCATTTATTTCCTAATTTTTAGTATCCAAATGTTCTTCTATGATAACCTTATCAACATTTTGTTCATTATCCACATGGGTATCATTATGATCCAAGGTATGAGATCCCTCATTGTTTCGAGACACTTTGGATGGGTGGAGGGGAAGCTCAATATGTTCAATAAAACAACACCCCAATCTAGGGATATGCCTAGGTTGCATGAAAAATAATACAAATAGGAAATTAAAAAGTATAACCTAAAACCCTAGCTACTTTAAAAACCTAAGAATTAGAAAAAATTGAATTCGCATGCATCAGGTTCACCAAATGGTTCACCAAGTATATATTCACTTTCAATGTTTATCTATATTTGTCCTAATCTTAGTTTCAAATCCTTATAATGATAGATCTTTTTCAAATCAACTTGCTAAGAGGCAAGGTAGTTACATCGACATACAAGCATACTCCTAAACCTTGGTCTTCTAATTTTAATATATTTCAAATACTTTTAGTTCCATATTATATGTACTATTTATATATTATAGTATGTTCGTGGTTGCAGTTCAGTCACCATAAAAGTACTCAAGTTGAGCACACATAAAGACAATGTGTGTTATACACACCCAAGTAGACATTCCTTTCCTTTAAAATAGAAATTTTACTACTAGATTAAAAAAGGGAATACATATAGATGATATTTATGGATTATATATCCCTTGAGTCTTATAACCTTGGCAAACTCAAACCTTGGTTATTCCTCTTAGTTTTAGACCTTCCCCACTTATACAAGTCTTTTAGTTTCTCTATTTTATGCCCTTTGGCCTATCCTTTAGTTTGATGAGTCTAATGTTGATGACCCAAGCCTTCTATCTTTATAAAAATGATTAAAATGTACTTATCTTCCATATCCCTAGACACTAACATCCAAGATAGACACTAGTATAAATGTTAGTGTGATAACCTGACATAAGTGTTTTGTGCCCTAAAGTAATTTATTTTTCAAATGAAATGTATCCTAATTGTTGGACTAAGTGATTTAATGTGAGTCACTTATCCAAATATATTGATATAAATATAATATCAACCCTCATTCATTCCTCACCTAGCAACATAGGAATAATACCTAGTATTCTTACCAAAGATCACTTAATTAAACAAAGCTTCCTTATTTCCATACCAGTCATAAGAATAACACATCTACAAGTTTGAATCAATAAAGGAGAAACCCAAGATCCTATTTTTCCAATTTAAAATCATACACAAGCCAACACATAGGGGAGAACTACATCAATCTGAGTCCCTCTTTAGAGTATTGGCTATGTAGGTAGTGCTCATTGATAGAGAAATATTTGGGGTTAGTTTGATATCATGTACCCACTAACCCATTTTTCCCTAAGGTCACTATAAATATGAATAACTAGGGTTTTGATCATGAGGAGTAACATTCCATGACCTAGATCTAAATACACCTAAGTGAAGCCAAAGTCAAACCTAGAAGCATCTAGGTGGTTGCATCCTTTCCCAGTAGGTATTCCATTTATGACACTTGCATCAAACCTAGATAGTAGAATAGATGTAACCATCCCAGGCTAACATTAGTGTTTAGAGCTCTAGAATCATCCAATCTGGAATCTAACAACTATTATAGAATATCTTTCCAACTTGTTTTCTATCTTTTCTAGATCCAACACTATGTTAGCATCAAAACTAGCTAAGTATATTACTTATTTGTCATTTCCATGTATAGCTTAGTTATACTTTATATATTTACCCTATTCTCAACATAATAAATTTAGTGTATATTTATATATGAGTTGAGCACAAAATTAGACTATTGTAGATCTGATTATCACCCTTGTGCATTATCATTTCTATATTCTTAACCCTTTCTACCCAACATAATGTCTTCATCTATTTTATGATTAAATAGATTGTATGTTATATTATTCATAATATCTATGAAAGTAGTTAATGTTATATCATTCAATACTTGGGTATCACATAATACCTCATATAAGATATATTTATAGATAGTGGAATACTTTAGAAGATTGAATAGTGAAGTTTTAGGACACATATTACATGATTTATCAATAATACCACCACTTATAACATTATATGGAGAAGGTACTTGCTCTAATGTATTACAAAAATAATTTTTAAAAGAGATCAAATGTTGTTTTTACTTCAAAACCCTCTAGTTATTTCCTAAATTTACATAATAGTTTTGACAAGGGAAGTGATATATAAAACCATAGTGACTATCACAAATTAGAACCCAAAATGGGTGATAGATGCATCCATGTTACTCATATTATATAGCAATCAGGGATTAGTAACAAAAAAATTTAGAAAACCCTAGTTGATATAGGGTTTAGAGTTCAAATATTGGGTTCACCAAATGTTTAACCCTAAATTGAATATAGATTAGAGTTATCTAGGGTTAAATGGGTAGAGATATCCTAAGTCACAAGGATGATAAATTATATTTAAATTAGGATAATTAAATGTTACATTTAGATATAACATATGCTAGATTTATTAAACTGAGATAAGCTAAAAATAGTAAGTAAAACTATGCTACATATGGAAATGATAAAGAAGTGATATACTTAGCTAGTTATAATGTTAATTCAGTTCTAGATCTAAAATATGTAGGAAGTAGAATGGAAGATGACTTTGGAATAATTATCAGATCTTAGATTGAGTGCCTCTATATCCATAGACACTAGTGTTATCCTGGGATGCTTATGTTGATGTTATTATCTAAACCTGAACTATGTGTGATATACAATAAACTTGTTATAAAAGGATGTAAACACCTAGATGCTTTTGGGGTTATATTTTCCTTCACTCTAGTGAATTCATATCTGGGTCATGGACTATCACTCTTCATGAAATTTCAAAACTCTAGTTCTTCATCTTCATGGTGACCTTAGGGGAAAATGGGTTAGTAGACACATAGTGTCAAGCTGACTCCAAATACCCCTATGTCAATGAGTGTTGCCTACATAGAAAATACCCTAAAGAGGGCCTTACATTGATGTAGCTCTCCCTTATGTGTTGGTTTGTGTGTGATTCATGTAATATGTTCAAATCAAGTAAAATAAGGACCTCACTTATAGATTATAAAATATAGCTCTTGGGATGCTCTTTCAATACTACATACATGTAGATGTGTAGTCCCTATTATAAGGACCCCCATGAGAAAACAATGACTATGCTAAAAAAATGGTTATACTCACTTGGTGGTATCAATTTTGAAGTGAAGAGGGTTATTCACATGATAAATGTTGGTTTAACAATGCTTAAATTATTACCTTATACTGTAATTGAAATTACATAAGCATTAGGTGCTATAAAAATATCACTTTATGTCCTTGTGAATAACCTAGGAATCTAATTACATTGGTTTAAGTAAATAATCTAGCATCTTATAATTACAAGCTTCAACTAGTAGGATAATGGATTTCATGGGTGCAATAATTGTTAATGAAAGAACAAGAACTACACCAAGCATAATTTCATCATGTGTGATCCTCTCTTTGACCCATTTCCTATCTTGAACCTTGTTTGATCCTAATTTAATTATTTATATGTCATTAAACACTTTATTTAATTTTTATGTCTCTTAGTGGATGTTAATCATTTTTGTGTTGGTTGAACAACTTTGGTTAGTTATCTTCAATGCATGGGGACAAAGTATACTATGTATACACATAATATTTTCACATGTTTATCAATTACTGATGCTTGACAACTTTTAGTAACCCATCATGACTCAATATATATAAGTGCATGCCTTAAAGGGTGCACTGGGAAAGGGGTGGGCAAACCTTTGGTAATTCATAAGATTGTTGTCCCTTATTACCATATTATTCCCTATTCATTTAGCTCCTAAAACCTTTCCCTAAGCTATCTCTCCTTCCTTGCACATTCCTATAGTATTTTCCTCTTTATATCCTTTTTTCCCTTTCTTATTACCCTTTTTACCTATTTAGTAAGCTAGGTCGACCTAGCATAGTCTGGGGTCACTTTAGCTCTTTAGGCCTAGTTTTCATCTGGCCAACCTAGCACAAACTGTAGGCATTAGCCTGATAATGTGCTAGGTCAACCTAATAAACCTACCATAAATAACATTTTTGAGTGATTTTTGAGTTAGATACTCCTATATATATATATAAGGTCATTTTGATCATTTCTATATGAAGTCAATCAGGAGTTATTATTCACTCGCTCTTCTTCAGAATTTTCTCTTCCACTATTATACTTGAAAAATCTTGGCTTAGGTTTCTTATTTTGAGAATCTTAGTCTTATGGATAGGTCTTGGATTCTTTGGCCTAAAAAATTTATCCTTATGAACCACAAGAACCTCTTATGAAGCCCCATTGGCCAAGGGAGAGATTAAGTGATGATGGGTTCACATTTAGGTAATTATATTCTAACTTTGTTCTCCTCTCTTTTAGTAGATAATAGTAGAAAAAGTATTGGCCTCAAATAATATTACTCCTCATATTCCATGTATTAGGGTGTTACTCATACTTAATTTATTTGAAGTTCCCTATACATTTATTTGATTGATTTGTATCTAACCCCTTACTTTAAGCCACAAGCTTTGGTGAGCACTAGATTAGTTTACTTTTCTTATTATTACATTAGTTTACTTTCTTGTTTATTATCATAAGTGAATATAAAAACCATAGGACTATTTTAGGGTGGTTGTGTGATTGTGTTAGATTGTATTCTTTGGAACCCTATCTAACATGATATGTTATGACAAATGATACAAGTGATCCCCTAATCAAGTATAGCAGATCCTCATATTGGTCATGCTCCTATTTAATAGGTGTGTGCCCCAATCAGAAGTGTAGGTGTGATCTATCTTATCTGATCTAAGATTGATTCATTTGATTTCATACATTCTAGTGAACTTGATGTGAATCAAACCCTTGTAGGGTTTCTTTCACTTATTGTATTCATTTTGTCATCTTTTCTATCATATATTTTGACTTGTTGGCTTGATTATGTTGACTTAGATATTTTTCTATGTGTAGGAATAGGCCACTAGGTCGACCAACTTGACCTAGCATATGTTTTCAACATTTTTTAGACTTTTTATTCAACCTACTAGGTCGATCAAGTTGACATATCATAATTCTAGCCACTTTACAATAGGTTCTTTCTCAGGATTCATAGTGCAAGTTCTAAATTTTAGACTTCTAGATTTACAGTCCATTCAACTAGGTCAAAAAATTTGACTTAGCACATTTATAGACATCCAATTTTACTAGATTAACTAGGTCAAATTATCATACTTTTTCAACTTTTTTAGTAGGTTCTTATCTCCCTTGGTCGACTAGCTCAATTCAGCTCTATAGATTGGACCAGTTCTCTCCAAGGTTACAAGTCAGTTATCTTTTCTATTTTCATCTCCAAAACACCAAGGTTAGTTCTTATTTTCTCTATTTCACTCTGCTCTATACTTTTCTTTCAAAATTACAATATGTTTGTGTGCATTAATTAGATTGGCTAGCATCAATCCAATTGATTATTTATTTCATTTTAGTATCTATTTTTCTAGAATAGCTATAGTCATACCTTATTTCATTTCTCATATTATTATCAATCCTTTCCCTTTCCCTTTCTATTTTTCTACATCAACCAACTCAACTTTACACTATCCCAAACTATTTCTACTACTTTTGTTCACTGAACTAGGTAAACTTGGTCAACTTAGCATAGTTTATAGGTCCAATTTTTCCACTAGGTCAACCTGGTTGACCTAGCTTTGTTTACTGCTTCCCCTACTTTTCATCTTGGTTCTTCATCCTTTCTAATCTACATCTTTTTCATTTCTCTTTAATCAAAATGAGGTCCCCTATAAGATTATTTTTTGATAGTCTTAATCCATTTAGATCCTATATGGGGTTTTCATTTCTCCCTTTCTTTACCTCCCAAGAGCACCATCACTCTTGGGACACCTCTTCTCCTCCTTCATCTACAAATTACAACATGGTTCAAATAACACCTCAAGATGAGGTTGATGGGTCCAATCCTTTCTATACCTACCAAGAACCTTCTCAAAATATTCAAACTAATGTGGGAGTGATTTATTTAAGTTTATTTAATAATCTAACTAATAACTCTTCTTTTAATATTCCCTCTAACACTAATGTGGGAAATGTTCCTTCCAACACCAACCCACCACCTGATACAACTCAATTATTAGCCCAAGTGAGTCAAAAAATGAACATTATGCAAAAATCTAATACCAATCAAATGATCTAACTTTAACAACATTTGATCAATGTGGCTAATCAACCTCTAATCATGAATCCTCAAGCTAATCCTAATTACATTCCTCCATATATTAGAGATGCCTTAGGTAACATTATTCCTCAACCAATAATGAATAATAGAATGCTTCAAACTATCCAAAATTAACCTTTAACTCCCTTAATTATATCTATTGACATTGGTAACATATCACCAACTATTAAATATGATGGGACTAAAGACCTTGCCTCATTTCTTAAAGCCTTTGGTAATATTTACAAAGAGTGGATCGAAACTAATAAATTTTCCACCACTAAATTCTTAATCAAAACCTTCATTGGTGATTTATTAGAATGGTATAATCAATTACCTCAACATTCTATTTGGCAACTTGAAGATTTGGTCAATCTTTTAGTTAAAGAGTTTCAACATAATGATCTTCTTAAAAACTATCTTATCCATTTCATAAATGCTAAACAATCTCCTAATGAATTGGCTCATGAATTTATTAAAATATGGAAATACTTAGCTCATAAATTCAATCATAATATGTATGATGATAACCTATTCAAAATCTTTATCACAGATTCAACCCCTACTCTTCAATACAAGGTTTTAACCTTTACTCCTCAAAATCTTAATGAAGCTCTTGACCAAGCTAAATGGCAATATTTTCTTATGAAACAATTCTAACCTAATTCTAAAATACTTAAAGGATCTTTCTAAACATCCAATGTTATCTTTAGTATCACTTCTCAAAACAAACCTAGTGTTTTCAAAAATGATGTTCTTTCATTTTTTCATGTGCCTCTTTCAGTTCATCAAATGAGACAATTTTTACCTCTTTCTAAACCTTTAATATATCCTAATGCTCCTCCTAAATGGTATGATCCCAATCTCTTTTATTGGTTTCATGTCGATGTTGGAAATTCTCATGATTCTTGTAAAGGGATTGATAAATATGTATTTCATACATGATTGGTGATTCATTCGACCATGAAACCATGATTAATCACCATCATCAAGAATACACTAATGCTTTTCAAAAATGATAACCATCTAAAGCCTCTACATATAATAATAATAATAATAATAATAATAATAATAATAATAATAATAATAATAATAATAATAATAATAATAATAATAATAATAATAATAATAATAATAAATAGTCTTCACATAACCAATCAACTTCTAAGGATGTTTATGTAATTGATGTTGATTATGACCAATACTTTAACAACTCTCAATATGCTAGTATGGCTAAGGTTAATTATCATAGGAAGCCAACACATAAAGATCCTGTGACCAAGCCTAAGAAACCTTCTTTGGAAGAACAATTTCTTAAAGATACTACCACTATCAATATTGATTCATAATCACTTGAGGAATAACTTCCTCCTTTTAATCCTCCAACCACATCTATTCCTCCAAAGTCTAATTTTCCTTCTTCTAAACCTCATGGATCTTCTTCTAAATGTCATTGGAATTTCTTAGAAGAACTTAACTCTATGCCATGTAAAATTCCTCTCATGAAGTTGGTTCACACTTCACCTTATCATCATAAATTACTTATGCAACAACTCTAAGAGATTGAATATCCATCTTCTTTAGATGAAGAACCACCTTCTATTGATTCTCAACTAGCAAACATTAATACCATTAAATCTATGTGTCTTTCTTCCAAACCTTCCATTGAATTCCTTGAAGAGGACATGATTAATGATGAAATCCTCTTTTTCATAGATGATCTACCTCTTTTCATCAAGATATCCATTAATACCACCCTTATTCAAAAATTTCTAATTGATGAAGGTTCTGGTATTAATGTGGCTTCTTTATGGATTTTATAATAACTTGGTTATAAAAAAAATCATCTTAAAAAAACATGTCTTACTTTCCATGGTTTTGATAAGACTAATAAAAATCCACTTAGTTGTATATGGCTGGCTTCTTTATGGATTTTATAATAACTTGGTTATAAAAAAAATCATCTTAAAAAAACATGTCTTACTTTCCATGGTTTTGATAAGACTAATAAAAATCCACTTAGTTGTATATGGCTTCCCTTAACTGTTGGCCCTAAGACCATGAAGACCAAAATCATGGTTCTTGATCTTCCTTTATCCTATAACATACTCCTCGACCATCCATGACCTCATCAAATGAGGCTCATTGCTTCTTCTGATAGTCAATGCATTAAATTTATACACAATGGAAAACATTATAAACATGACGCTGATCCCAACTTGTGGAGTATCTAATTACCTAATCCTAAATCAAAATATCATGTTCACATTATTTCTAAAATAAATAGTGTTCCTCTACATGAGTTCATCAATATGAATCTTGATTTACAAGTTACTCTTGTGGATTCTGACAATGACGAGCCCAAATAATTATAACACACTTGCAATACTAAGAAATTGCCTCTATATATTTTAGAATGGCTTCTACCTTCCCTCTTACCCATGGATCATACCATTCCTCTCATAGATGAGATTACTAATTTTCCCCCTCCATGCAATGCTCAAGACCCATCTTTACTTAAAGATTCTTTTGATTTCAATGAATTTGGAGTGGTTAATTTATTTCAATACCCTCTCATCATGACTCATTAAACATTTATTAATCTTGGGATTTCATAATATGAAGATCATCCTAAATCCAAAGCATGCACAATTTTTCCCACTATGATAACAACTATATCATGGGCCAAGCTCAATATAGAGACTTGGATGTCTTAAATTATCAAAAGACCTTAGCTCAAATTCATGCTTTCAACCAAGATGTACATACCATTTTTTTAGGTCATAACTTAGAACCTGAGGGTTATGTGCCTCCTATCAATCCTCCTCTTATTGATTCTCCTTGGGTGGTAGAGGAAATCATTCCTTATGAACCTCCAAAAGTGCTTTCATCTTCTTTACCTCCTTTGGATTCTCCAATTGAATGTAATTCTTCTCCCATCAGCTCTCCATCAACCTCTTCTACTCGATCTATTTCTTCTACTCTTAAAATCACACTTGATGCCAAGGCAACCAATATCCATTGAATACATTCTGAATATGATCGATATGGCAATCAAATTTTAGATCTAGAAGTAGATGTGGAATATTGTGGTCATATTCCTACCTTTCCTAGTGATGAAGCTATTTTGGAGTTGCTTTATGCTTGGGAAACACAACTCCCATGGCAACATCATAAACTTGGAAATTTTAAAAATAAAACTTCTCACTTAAATGACTTTGTCACTACCATTGATCCTAAATCTAATCTAATTTCATCTTTACCCAATGCACCATAACACTTTAAAGAGGTTAATTCCATGTTTATTGAAGAAACAACTCGTATCAACTATGGTACTCCATCTTGTCCTCAACCAATCATAATTTCCAAAGAACTTTCACCTTCTTAACATGATAATGTTAGCCTATTTTTTGATAAGTATCAAGAGGAATTCACATGGTCTTACCAAGATATGCCTAGCATTTACCCTAGCATAGTGGTCCATAACATCATTACCTATCATGATGCCAAACCTATGCATTAGAAGCAATGCATGTTTCCTCCCAAAGTTACTAACTTATGCCATAACTAAATCATCAAACTACTTGATGCTAAATTTATTAAACCTATGGATTATTATGAATGGGTTTCTAATAGTGTTCCTATTCAAAAGAAGTTCACCATGGTCATTTGTATTTGCATTGATTTCTACAATCTTAATCTTTTTTGTCCTAAAGATAACTTTTATTTACCTTCACTAGATGCCATTGTAAATGCTATAGCTGGATATTAAATGTTATATCTTATGGATGGATTTTCAAGATACAAGCATATTTATATAGCTCCCAAGGACCAACATAAGACTATTTTCACCACATAATGGGACACCTATTATTACATTAAAATGCCCTTCAGTCTCAAAAACACCCAAGATATTTACCATCATGCTATGACTCATATCGTTCATGATCTCATCCATAAAAATGTTGAAACATATGTGGATGATATTATCACTAAATCCAAGTGTCACACAAATCATATTTTTGATCTTGCCATCATCTTTGATCATCTCATCAAATATAAAGTTAGAATTAATCCTTGTAAATGTGTGTTTAGAGTTCCATCTAGAAAAATTTTAGGATTCTTAGTCTCTCTTTGTGGCATTGATGTTGATCTAGCCAAGATTAATGTTATTATCAACATGCTTATCCCTCATTCTATTCCTGATATTTGTACCTATTTAGGCAAGTTTAGGGTAATTAGATGATTTATTCTTGAGATGGCTTATCAAATTCACTCCATTAATTCCATTATTAAGAAAGGTATATCTTTATGATGCATTGATCCATGTAAAAAATCATTTTACAACATGAAAGAGTCATTACTTCATCCACCTATGCTTCATCCTCCTTATAATGATCAACCTTTGATTCTTTATACTTATTTCATACATATTTCATTTGGAGCAATACTTCCCAACAAGATGATACAAATATTATGCCATATATTACATTAGTTGAAGTCTCATCTATTATGAAACACGTTATAGAAAAGTTGAGCGTGATTGCCTCACCATCTATTTTGTAGCTTAAAAGCTTCATCACTATATGCTTTACCAAACCACCTATGTCATTGTTCATTCCTACCCCCTTCATCACTTCTTATAAAAAAATTTATTTGAGGAGATACAATTGGAAAGTGTATGGTTTTAATTATGGAATTTTATATTCTCATCATCACACAAAAATCTATCAAAGGGCAAGTCATAGCTGACCAACTTTTTATGGCTCTCATTCCGTCCACTTCTTCACTTCAAGATGACCTTTTTGATGACAATATTATTTACATTAAAGGTCTTAATCAAGCAATTTCTCTTAAATATTATTTTCATAGCTTTACTACTGATCTTGAAGTCAATCAATATAATGAACCTTCCACTCCCTTCGATACTATCAAACTAAAATTAGTTATCAAGGAGCTCCCTAAAATTAATATTGACTTGCATGGGGATACTTAAACCCTTCACTTTGATGGTGTTAAATGCCTTCAAGGAGCCAGGGTAGGTTGTATTCTCATTATTCCTCTTGGTAAAATAACTCATTTAACTTTCCATTTTACATTTGATGTCACTAATAATATGGCTGAGTACGAAGCTCTTATCTTAGGTATGAGAACTACTCTTGATCTAGACATATAATATCTTCATGCTTTGGGTGATTCTCAACTCATTTGCTATCAAGTTAGTGGTCCTTATCAATGTAAAAGTGAAAATATTATTATGTATCATCAAATTTCAACCACTCTTGCCAAGGATTTTACCTCTTTTATAATTAAACCTATTCCTAGAGACCAAAATTCCATTGTTGATTCTCTTACGTCTTCAAATTCTCTCTTTCATCCACATCAAGTTCTTTTTAATCCTTATTTTATCATATAAATAATCAAATCTCCATAATTTAATCACCCTCTATATTCCCTTATCTACCACATCATGGCTATCACCATCTGACAATGCCCATGGTATCAAGACATCATCCAATTCTTATAACATCAAACTTATCCTCATAATTTGGATTCCCATGAAAAAACAAATCTTTGTAAACAAGCTTTTAAGTATGTATTTAGAAATAACATCCTTTATTATTCAAATTCCAAAGGTACTTTTCTCCGTTGTGTCATGCAAAATGAGGTTCCTCCTCTACTTGAGCAAGCACATGGGGGCATTTAGAGTGTTCATTGTAGTGGACATGATACAGCCTACAAATGCCTATGTATGGGTTACTATTGGCCTACTCTAGAAAAGGATGCTATTGAATATGCCAAAAAGTTGAATCCTTTTTAGCTTCATGATGACCTCATTCATTCACTGTTAGCCAAACTTCAAGTTATTAAATCTCCTTGACCATTTTCCACATAGGGATTCGACCTGGCAAGCTTCCTCATTCCCAAGATAGGCATGTCTTCATCATAACTACCACTAGGTACTTTATAAATTAGTTTGAATCCATGCCCCTTGTTAATATTATTAGTTCTAATATATCTAAATTCATTCTCAACCAAATTATTTATTGTTTTGGTGTTCCTCACACCATCATTCCTAACAATACTGGTAATTTCAAAAATAAATATGTTAAACAACTTTGCACTAAATTCAAAATCAATCACAAGTTTCCACTCCTTATCATCCATAATGTAATGGTCAAGCTAAGGTCACCAAAAAAATTCTCAATAAAATTATTCAAAAGATAATTCATGAAACCTACATGGATTGGCATCTTCATCTTTATCCTACACTTTGGGCCTATCATACTAGTATTCATACTACCACTAGGGTAACTCCATTATCTCTAGTATATGGTTCTAAGTTATTTCTTACTCTTGAATTTGAGTTTCCTTCTCTTTTCATATCTCTTCATGGCATCATTCCTGATGAAGAGTTATGTGAGGCTCGCCTTCATGCCCTTGATCTACTTGATGAACCTCATATTTTTGTCTTGCATCACAATCACCAATACAAGGCTCACATCACTAGAAAACATAACAAACATGTTAAAAATCACAAATTTAATGTTGGTGATATTTTTCTTAAATTATATTACACCTATGACAAAGAAGGTAAGTATGCCCAAAAATGGTGGGGCCCTTACTTAGTTACAGATGTTCTTGGTCCAATTACTTATCACCTTCAAACCAATGAAGGCCATATTTTCAAAAATCCCACCAATGATCAATTACTTAAGAAATAATTTGCTTAATCATTTCCCTTCTTTTCATGCTTTTTCTATATATCTATCTAACATCTTTTTATAGGTTACTTTAGCATAGGTCTCTCCATATGCAATAGTTTCCTTCATTTTCAAACATTTAGTGCTCCCTTTTGGTCTTTTGGTTTCTTGATGTACCATAGTCTTCATTTATTTTATTTTAAAACCTTTAGTCCTCCCTATTGGTCTTTTTATTTCTTGATGTACCATAGTCTTCATCACTTATCTTTTCATTTTTCCTTTTTCTTGCCATTGTTGTTTAGCATCCTCTTGGGCTTTTCTTTTATGAGTTTCTTGGTAAGACCATGGATAAAACCTGACCCTCCTCATAAAATGACCATTATTTTTATTTCCCATTTATTCCTTTTCATTTTTTTGCTACTTTTCAATGTTGTTTTGGCATCCTTTGGGTCTTTCTTTGTGAGGTGATTTATACAAAGGCTCCCTCAATTTTTGATTATTGACACCCCTTGGGTTTTAATTTTATGATTTGCTTGGTAAGATCTTGGATAAAACCTGGCCCTCCTCATAAAATTATGTTCCTTTCCATGTTATTTATGATCCTTGTTATTTAGACATTAGCTTTTGCTTCTTTTGCTAGATGGAATCTATAAATAATCTATGTTAGCATGTTTTCCTTCACTTCTCGTAGTCTTATGATAAGGTATCACACCTTTGCTATCATTGTATTCCTTTCTTCCCTTTGTCACATTTTTTTCAATTTAAATAAATTCAAAATTTTTACATGTGTCATTTTCCTCTTGATTTCCCACTTTCTTTCACCTCCACATTTGGATAAAACAAGTTCAAATTCAAGATAGCACTTTAATTTCACCTGGATTTATGAGACTCTTAAACCCCATGTTCTTTGATTTTCTCTCTATTATCACCCTTGTCCCAAATTTTTCAAATTAAAGTCATCTTTAGCACCCATGTTTGGTCTTCTAAATCTATATAGAGGAGGAATTTTTTAAAAAAAAGTTAAAAGCCAATCATTTGAAAATAAAAGGCAATGATATCTAAAAGTCAACCTACAAATATTAAAAGTCTAATCACACCAAAAGATGTGATTATAAGTACATCTTCTATCTCTAATCGAAGCTCAAACTCCACAGTCAACTTTATATAGAGTTGAAGTCCTTTGGGGTTAGATAGGCCAGTAGATTAGAATAGGGGATTTATAAAAAAGCTATAGTGTTACCTACTTTCTCACGTAAGTACCCAATATTCATAGTAGATCAATGGCCCTATAAGGAGTCATTAAGAGTGGAGAACATGTTGTGGGGAGGTAGGTCTATTTTACTTTTCATATATATAGCCTTCATGAGATGATCTATACACTCCATTTATTGACTTAAGATTTGTGTAGCTAATATAAGTTCTACAAAGTCCTTAAGGTCAATAGTTCTCTTGTTTTGACAAACCAAATTTTAGTGTCTTGACTATGATAAAGAGTTATTTTACCTTGGTTTTTCCTTCATTCTCCCTCTGCCCCATTTCATTTCCCCCCTTAATAGACAAATTGTGATTTCAAATCTATTTTCCCTCTTCTTTAAATTCTTTTTTCTTCATTTCTGTAAAACATGCTAACACTACTTTATTTAATTTGTATCTATCTTTAGATGCAAAATAACATGTTTGAGAAACAATGGATCATTTTAATCATGTTCTATATATTTACTAAAACTACTTTTCTTTTTTTCCCATTTATCTTGATTTTGTTATTCTACTATTGTGAACACCTAAGTTTGCACCCTTTTTCCATTATTTCATGAGATGTGGATTATTATTTCTCACCCAAACATGTTGTTTTCCCTTTTATGCATCCCCTTTTTCCATTGATGATTGAGATGTGGATTATTACTGATCACTCATCAATGTTATTTTACCATTTTTCTTTTTGAACCCTCTTTTTACCATCTTGTTTGACATGTATTCTTGATTTGATTTGGTGAGTTTGCCTTTTCTTACTTGAGGTTTACTTATTTGAGTTTTTTGATCTTTAGTAGCCTTGGCTTTTTAGTTACCTGATTTACTCCTTTTTGACTTGGTCATTTGGTCTAACATAGCACTTATAACCCAGCTTTCCAAATTCCTAAGTATGTCCCATCCACATAACACCATTTATCTTAGCTTTTCTTGCATTTATTTGTTTTTTCTCCTTAGTTTTGTATTTTTGGGTTTATCCAAAATAGTCTCTATACGCTCCATAATCAAAACTAAAACACAATTGACAAACATCCCATGATAAAGTTAAGTCAAGGAACACATCATTTACTTTTTAGTTAGTTTCCTTTTCTATCATTTATATTCAGTTATTTTATGCTTTTTAAAATATTACAATTTTTTTTAACATCAGCGTTGTGTGTCCTTATGTTCTTTCTCGAATCACCATCCCTTGTTCCACCTTAGTGACACATGATGAAATTAAAGTGGGGCATATGTATACACATAATATTTTCACACTTTTATAAATTATTAATGCTTTACATCTTACAGGAACCCATCATGACTTAATCTCTCTAAGTGTATGCCTTAAGGGGTGCACTGGCAAAGAGGTGGACAGACCTTTGGTACTTCATAGGATTATTATCCTTTATTTCCATATTATTCCCTATCCATTCAAATCCTAAAACATTTCCCTAATCTATCTCTCCTTCCTTGCATATTCCTCTAGTAATTTCCTCTTTAGATCCTTCTTTTTATTACTTAGTACCCTTTTTACCTGTTCAGTAAGCTAGGTCAACCTGGTTGACCTAGCATAGTTTGGGGTCACTTTAGCTCTTTAGGCCTAGTTTTCATCTAGATAACCTAGCACAAACTTCAAGAATTAACCAATAATGTGCTAGGTTGACCTAGTTGACCTAGTAAAGCTGACATGTTTGAGTGATTTTTGGGTTAGATATCCTATTTATACAAGGTCATTTTAGTCATTTCCATATGAATGCAATTAGGAGTTATTATTCACTTGTGCTTCTTCACAATATGATCTTCCACCATTCTACTTAAGGAGTCTTAGCTTAGGTTTCTTATTTATAGAATCTTATTCTTTTGGATAGGTCTTGGATGCTTTAGCCTAAAAAAGTGATCCTTATGAAACATAACAACCTCTTGCAAAGCCCCATTGGCCAAGGGAGAGATTGAGTCATGAAAATTTCACATTCAAGTAAGTATATTCTAACTTTGTTCTCCTCTCTTTTAGTATATATAAGTATCATACGTGTTGGATCGAATAATATTACTCCTCATATTCCATGTATTCATGTGTTACTCATACTTACTTTATTTAAATTTCCCTATACATGTGTTTGATTTATTTACATCTAACCCCTTAATTTGTACCACAAGCTTTGGTGAGAAATATATTTGTTTCCTTTTCTTGTTATTAGATTAGTTTACTTTCTTATTTATTATCATAAGTGAATATAGAAACCATAGGACTCTTTTGGACTCTTTTATGTTTATTGTGAAATTGTGTTAGACTGTAGGATTTGGAACCCTACCTAGCATGATGTGTTGTGATAGATGATACAAGTGATCCCCTAATCAGGTATAACAAATCCTAATATTGGCCATGCTCCCACTTAACAAGTGTGTGTCCCAATTGGAAATGTAGGTGTGATCTATGTTATCTAATCCAGGATTGATTCATGCACATCATGAAATTCTAATTGCATACAGACTAATGTCTAGAATCTCATATAGAATAATTATAGACTTGTCCATTAACTTCCTTTGCCTTGAGCACTATGTAAGGAGATGGATTATCTTAGAAATAACCTTAGGACTCTGCTAGATCTACTATGCACCATTATGTACTAGTAAGGAAAACTCCCATTTATGAAGGCATGGGTTGGCATGTAGAGTGGTTGATCAATCCAAGGAAAGAATAGACACATATCATGTTATGATTGGGTTGTAAAGAGGGGAGAATGCCTATTTGAGGAGGATGGATCTCTAAGAAAATATTTTGGGACTTTTGGCATTTTTGGCCACCTTGGGAACAAAAGAAGAAGAAAATGAAATAAGTAGAGATCCTACAGAGGGATAAACTCAGCTAGTATAGGCCTTCAAAAAATATTTATGGAAGGGCTTGGATCATTGGGTATGTGTTTTATTACTTGATTGTTTGTTGTTTCACTAAATTAATTTGTATGATTCTTAATTGAATATAGTGTCAATAGAATTAAGGATGATTGGCTTACTTCTTCTCTTTGATTTTTTCTCTATGGTTTTGCATGAGTCACCCCATAATCTTTCATGCCCTTGTGTGTGGGAATTCAGAGTTGATATATTCCTTCATGATAGTTCTATCTTCTAATATTTATGCTTATTCTGATAGTAAGGATTGATGTGCAAGATTGTTAATGTCTTGAAAGTCCACCTTCTTCATGATGGAGGAAGTGGTAGGTATCTCATGTTGGACATGATGGTAGGCTACCTAAGAGATCTCATGACTAATTTTAGAATATATCTTAGTAGTTGTATGCCTAATTATTCTTACCCTTGTGATCCTTATGTTTTCTCTTTTGTGTATTTTAATTTTTAAAAATAGATTTGAGGTTGGTAACCTCTACACTCAGAGATGATTGGATTTTCACCTTTTGAGTAGCTATCTCCTTGACCCCAAGACATCTTGACTACTTTTTTCATTTAATTACCTTACACCATGATATAAACATACCTAAAGCTAGGATTTCTACTAAGGGGTGCCTATAGTAATCATTTGATGATGGAAAAAGGTTGGGAGGTGATCCCACATTCTATTTGCCAAAGTTACACTTGGAGTGAAGAGGAGTTTGCAATCAAATATAGGTTACTCATGCTTTGTTAATTTTTATAACTACCTATAAGACAAGAATTACTTATTCTCAATTGAACTTATTGTATTTATATGTTAATCATTATTGTGGGTTAAGTTATGAACTACTTTCATTATGAATTTTATCAATTCAAAGATTTGGTTATTACTATAGAGAACTACTAAATTGTCTTCTTATTTTTATATGATTATAGATCTCCTTACGATAGACTCGTCATCTTAAATGGAATACTTATGAATATTTTATATTCATGCTTGAGCTTGGTTGAATTAAGGGCCTTATTAAATATTTATAAATATTCAGTTGAATATCTTATGAATGTTTTTTCATTGCATCTTGATTTTCTTGTAATGGTATTACTTTAGATGACCTATATATGAAGGATCTACTATCTTGAAGGTAAGTGAGTTAGACTTTATATGTTATGGGTGATAGGAATAACTTTATTTTCTATTGATTTGAATATGGTTATGGTAAACCATTGTAGGATAAGGCATAACCCAAATAAGATAAAATCATATAGAACTCTTAAAATATGTTAATAATAACCTCAATGAGTTTTGACTCTGGATCTTCCTCGAAGGAATTTTCCAAATGAGGAGTAACTTTTAGGTCTATATGGTTTTTTTGATAAAGTGATAAGCATGCCTTGTTGGGTTTAACCTTGAAATTTTCATTTTTTTGGGTAGGAAAATGGAATCCTTTCCCTATATTATATATGTCTTTTCACTTTTGAGCATCTATTGCCTAAATCCCTTGCCTATGATTTAACAAATTAGGCCTATGTGTTGAAGCTAAAAATTCTAACTTCTAATGAAAGGAGTATATGACTCATGATTTGATAAGTATCATAAAGATAATTTTAGATAGATTAATTTACCTATATTTTGCTAGTCAACTAAACTAATGATAATATTGGTTTAGTGTTGAGAGATCAAATTAAGCCTCGATGCCTTCATGTTTGCTTGACCTATAAGGAGGTCAATGATTCTGATTGCTGAGTGATTTTTGATGTTTCAATATTGGCCCTAAAATTTTATTCCATCTAAAGTTTTTAACTAAACCAATTAGAGTATTAGTTTAGTTTTGATTCTCTGACTTTGACTCAAAATGGTTCTATCGATTGATCAACTTTGTATTCATCCCTTAGATGTTTTTTGTATTCTCTTAACTATTTGATTATAGCCTTTTCAAATTACCTACAAAGTTTTTAGTTTAATCAACCTTTATTACCTTAATCACTTTTTAAAATAATCATAGAATTTAACCTAATCAAATATGACTTTTTGCCTTAGTCAGATTTATCCTCATCAACTTAATTCAACCACCTAAATTTTGCGTT
Source organism: Torreya grandis (assembly GCA_037957365.1). NCBI lineage: Eukaryota > Viridiplantae > Streptophyta > Pinopsida > Cupressales > Taxaceae > Torreya > Torreya grandis. The sequence goes on from JARHVA010000179.1 coordinate 4,187,351, forward strand.
AAATACCTCTTAGTTTGGTATTTTTGTAGTCTTTTGCCTTAATAATTTTTATGAATTTTTGAGAGTGGTTAATTGAAAGACACATGTCATCCTCCTAATAACCAAATATTGATGTCATCGTAGTTTGTGGTATGATCAGTTCTAAGCTAGCAGGATAATGGGATGTTATCACATGGCATCATCCTAATGACCCACTATCCTGAGGAGGATCATATAGGGAGTGATTCTTATAGGATATTAGGATAGTAGGATGTTTATATATGGAATCATACTAGTGAATGGAAATATTGGGGAGGACCATATAGTGTACAAGCCTCTAAGAAAGTGGGCTCATAAGATGTTATCGTGTGGAATCATTTTGGTGACCTGATATCCTGGATATGTCCATACATATTGTAGAGCCTCTAAGAAAGTAGGATGTTATCATGTGGCATAATCATAATGGCCAAATATTTTGGAGATGCTTGTATTAGGCATAAAGCTTGTAAGCTAGTGAGTGAGCAAGATGTTTCCATGTGGAACAATCTTACTACTCTATAGTTTTGGATATGTCTATATTAGACATGAAGTCTATAGGTAAGTAGGTGAGTGGGATATTACCACAAGATATAATCCTATTGATCCACAATTATATATTTGTATGTATTAAAAATGAAGCCTACAAGCTAGTAGGCTAGTAGAATATTGTCACATGATATGATTTCAACTACTCTACAGCCCCAAGGAATCTGTGTTAACCCTACAAAGTAGTAGGGTATCAAGTTAGAAAATTAATACCATGTGTATATTTTCCCAAAGTCATCAAGGAAGTGATAGGTGGAAAGAGTGGCTTGAGAGCCTAAAAGGAAGCTAACATGGCCAAAGAACACACCAAAGTGAACACATGGAGACTGATTATGTAAGTAGTGGTCAAGGTTAATTTTGATGGTTGTCTCAACATTATTTGCACTGTTATCATTTGGTGAAAGTTTAATAATAAATATAGAGTGTTATCCAAATATATTAAGATGGTGGGATTTTGAATTAGTGGCTTACATCTATATGATCCTTTTGATAGTTAAAATATTCTTGTTATAATGGGATTAAATTATAAATCTATTCCTGTTTGTTGATGTTATAATGGGCATATGACATTTTTGCATCAGAGCTTAGGTTAAACTCTAATAACTCTAGTATGATTTTCATGAGTTTATCACATTTATAACTCTGGTTAATCTTGATTTGTGTAAATTAAATATGATGCATGTTGCTTGCTGACTTTTTTAAACTTGAATTGTGTTGACAAGATGTCACAATAAGAAGGAATGGAAAATATTGTAATCAGGTGTCATTAAGATCCTAAAATTATGTAGCTAGTGTAAATCCATGCTAAAATTATTGAGACCCTATAACATGTGATGATTATTTTAGAGGAAATGTTGCCTCAAGTTTCTCTATTAAAAAAATGAGCCTCTTCACCCTAGTAAGGGTACAGGCAAGTTAGTGAATCTTCAACATCTTATCATCAAGAAAGGATTAAGATTTGCCTTTAGGAGTATCACAAGAGGAAACATACTTAGACGTGATCTTGAGATATGAAATATCTAAATGTAGGACCAGGGAATACCTTGAAGTAACAATTGGAAAATCAATCTTCTCAAGGTGTATGTTTAATCTATGGAGCTATTGAGCATTATGCATGAGACTTTCCTAATAACACTTGATTAAGGAATACTCCAATCATGATATGGACTGGTTGTGAAGATTAATTTTGTTTATAATAATTAGAAACACTTATTTTTATTTCTCCATTCTAACAAATCATGAAATGCTTTTGATAAACTATTATATTTGAAAGGACATTGGGTGTTATTTTTAAGTAGCACTTGGTGCTAGATATATATGATAGTTATAGCTATATTTACATATATGGATGCACATGATGCTTACTTATTATAGTGATTAGCTTGATAGATGAATTTATATTATGGTGCTACTATGTTAATTATGGGTTATAAATCTGAAAAAAGTTGGCTTGTAATGTTTAAACTAATGCTCAAGTGCTAATAACTATGAAAAGTTTGTAATTACCTCTCTTTTGAAATTATAAATTTTGTGGATACATTTATTGTGCATTTTTAAATTATGGGAATGTTAAATAAAGTATCTCTTGTTATTTAGATCATTAAGACCATTCGATGAATCAGGATATGGTAAAACTTTGGTATTGAGGTTATAACTTGAATAAATCTAATATTGCTTATGCGAACTAGTTGAGTGGTAATATTTCATTTTGAATTAAGAGGTAAAATGGTTATCCTTGGAACTAATTAGAGAAGGTATGTCTCTACATGATTATTATTTCATGAAAAGATCATGTTATATTTGAATAACTTTAGGAGAATAATTGCCTTGTTATGTATAATATGAGCATGGCCTAACTTTTGATGTTGTTTATGGGTATATGTCAAATGGTTATGAGGGTATTTTCCTAGTTGTGAATCATCTATAATAGATTGAGGTAACCTTGCACATTATTGATATTATGATGATAAATCAATCAATAAATAAGTTTACATCTATAATAATGTTGATTGGCTGAATGAAAGCCTAGAAGAGCTGATAATCATGAATTACTATGAAGCTATGTGGTAATAACCTTGAATGAATAAATTTAGTATTTATAAATTCTCATGTTAAAATAGGTAAGGCTTGATTTCAAATCCAAATCACACCTTCGTAGGTGATGAATACATACTAACTATAAGTATGCCTTCTAAAGAGGCATAGGTTGCCAGCTACTCAAATGTATCATTTTATGTAGTGGAAGTGGTATAGCTCCCTCCTACATGTTACTCTTGAAATTGATAGTATAATTTTGTGTAGTGAAAGTGCTGTAGTGACCTCCTACTTGTTATTACTCATAATCAAACAACAATGAATTCAACATGATAAAATGGTAATCAACTTAATAAGTAATTATGTGAATGGGATTGGAATTGCCTTGATATAATAAAAATCTTATCCTTCTCCCTTTGAGTGGCTCATAGAGTCAGATAGTGAATGTATTATGATTTTATTTTTGATAAATGTGCTTGATAAATTTATTTTAATTTGTCTAAGCTTTAGTTTATATTGATTAGAAACCAACATTGTTTTCCTCTTGACTTTGAATGTTTCCAGATAAAGGTTGATCATGAAATTCATTGGTGAATTTTAATTTAGATTTGATTTCATTATTGATACTACTTGGTATTATTTAATTTATTTTGCACTTACATAATTATTTGGTGCTTCTTCAAGTGATTTTGATGCTTACTTGTGCTAGTTTCATGTGTTAGTACGTGCATATATGTCACTTAGGGTGAGTGTAGGGGAAAATAAGTATCTTGGAACATATATTATAAACTATCTATTACTATATGCTTTGACATGAATGGGACCATATGCCTATCAACTATTTCATTCTCTTTACACTTTGACATGTCTGGGGACATTTGTGCATCAACTATTTCTGACTCTCTATGATTTAACATGCCTGGGACCATCTATACATCAACTATTTATAGATATCTATGATTTGACATGCTTGGGTCTATCTTTAGATTGACTATTTCTTGATCTCTATGCTTTGACATGCCTAGGGCCATTTGCACATTGACTACTTCTTACTCTTTACACCTTGACATGCATGGGGTCATTGGCAAATCAAAATTTTTTTGCCTCTTCAGTCTACCTAGATATTAGCTAGTGGATTGATGTCCTAAGGGACACATACATATTTATTAGAAAATTGATCTTTGGTTGGTGGACTGATGTCTTGAGAGCCACACATATACATTGAATCAAACATAATTCTCTTGGTCGGTAGACATATGTCCTGAGACCCTCCTACATATTGAGTTGCACACGATATCTTGGTTGAAAAGTTGAGATCTAAAGAACCTCATAAATATGGATTGGTATATTATTCTCTCAAATGATAAACTAATGTTTTGGTAGACCATATAATTAAATATCATGGTAATAGTTTACTTAAAATATTCCATGAATGACATGGTGTATTGAAAGGGGAGACAGACCCAAGTTTATGTTCTTCTTCAGTAGAATTGATGTGATGGGAGGTATTTTCCCCATGATCTACTTATTTCAAAAGACCTTGGTATTATAATGTCGCTATAAATGGTGACTCAACATTACCCCATATTATTTTAATGATAAAAATATGAACTCAATATGGTTGAACTTCACTCAAAATGGTATGCCCATAAAAGGATACCTAATTTAGTAGGATGGTATTTTTTGTGTTTGGAGCTATCATTCTTCTCTCTAAATGAATGGTATATCCAAATAACACTTGGAATCTCATGTTCATAGTGGATAAGCTTTGGATCTCAATGGTTGGGACATTTTTTTTAATGGTAGGGTCTAAAATAGAATGAATTACCTCTTCTATAAGTACTCACAATTCAACAAGCATCTTATTAAATGAAACAACTAAGAATAGAAAATTTCCTTTAGCACAAATCACCATTATCTAATGTAACTAGTGAATAATTAGATGGTAGGTAGCCCTAAATGAAGCAAAGATTTGGTCTAAAATTGGACCACTTTCATCTCCAAATTAGATAAATTTTGCTAAAAGGAAGTTCAAATTATTATAGTCCAAAATTAAAGTGTCCTTATGAGATGGTCATAAGAAATTCTTGTTATGTTTAAATTCTAATAATAGTCCTATAAGAAAGTTGTGGGAAATGGAGAAGTTATTCCCCATTATTTGAGTTAAGTGCTTCTATTCTTGTCTGCATATTATCATGTGTTGTTGTGGCACTGAGTGATGGTGGTATGTGAGTAGTATCTTCATGTTGGTAGTGTATCAAAGTCCTTCTATGATTGGCATGGTGAAAGGTTGTTTAAACCTTACATGGATGTCATGATGGAATCAGATGAAGTCCTCTAATGTTAGGCATGATGGTATGTTATTCAACTCTCACATGACCATTGTCAGGAAAAAAATGTGTGAAGAATAAGCCTTGCATAATGGAATTCATGAATTATGATACAAGTCTGAAGTGATTATGTCACATCATTATACAATTAGTAAGAGAATTGGTATAAAAAAGGATTGATAATCTAAGGTTGTATAAACTTTGAATAAGCAAAATATGACTCATAAGATTGTATTCATGAGATTTAGACCCTCATATGTGCTTAAAGAGATTTATAAATGATAAATAAAGAAACTCAAGGGCTATTATAAATATAAGGAATAGTGTTATTGGTTTTAGGTAGTAGTTGGCTTCCACATTTGATAAAATCCTTTAGTGATGTAATGAAATGCTCACACTAGGTTATTACTTGGGGTAGCACACCTATAATTTAGGGTGATGTTCTAGTAGTCCAATAAATTTAAAAACCTTTTTGGATGAAAAAAGTAGCCCAGCATCAAGGATGATGGCCTTTGTAAGGGAGGAAATGTAAATAACCTCATGAAAAAACAATGTTACTATGTTAAACTAATGGTTATACTCCTTTGGTGGTATTGACTGTGAAGGTAAGAGGATTATTGATGTAGGGGCATCACTCATGGAGCAACATGTTTGAAATTTTTGTCTAAATAAAGTACATAAAGAGTTTATAACATGTTTGGGATGATTATAGTAGTGTTATATGTCTAATAATGTACCTTGGAATGCTTTCCAAGTGATTAGAGTGCCTAGGGAGATTTTAAATTCAAATCTTGAGTTTTCCCACCATTTCGGTACATTTGAATTTTGAATATTTTGATATAGAATAGTTATCTTAGGAAGTGGTCTAGTGGTCCTAAAGTTTTCACATGAATATCAATGTTAATGGAAGACATTTTAGGTCTATTCACTTGTTTCTAAGTCATATTATATGGAGGCATCACCTTTGGTTTGTATCAAGGGATAATAATTCTTGAAATAAACTTCAAGGAGGTAGTTATGATAGTAAGGATAGATATAAAAAATGTTATTTTTTTGGTTTGGAAGTTAGTTACTAGGTTGTATTCAAAAGATAATGGGATATATTCCAAATAATAAAACATGGAAGGAATAATCTTGAGTTTTTATTGAAGACCTGTAACCTAATATTTTGAATAATATAATAGTGGAAAATGGAATTTTGAATGGTCATAGAAGGAAATCTTGTTAATTTTGTATTTTGGTATTAAACTTAGAATTTTGAGTAGTCTCATATTGGTTTAATGTATTTTAAATTTTATTATGTTATTCTCTTTCACATATTTTACACACAAGTCTGATTATTCTTATTGAGACTATGTATGTCCCAATTAGATGAGAATAGATTATAAATAGGATAATTGATAGAGGTGTAATAAAGACTAAGAAGGTTCCTCTATGGTAGATGAATTTTTTCAAGTTTTATATAACTATGATAGAGAGTAAAGTCCTTTGAAGTATTTTGTATCCTTAACTCAATTCTTGTATTATATATAGAATGTGATTGTCTTGACAGTGAGGCTAGCAACTTTATGAAATTGTTGATAAGAGCATTTGAAATTGGTGCTTAGTGTTCTATATATATATATATATATATATATATATATATATATATATATATATATATATATATATATATATATATATATATATATATATATATATATATATATATATATCTGTGTGTGTGTGTGTGTTAGGTATAATTTAGGTGTAATAAATTTAAAATTCATATTTTATTTCCATAACCCTCCAAATAGTGCTCTTTGTACCCTATCAAAGACAACTGTGTGTTTTGTGTGCTTAGAAAAGTGAATATCATCTTGAATAGAGGGATGGTATGGAAGAGTTAAGATTGGTCAAGGTGTATGGGAGTCCCATAGACCTTAAATACCTTTAATAAATATAAATAAAATATTTTAAATAAAAATAATCCTCATAGAGTATTTACAAACCCTATTTCATGTGACTATGCATACAAGAAAGATAAGGAAGATGTTAGATTGTTGAACAAAGGTGATAAGGTGAGAATATATTAGTTAGAAAGGTTTACTATAGGTTAGGTAGGCCTAAAATAATCAACTTATACCTTTTAAATTCTTTGATATTCTTGATAAATAATTAATCCTACACTCAAGTTTTGTAGAACCTTGTAAACCCTTATCTAGGGTTTTGAGCTAGAAATCCAATTTCTCAGAGTTTAAACTAGTGAAAGTACTCTAATTTGGTCAATAGTGAGGTATCATTGAGTGTAATGATATTTTTGAGTTTTTAACTTGAATTTGTACATTTTTGATAAAATAAGGGACTATGTGTAAATAGAGACATAGTGGACCTAATTAAGCCTAATAGTGGTCTAAGAGGAGCTAAAAAAGGGGTGTAGAACAAGATTTAAGGCCTATAACTTTGTAAAGACAACAAACTCAATAGAGGGTATCTATTTTTATGCTTAGTTTGGTGTTTTAAATCTATAAAAAAACATACTTTCCAATTTAGCAAATAAAAAGGTCACAAGGGTGATTGGGACAAAAAGAAAAGTTGCATAAAGATAAGCAAAGGGTGGAGAACTATGTTGTCAAGGGTAAAAGGGGGTTTTTAATTACTTTGAGGGTAATGATAAGATTAAAAAATATATAATACATTCTTGGTAGTGATGAAACCCTAAGAAGCACCAGGTGAACCTAATGTAGAGAGAGAATATTGACCTAAGAAGGAATTTTGAAGATCTTATTAAGCATCTCTACATCATTTGATATTAGAGCTAGTTTTCTCTTGGTGGTGGGTGCTTGGTGCTTAGATGAATAAGATATAATTATATAAGGTAAAATATATATGGGATAACATGTGCTTATAACTCAATTACAAGGCAAGTAACTAGGAATAAAGACCCATGGAGCAAAGAGTGGATATAAGCAGTAGAGATCAAGATGGCATAGTGGATCATTTGATGGGTTAGATGACACAACTAGTTTTACCTTTGATTGTGAGGATGGAAGCCATTGAGAATTATCTCAAAGAAAGAACATAAGATTTATAGATAGTATATGTGGAAGGTAAGGGAGGACAACAAGGTCAATAATAACCTTTACAATAAAGATCAATTGGAGAAGAGAGTGGAGCAGTAGTCTAAGAGGCCATAAGGTCACAAAATTAGATTGTATCATGTTAAGAAATAATGAGACCATAGTATCATGATTTGAGGTAAGGCCATTTGAAATTAATAGAACAAGAATGAATGATAGTTTATTGAGAAATAAACGTAAATAAACCTTTAAAGGATTATGTTGGCATTGCAATAGAGAAGCACATAGGGTAACAGAATGTCCCTCAAACATTGGAAAGGATGGACAATATAATGCAAGAGGATCAAATGAAGAAAGAAGACAAGTGAGAAGAGAATATTTACTCATGAGAAGGGTATTATTTTATTATAAAGGACAAGTACAAGAAAAATTATAGAGGATAAGTTTGTTTAAGATTAGTTGTAAAGCAAAGGGAAAGTGTTGCAAAGTGGTGATTGATGAAGGAAATACAAATAATTTTGTATCTTTGGAGATAGTAAAAAAGTTGGGATTGAAGAGGATGTCACATCCACGTCTTTAAAAGGTAAATGGATTCAATTAGGACATAAAATCATGTTAAGTTATCAAATTTTAGTTGAATTTCATATAGGTAGTTATAAGGATAGAGTTTTGTGTGACATAATGCCCATAGACATTTTTCATTTTTTGTTAGGGAGGCCATGGCAATTTGATAGGAGGGATTTTCATGATGGGAAAGTAAATACTTATATAATAGATAAAAATGGGATCACACATGTTCTTTTACCATTTAAAGGTGAAGCAAGAAGAGTGGAACAAAGAGTTATGTTGATGGAAACCAAACAATATTCTAGTAAGGTATTTGAGAATATGAGTTTGAACAAGGCCCATAGGAAGGAAGAAAAGACAAGTTGTCTTGATAAAGTGAGTATGGAGAGGTATGAGTCAACAAAGTTGGACATGGAATATATCCAACAAGAGAATATATTATTGGGCAAGGTCACCAAGTTGAACGGTGGTAGTGATCTTTGTGAGAAGACATTGGTAGCAATAATGAAAGGCAAAAGTGAGGGGCTCAAAAATTAAGAAGAAAGAGAGTATACCAAAATAAGAGGAATAGAATTTTAATCTGAAATGGATAATAAGTGGTTTGGGAATGACACCAACCAAGATAGGAAGTTGGACAATGAAGTGTCCAAGAAATAAGCACAAGAAAGAGCCAAGAAGGCTCCAAATTTTTATGCTAAAAATGTATTTTGTGATGGGTATATAGGTGAATCAAAGGTAGAAACTAAGCAAGTCATAAATAAGGAAGCTAGATGATTTTTAGGTCAAATAAGATAGGGTTGATCTAATATATCCCAAGATTCATCAAGAAGTACAAAATAAGGAGGGAGAACCATGCCCAAAGGTGCAAGATAGTATAAAAGAACAAGGTAAGAGACAATAAGAAACCATGTGTTTGGATAGTTGTAATTTTTAGTTAAGGAAAAATATTAAAGACAAGAAAGAGGAAATAATGCAAGCTCAAGAGTTGTTAAAACACCATGTGAAGAAGAAAGATCAAACATGTGACAAAGATAATCTCAATGGATATGAAAGAAAAAGTGACAGTTCAACCATTACTTGGCAGACCAAAAGAGTATCTAGGAGTATGATAAGTGAATAACCTTCTTGAAATATCAAGGATCAAAAAAATATAGAATGGGATAAGGTATGTAACACTCAAAGAAGTGCTAATTTAATTGATGAATTTATATTCTTTTGTGTAAGTGAGTGATCTTGAAAGTGAGAAGTGGAAAGAATATAAGAGACCACATCAAGAAGATGTATAGCATGATGAAGATAAATACAAGGACATAAATTTGAAAAGAGGTCAAGAAAATATCATCAAAGGAATAGACATGAATATGAAAGAATATTTGATCAAGGTACATTCATGAAAGTTTTTGAAGTTCATACTTTTTGTGTTAACTCTTTGTCAAATGGTAGATCTGTAGAATATAGAGGAGATGTAAGGAGAAATCATGATCGAGATAAGAATTCAGCCATGAAAGAATGTGGTAAATATTTTTAGGTTCTTCAAATTTCAAGAGTTGACAAGGTCATCATGTTCAAAGATAACATATGGGAGATTGATGATAGAGAAACAAGGATGATGTTTTAGGTTTATTTGATAATATAACATCAAGATGTTATGGCAAAGACATGTGAATTATTGGAAGAAATCTCTAGGGGGATATTAAGGATGAATAATACATTGCATGGTGAGATGAGGTATGAGACTAGATACATACAACCTTATACATTGATTTTCATGAAAAGGTATATCGCTTGTTGTTTGAAGAAGCAATATTTATACAATAAGATATGAATCAAGATAAATTTAGTTTGAGAAATCTTTATATGAAGGAGATAATAATTAAAATATATTTCAATCATTTCCAAATATAAATATTGGAACACTCAGCTATAATAAAAGTAAAGCAGTTGGAAAATCTCAAAGAATGGATCATAGATCTATATTTTCAAATCAAATATGATAATGGTCTTGTAAAAATCTATAAAAATTAGGTACAGTAGGTGACAAAAGGAAGGAGTGACTTAAAATTTCATGTTCTAAGAATTACAATGAAAGATAAATCAACATTTAAAGCATTGGGAGGTGTTGTCACTTCGATTTTCACCCTTTGAGCAGATGGCAAAGATATCCTCATCCAAGTGGCACATTAGAGACACTTCTAGACTCATGGGAAGCCTAAGGATGAGGTGAATCTCTAGATAGGGATAGCTCCCTTGATGTACCACTTTAGATCACATCTAAACTTAAATTTAGGGGGTAAAAAAGGAGAGAGATAACTAAAAGCAAAATAACTTAAGGGAGGTGATACACCAAAATAAATGATAACTTCTAACTAGTAGCACGTTATATAAGAAATCAAGAGACCAACTAAACATACACTTCTGCAATCTTCATCTTCTCACATCAATGTTACATTGTGAAGTTATCGATGAATGTGAAAAGATAGGAATATTAGACAAGAGGCCTATGATAGCACTAATGAATATACTAACTCAATTAATCTCTAATATTTCCTAAAACACTTCACATGCCATGCAATAAAAAGCTTTCCCACTTCAAATAGGATGTAAGAATGAGACAACATGTTAAGGAATCCATAGTCTTCACCAAGAAAGATCCAAAATTCAAGTAAAAAACACTAATAAAAATCATGAAGAGGTAAAAATAAGTAGTCATATTGATCTAATGGTATGAATTTTATTATGGATTCACCATACTCAGGTGGAGCATCATTACAATGCCAAAATGGCTAGTTCTTATAGAAATTGAGAGAGAGAGGAGAAAATATAAGTACAAGGGTCACAAGGACACTTGTACATATGATAAATTTAGTTACTTTTGCATGAAAATAGGATATGATATTAACCATTCAAGTCAAATAATTCAAAATGTCTATACAATTCATCAAACTCTTGCAAAGTGGCATAAGATTCCTCAAACCTGGCTCAGAAAACTACCCTCATGATTGACCTTGTTTGAATGCCTCATAACTAATTAGGACCATGTCTAATGATTGTAATGAATGATAAGGGTTTCAATAATTCCTCTCTATGCATTTGTTTTATTCTTTTTCCTTTGGAATCTCTTATAAAGTAGTTATCATCATCTGTAGTCCAAAAAACTATTCTTCCATACACCTTGCACACTTGACATCAAAATTAGCATCATTTTATCATGAAAATACAGGGATAGATTTAATTAAAATTTTAAATACCCTCCATGACCTTATAGGCATTAGTTACACCTTAAAATCACCTCACTTGAATATCTCCACCCTTGTCACTAGCTTGTTGTTCAATAGGCTAGATTTGACTAACTGAATGAAACACCTAGTTTGGACACTTAGGATTTTTTTCATGGAATAAAATGGATATATGGAGTTATAAAAAGTATAAATATTCCATCTGAAATTTATTTGATCTTTAGACTACTCATTTATCCTATACAACATGAAACATGGTCAAAAATACCCTATTTCTCACTCCATCTATACAAGATTTTACAGCCAAAAATCATGGGAGGGAACCTAATTGAGTAATATACAATTTAAAATAGGATTCATGGCCAAAATATTCCATCATATTATATTTCTATCTCTATTTCCCCAAACTAGTCCTTAATCAAGGTTTATAAGGGTTTCTGATAGTTTTGAAACTTAAGGTTTGTTTATAAAGGTCTAACATTCAAGTTGCTAACCAATTACAAAAATTCATAGTTAAATACCTTTTATAACATTTCTAAACTCCTCCCATTCAAATCCTCCAAAAATATATGAGCACTTGACCCTCTCTTATCGAGTGTGTCCTTCACTTTCCTATAGGTTTGAGTTGATCTAAGGTCCAAGAATGGATTCCTTTGGTTTTATTTTCACTCTAAAAGAATGCACACATTTTTATAATTCCAAAAAACATTACTCAATAGGTTTAAATACATATCTAAGACTAAAACTATGAAAGATAGAGCTTTAGACACTAGGCCTAATACTTACCTAGTAGGCCTACCTTCACTCTTGTGGTTTAGGCCATCCAACTTAGTTTCTTTGAATTTCAACAACACTAACACCTATAACATGATCCCAAAAAAAATTTAGAACCAATTTTAAATCTCAATTAGGGATATTATTGAAACTAACCCCTTGTTTGGACTCTAGGCCAAAAGCTACCTAGTAGGCCTGCTTGCAAACCTTGTAGTCTAAAGCATTCTTTTGGATTCCTTACTTGTGTGAAGTAATTATAATTTTACCCTAAGTGTGTTCCAAATTCAAAAATCTTACTTAAGGGCTTACTCAACTCTTTTTTCATCCTATCACTCATTTTCTTCACAACCTATCAAAGTTTGCATTGAGGGGAGTGCCCTCTATCTAAGAAAAAATAGAGGGAAACACCCTATTTTCCTAGGCAAAAGTGAATATTTTAGTGTATTTTACAATTTTTAAGGGTGCTATACATAAAATTTGAGCCCTTGGTTTGGTATTTTGACCCCTCAAATTCTCTAAAATCCAAGACTGAACTCTATGCACAAGGACTATGTGTAGGAATATCTAAAATGGACTATGTGTGTACTTTATTAGAGTCATTTACCTATTCAATATCCAAAAAAATAGTGTAATTAGGATATTATGATCACATTTAATGTATTAAATTCTTCACCAATCACTTAAAACTCTCATGAACTCCTCACACATTTGACAAATCAAAATTGGGTCCCCTTAATGACTGTGTTTTGTAGGTTTTTTTAATGTAGTTTTAACTTGAAATAAAAGTTTAGAGGCCTAATGTCACCCCTTAATATAATATTACATTGGATTAGACCTTAAATTCATCTTTATGCACGTCCACATCAATAAACCTACTCACTGATTTACCACATTATAGCTGAATGTATTTCTTCTTGGAAAAAAAACCCTATAGGTATTGATATGTGGTTTGGCCTTGGATACAAATCTTGCAAATTCTTATTAATTAGGTTAATTTTTATGTTTACTTGGATCATTTGAGATAATTTATATACCTTGAAAACTTCCACACCTCACTCCTCATCTCACTACCAACATAGTCTATCATCATGGTTGTAGGTGTATTTAGGGTCTTTAGGGGATCTGTGTAGGTTTGATTTACATTTTTAGTAGTCATGAAGATACTCCTGGTCATGATGAATATGTTAATATACTTAATTCATCATTATAATATCTATAAACACTTCACATACACTCTAAGGTCACAAATTGAGTTCCCTACCATTGACTGAGAAAACCTTGCCTATACTGACCCCTGTAGGTGTGTATGAGCTCATTTAGACTTGGTTATGATGCTTGCAACCCTCCTTTGAATTAATTTAGGTCACCTAGTTAATTTTTTTTACCTTTAATTTCTTTTTATGTCCTTAAAACATCAACAAAGTTAGCTCATTTTTTTCTTGTTGGTTGTAGATGGGTGTTGAAATTGCTTATATAGACTATAGGTGAATATAGGAGCAAATCACAATATCTCATTCCTATTGATGATAATTTAGACCATATATGTCACTTTGAAAATTTTTAAATCATTCCATCATGAATTCATATTTTATTTTGTAAATTTTTTAATGTATGGGTCTCTTTATAACTCAATCCTGTAGGTAACACTAATTGTTATAAGTACATAGATTGATAAGTTTGAGCTCTTCAACAACTAGTCTTCATTGTTCCTCTTGAAATCCTTATTTACAAGGTTATTGTACCATGATAGGTATGATATATTATCACAAAATGATTCACAATAAAATCTTAAAACCCTATTATATGTCTTTATCAAAATGTCCTCAGGCCTCTATTTTGCATCTTTAGGGCAAACAATCCTAAACATAGTCAGTTTCTGCTTGAGGGTGACCTTCAACATTTTAGTAATACAAATTTATATAAAAGTTTTTTATGATCCTTTAATCATATTAGGATTTAAAAATAGTTTCACTAACATGTTTCACACTTGAAATGGATATTTAACTCTCTGCTAGACAACCTGTAGGTGACTATTCATTGTATGCAAGCAGTAAAGGGGGAAGGTGAACAGTATGCATGATTTAGACATCTATTTGAGTTTTATTCATATATAAAGGATTATAAATGGATTATTTTAATTTTTAATGACATATTTATGGCTTAAAACTTGATTTTAAACAAACTTGTCTTGTGAGGGCACCTATAGGTGCATGAGGCTTGCAGGCAAGCATAAAAGTAGAATTTTAAACATGTGTGTATTGAATTTTCTCATGAAAAATCCTAATATATTGAATATTTATTCAAAATTATGCTTCACTATCAAAAATTTTAAAAATTATTAAAACCTTGCTTTCAATATTGAACCCTTTGCAAGCACTTAGATGATTGGTATGATAGTCATATAGCAGATTAGTTGTATGGTATTATACAATTACCTTCTCATGGAGATTAATTGAATAAATAAAATGAAATTAAATGAGATATAATTATAATTTTAAAATGATAATATACTTATCACAACCCCCTGGAATCACTGAAAAAGCATGAGGATCTAAAAATGGTAGAAAACTGGTCTATCATCCTAAATGAGAGAAGTGATTGGCTCATCAAATCAAATTTAAATGTGAAAAAAATCATGGATAACATTATAAAATGGATTAAAAATCCTATATAACTAATCTCAACAAGTTAATTGTATGGTCCTTCCCAAATAAGAGCAAAACTTGTAGGATGCACAGATAAGTAAGAAGAAAAATATAGTCAACTTCATGAGGATGGTTCATGAAGCACAGGCCACCATTATTAAAAATATTTATATTTAAATTAATATATCTAAGTTTAATTTAACCTCCCCAAGTCATTTGAACTGAAACCTCCTGAGTTGTCCATACTGAGAAAACTAAAGGTCACTTCTATTTTCCAAGAAAGGTGAAAAGGGAGTAAAAGTGTTTTGGGCCAAAAATGGCACGTTCAAAGAATTTAAAATACTAATATATATCTAAGGAATATAAAGAGTCATAGTACACCCTTCTCCTATGTGGAACACTTCCCAATGAGTTGTACAAGTGCCAAAATCTCTTCCTTTCACAAAAAAACTAACTTTTATTTTGATAAACCTACCACTTTTTAGTTATGTCACTTAAGACCTCAAAGGACACATGTGATGTGACATCATGTTTTTTAACCTTCACACTTCCCAAGAAACCCATAAAACTCATTAAATGCTCAATTTTAACCACTAAAATGACTCAAAAGGACATATTATCTAATAAAATAAGTGACCAAGGCTAATATAACATTGAATAACATTAAATGGCCTATGATATACCTTATGACTAAAAATTAAACCCCATAAAACAATTAAAACTCAATTTTTTATGTAGGGGTGCCCCAATTTGACCTAATAGTCAATTTTGGTCAACAAATTAGTGACTCATAGGGGTAGTAGACCTATTATACTAATGAGACTAGTTGCCTTATTATTCCATTGAACTTATAGAGACATTTGAAGTTTGAGACACACAAGTAAACCTTTTACCATTTCCCTTAATCAAGACAATACCATTAATTACCTCAGCCACACAAAGTAAAGGACACACATAAAATAAGGCAAGAAAATAATAAGACACATGCACATGTGCTCAAGGCACTTAGGGGAATCTTAAAAAAAACTATTATCATAACTATAAACTAATCATACCTACTTATGGGATCAAAAGGAAAACTTATTGAATCATCTTCATGGTGAGATGAAGCATAGTGCTAAGCATGTTTCTCCTT
This sequence comes from Torreya grandis, assembly GCA_037957365.1. Classification (NCBI taxonomy): domain Eukaryota; kingdom Viridiplantae; phylum Streptophyta; class Pinopsida; order Cupressales; family Taxaceae; genus Torreya; species Torreya grandis. The sequence continues at coordinate 4,203,695 of JARHVA010000179.1, forward strand.
GGATTGAATGTTTTGTGGATTATACTTATTCCTTGGCACTTCACTTGATCTGATCTCAAATAGATCATCCTTAAATAGGTCTCCAATATATATATATATATATTCCTCTTTAACATTTTCAAATTCTTCATACTTCTACCTACTCTTCATTTCATGGTTAATTTGTATCTCTTTAGTAGGCATGACTTCAAGAGGAGTAGTTTCATGTTCCTTAGAAGGCTGAGGCCAATAGGATCTTATTCCATCCTTCAAGATCTAATGTGTTTTTTCCAACTGACTTAGAGGATTATATCCCATAGATTTGAAAGATTACCTTTTCTTTGCATACACACTTGAGTGCCAAAGTTTCCTTCTCCATCCTTGACCAGATCATAGCCTCCTTAAAGAGGAGTATAGACTACTCTAATTAATACAAACATATCATCCCAAGACTAATTAAAAACTTGTCCTTGACTATCCATGGTATCTTGCATAGTGATGGAAGAACCAATGACTATTTCTTCCTCTTTGGCAAAAGGAGAACATTCTTCCTCATCACCCTAATAAAAAATTTAAACACAAAAGACCACCTCTTCTTCATAAATTAGGAACTATTGAGAGATATCAATTTTCATAACATGACTTTGATTCTCAAGGGCTGAAAGATCTTCCATCTCCTTCTTTGTGATTCTACGACTAGGCATTTTGAAGTCATGTGACTTAGTCCAATGAGGCTTCCAAGGATTTAGAATTTATTCAAGCAAGATTTCTAAATTTTTATCAAACATATAATTATCCTTAGGTTCTCATACCATAGGTCCATCAAGGCAAAGGGTGATAGGGTGAGGACAAGATGAACTAGTTAGTGGAGGTGGCACGTAGAACTCAAAATCAGATTGAGAGTGAAGTGTAGGGGATTATTTTAGAATATCTTAAGGAAGGGGAGGTAGACCTTGGGATAAAACCACTTGAATTTATTCCTTACACTTGAAAAAAAAATCATTCACATATTATTTATCTTGAATACTCTCTTGAGGAAGGGTGGATGTGGCGTGTTTAGGCATAGGATCTTCTTTTGGGTTTAAACCTTCCATCACACCTTGACTTAGCATTTTCATCTTTTCCTATAAATCTTCAATTTTCTTGGCTAGGTTCTCTTGGAAAATTATTTATTTAAGCTATAGGAGTCTTCATGGGACAATTAATTCATGAGGGCTGACATGGAACACAAGAAATTTCTTGGGGAATAGTTAGAGGAAGTTGCAAAGGATCAACTTCATTCACAATTTCACACTCCTTAACCATGCTTCTATCTTATTTCTTTCCCCATGACTCCACTATCTCATTCTACATTAGGGTAATCGTATTCTAAGTCTTTTATTGAGTAATTAGGGATGAAATGTGAGAGGTTAATGAGGGATTGAACTTAACTTCCTTTGATGCCAATATAAACTACTACATATGCATATTAGACAACTCTATTTTCCTATCAAGATTAACTTCAAAAATAAGGTTTCTCCTTTCAAATCTATCTTCCAACTAATTGGGAGAAGGATGACTTTGATATCCTTAATTGGTCTCATGAGTAGGTATCAAATATGGCTGATATGAAACTTGGGTAAGTGTATATGAAGGATGATAGGTTTGGTGAGGTTTCCTTTCATGAACTTTTAGCCTATCCTCTAAGGAAGAAACTAGGCCACTCACATCAAGCATCTCACTTGTGAGCCTTTACCAATTGGATCTCTCAATAGGTATCCACTCTCTTTTGACCAACTCTAAATATGTTTAGGAACCTCTTGACCACATCCCCTTAGAGTATCAATCTCCAACATGTACTTCTCATAGCCCAAAAGAGTTTTATTGAAGGTGGAAATGGATGGACTTGAGAAGTGACTAGGTTGACTAGTAGGAACACTAAATTGAGAAGGTTAGCTATAAGACTGATATTCTTCATGACAAGGTTTATTAAGAACTTGTTCATATTAATAGGGAAAGGCACAATCTTGAAAAGTCTCACCAACTTGTGTAAAATAATGCTCAACACCAAAAATAGCCATGAAACTTCATTGAAAGCTAAAACATAAAGAAAAATTTTACCAAAAATCTTCAAAGGATAACTTGAGCTACTTAAATAGCTGATATATCTTCATAACTACCATTGATGCTTTGATAGATTCCTCTAAAAGCTGATTATTGAGAGACAACACCAAAAATCTCTCAACCTATTAGACCAAGAGTCCCACCAAGCATGCCAAAAAAATTTATCACTTAGATTTGAGGAGATGACAAATCTCTTCTCATCCAAGTGGCACAATGGATACACCTCTAGGCTTGTGGGTAGCCTAAGGATGAGGTGAATCTCTAGATAGGGCTAGCTCCCTTGATGTACCACTTTATATCATGACTACACTTAAATTTGAGGGGTGAAAAGGGAGAGAGATAACTAAAATAAAATTAACCTAAGGGATTTGATACACAAAAATATATGATGACTTCCAACCAATAGCATGTTACATAAGAAATCAAGAGACAAACTAAACATACACTTCTCCAATCTTCATCTTCTCACATCAATGTTACATTGTGAGGTTATGGATGAATGTGCAAATATATAAGGACTAAAAAATATTACTATGAGATAAATAATGAATAAAATAACTCACTTAATCTTTTACATTTCCAAAAACACTTCATATGCCCTATAAGAAAAAGATTTCCAATTATAAATAGGATGTAAGAATGAGACAACATGTTAAAGAATCCATAGTCTTCACTAAACAAGATCCAACATTCAAGTAAAACACACTAATAATATTCATTAAGAGGTAAAAATATCTAGTATTATTTATCAAATGGTATGCATTTGAGTAGGGCTTTACCATACTTAAGTGGAGCATCATTATAATGCCAAAATGGCTAGTTCTTATAAAACTTGAGAGAGAGGGGGGAGAAAAAAGAAGTCCAAGGGTCAAAAGGACAATTTTAAAGCTGATAAATTCAGTTAATTGTGCATGAGAAGAGGATATGGGATGAACCATGAAAGGATAATAATTCCAAATGTCCATACAAGTCATCAAACTCTTACAAAGGGGCATAAGATTCCTCAAAATTAGCTTAGAAAACTGCCCTCATGATTGCCCCTATTTGAACACCTCATAACTAATTATGACAAAATATAATGATTGGAATGATTTTTAATGGTTTAAATTATGAATAAATGAATTTTTTTTAGGCTTGGCCCTCTGAAATAACTTGTAAAGGAGCTATCATCATCTACAATCCATAAAACTCTTCTTTCATGTACCCTGCACACTTGGCTTCAAAATTGGCATCATTTTATCATGAAAATACATGGTATGGAATGAATAAATTTTTTAAATAAACTTAATGTCCTTTTAATCATCAATAACACCTTAAAATCACCTCACTTAAAGATCTCCACCCTTCTCACTAGCTTGTCCAATAGGCCAGTTTTGACTAGATGAGATGAAGCACCTAGTTTGGAGATTTAAGAGTTTATTATTGGAATATAATGCCTATATTGAGTTATAAAAAGTATAAATATTCCCTCCAAACTTGGTTTCATCTTTAGACTCCTTTTGTAGCCTGAAAAACACAAAAAATGGTCAAAAATACATTTTTTCACCCCATCCATACAAGTCCATAAAAAAAGGCATGTAAGGGAACCTAAGTGAGTAATATACAAGTTCCAATATATTTCATGGAAAAAATAGTCCATTATAAGATATTTATATCTTTATTTCCCCAAACTATTCCTTACTTAGGGTTTCCAAGGGTTTATGACAATTTTAACTCTTAAGGTTTGTTCATAAAGGCTTGGCATCCAAGTTTCCAACCAATTCCATTAATTAATATTTAAATATATTTTATATCATCCCTAAAATCCTTTTTTTCCCATGAAAATACTCCAAAAATATATGATCACTTGAACCTTTCCTACTGAGCTTGTCTTTCACTTTCCTACAGGTCTGAGTTGATCTAAGGTCCAAGAATGGCTTCCTTTTTTATTTTCACTATAAAAGCTTTAACACATTTTTATATGTCCCAAAAACATTATTCAACATTTTTAAAGTCATATCCAATGTTAAAAGTGTGAAAGACCTCCTCTTTAGACACTAGGCCTAATCCTTACCTAGTAGGCCTACCTACACTCTTGTGGTTTAGGCCATCAAATTGAGTTTATTTTATTTTAAATAGATAAAAAACCTATAAAATTATCCCATATACATGTAAAAACCAATTTTAAATTTCAATTAAGGATAGAATTGAAACTGACCCCTTGTTTAGACTCTAGGCCAAAACTTGCCTAGTAGGCCTACATTCAAACCTTGTAGTCTAGAGCATTTTGTTGGATTCATTCCTTGTGTGAAGTAATTATCATGTTAACCTGAGTGGTTTCCAACTTTAAAAATATTCCTTAAGGGCTTACTCAACTCTTGGTTCATCCTATCACTCACTTTCTTCACAACCTATTAGAGTTTAATTTGAGGGGAGTGCCTTCTATCTGAGATAAAATAGAGGGAAATCCCATATTTTATTGAGAAAATATGAATGGTTTAGTGTATTATAAAAAATTTAATGGTTATATACATAAAATTTTATCCCTTGTTTTTGTGTTTTGACCCCTCAAATGCTCTAAAATCCAAGACTGAACTCTATGCACAAGGACTGTGTATAGGAATCTCCAAAATAGACTATGTGTGTACCTTCTTGGAGTCATTTACATATTAAATATCCACCAAAAGATTTTAATTAGGATATTATTATCATATTTAATGGATTACAGTCTTCACTCATTACTTCAAACTCTCATGAACTCCTCACACACTTGATTAGTCAAGACTGGGTTCCCTTATTGACTATGTTATGTAGGTTTCCTTATATAGTTTTAGATTTAACTCAAAGTTTAGAGGCATAATGGTACCCCTTAATACCATATTACATTTTATTATAACTTTCATTCATATTTATTCACTTCCACATCAAGAAACTGGCTCACTATTTTACCACATTATAATTGATTGTATTTCTTCTTGGAAACAAAACCTTGTAGGTATTGATATGTGGTTTGGCCTTGGAGACAAAGATTACAATTTCATATTCTTACCTTAATTTTATTTTTATGTTTACTTGGATAATTTTAGATAATTTATTTACCTTGATAACTTCCACACCTCACTCCTCAGCCCACTGCCAACATAGTCAATCATCATGGCTATAGGTGTATTTTGGGTCTTTAGGGGGTCTGTGTAGGTTTGTTTTACATTGTTAATAGAAATGAAGATACTCATAGTCATAATTAAGGTGTTCATAGACTTATTTCATCATTATAATCTCTCTAATACCTTCACATATAATAAAATCTCACAAATTAAGCTCGCTACCATTGACTGAGAAAACCTTGCCTGTGTTGACCCCTGTAGGTGTGTATGAGCTCATTTGGACTTGGTTATGATGATTAAAACCTTAGTTTTGATTACCCAAGGTCACCTAGTTAATTTTTATAACTTTAATTTCCTTTTATGTCCTTAAAACATCACCAAAAAACCAAATTTATCTCACTATTTGCCTATTGGCTATAGATGGGTGTTGAAATTGCTTGTACGAACTGTAGGTGATTATAATAGCAAATCACAAAGTCTCATTACTCTTGATGATAATTTAGACCATATATTACACTTTAAAACATTTTAAATCATTTAAAAATTAAGGCATAGTTTATTTTGAAAAATTGCAATGTATGGGTCTCTTTATAACTCAATCATGTAGATAACATTGACTATTTTTAGTGCATAGATTGACAAGTTTGAGTTCTTCAACAACTAGTATTCATTGCTCCTCTTGACATCCTTATTTTAAAGTTTTTAATACCATGATATTTATTATATATTATCATATCATTATTCCCCATTAACTCTTAAAACCATATCATATGCCTTTATCAAAATGGCCCTAGGCCTCTGTTTTGCATCTTTAGGGCAAATAGTCCTAAACATAGTTAGTTTGTGCCTGAGGGTGACATTCAAACTTTTAGTAATAAAAAATCATAGACAGGTATGTTATAATTATTTAATCATATTATGATTTATAAATATTTCCACTAACATCTTTCACACTTGAAATGGATATTTAACTCTCTGCTAGACTACTTATATGTGACCATTCATTATATGCAAGCAGTAAAGGGGAAAGGTGAATAGTATGCATGATTTAGACCTATATTTGAGTTTTATTCATATATAAATGATTATAAATGGATTATTTTAATTTTTAATGGCCTATTTATGGCTTCAAAATTTATTTTCAACAAACTTGTCTTATGAGGGCACCTGTAGGTGTATGAGGATTACAGGCAGGCATAAAAGTAGAATTCGAAACATGTGTGTATTAAATTTTCTCATGAACAAGCCTGATATCTTTAATATTTATTCAAAATTATTATATAACTATAAAAACATTTAAAATTTCTTAAAACCTCACTTTCGATATTGAACCCTTTGCAATCACTTAGTTGATTAGTATGACAGTCATATGGCAGATTAGTTGTATGGTATTCTATAATTGCATTCTCATGGATATTACTTAGAGAAATAACCTAGAATTAAATGAGATAAAAATCACATTATAACATGATAATATACTTATCACAACCCCATAGAATCATTGACAAAGCATGAAGATCTAAAAATGGTGGAAAACTAATCTATCATCCCAAATGAGAGCAGTCTACAAATTTGAAGTGATTGGATCATTGAATCAACTTGAAACATGAAAAAAATAATTTATAACATGATAAAAGGCATTAAAAATCCTATATAACCAATATTATCAATTTAATTATATGATCCTTCTTAAACAAGAGCAAAACCTACAAGATGTATAGATAATAAAGAATAAAAATATAGTCAACTTCATGAGGATAGTTCATGAAGCAAAAGCCACCATTATTCAAAATAGTTTTATGTAAATTAAGGTATATAATTTTAATTTAACCTCCCCAATTAATTTGAGTTGAAACATCCTGAGCTTTTCATACTGAGCAAAAACCTAAAGGTCACTTTTATTTGCTAAGAAAGGTAAAAAGGGAGTAGAATGATTTTGGGCCATAAATGGCACTTCTAGAGTTTTGCAAGCATTAAAATGGATCTAAGGAGTCTAAAGAGTCATATTACACCCTTATCCCATGTGACACACTTCCTAATGAACTATACAAGTGCCAAAATCTCTTCCTTTCCCAAGAAAACTAACTTTTCTTTTAATGAACCTACCAATTTTTAGTTATGTAAATTAATTTAGACCTGTAAAGACACATGGGATGTGAAATCACATTTTTTAACCTTCACACTTCCCAATAAAATTTTATAACTCATTAAATGCTCAAATTTAACCCCTAAAATGACTCAAAAGGACATGTTGTCTAATAAAATAAGTGACCAAGGGTAATATAAAATTAAATGACCTATGATATACCTTATGAACAAAAATTAAACCTCATAAAACAATTAAAACTCAATTTATTACCTATGGGTGCCCCAACTTGACCTAAAAGTCAAATTTGGTCAATAAGATGAATATTCAAGGTTGTAATAGTTGTACAAAGGAGAGGAGTGATTTGGATGCAAGGTGAAGAAGTAAGTCATTATAAATAAGGTGTTGATGTATTTTGTTGTTTCTTTACCTTAAAATTTTTGCATAAGGTTGAAAGGCAAAAAACAATAGTAGAGAAAGTAGTAGGACCAGTTAATATAATAGAGTACAAGAAGCATTGTTGAATAAATGAAAGAAGCAACAAATAGATCACATCAAGCTAATAGTTCCATTTACTAGTTCTAATCATGCATGTGGAAAGAATTTCATAGTGAAGTAATCATGTCAATAATATTAAGTGATTTAGGTAAGCAAGAAGGGTTCAGGAAGCAAGGGAAGAGGCTAAAATAGAGTCAGGTTGGGATAATCAATTTCCTCAAACCAATTCAGCTAAGGCAACATACATCATACATAAGCACAAGAAGGTAGATACTTGGAACTAGCAGCATGGTAAGTTTAAGATGTCACAGTTCACTAAAGTCACTACAAGGAAGAAGAATGATGACATCAAAGATACAAAGAGCAAGCTAAAAATATTCATGCATAGTAAACTCTCTCTGAGTTTCATTTTCTTTTCTCCCCTTGGGAGTATAATGCCAGGGCATCACTCACGGAACAACATGTTTCTAATATTTGACTAAATCAAGGGCACCAAGAGTTTATAACATGTTTGGGATGATTATCAGAGTGTTATATGTCTAAAAATGTACGTTATATTTCTATTCAAGTGCTCAGAGTGCCTAGGGAGATTTAAAATTCAAATCTTGAGTTTTCCTACCATTTTGGTACATTTGAATTTTGAATATTTTGATATGTAATAATTGTCTTAGGATTTTTTCTAGTGGTCCTAAAGCTTTCACATGAATATCAATTTTAATGGAAGACATTGTAGGTTTATTCACTTGTTTATAATTCATATTGTATGGAGGCATCACCCTTGGTTTTATATCAAGGGGTAAGCATTCTTATATGAGATTTCAAGGAGGTAGTTATGATAGTTAGGGTAAATATTAAACATGTTATTTTTTTGGTTTGGAATTATTTACTAGGTTTTATTTGAAGGACGATGGGCTATAGTCCCAATAAGAAATCATGGAAGGAAGAATATTGAGTTTGTAGTGAAGACTTGTAACCTGATGTTTTGAATAATGTAACAGTGGAAAATGGATTTTTGAATGGTCATATAAGGAAATCCTGTTAATGTTGTATTTTGGTATTAAACCTAGATTTTTAAGGAGTCTCATATTATCTAAATTTATTTTCATTGTTATTATTTTTTTCTGTTTCACATATTTTACACACAAGTTTGATTGTTCCTATTGAGACTGTGTATGTCCTAGTTAGACGAGAACAAAGTATAAAAAGGATAATTTGCAGAGGCATAACAAAGGTTGATAAGGTTGATATATGGTAGATTAATTGTTTCAAGCTTTATATACCTATGATAGAGAGTAAATTCCTTTGAAGTGGTTTCTATCTTCAACTCAATTCTTGTAGCGTCTATAGACTGTGATTGTCTTGATAGTGAGGCTAACATCTTTGTGAAATTGATGACAAAAGAATATAAACTTAGTGATTAGTGTTATATAAATGTATTTTGATGTGTTTTAGGGATCATTTATGTGTAATAAAGTTTAAAATTGTATTTTATTTTCATAACCCTCTAAATAGTGCTCTTTTTACCCTATAAAAGATAATTGTGTGTTTTATTTGCTTAGAAAAGTGAATATCATTTTGAACAAAAGGATGGTATGTAAGAGTAAATATTGGTAAAGGTGGATTGGAGTCACATAGACCTTAAATACCTTTCATACATATAAATAATTTTTTTTAAATCAAAATAATTCTTATAGATCCTTTACAAACCTTGTTTCATGTGACTGTGCATATAAGGAAGATAAAGAAGACATTATATTGTTGAAAAAAGGTGATAAGGGGAGAATACATTAGTTTTAAAGGTTTCCTATAGGTTATGTAGGCATAAATAATCAACTTAGACCTTTCAAAGTCTTTAAGATTCTTGATAAAGAATTAAACCTACTCTTGGGTTCTATAGAACCTTGTAAACCGTTATCTAGGGTTTTGAGCTAGAAATCCAATTTCTTAAAGTTTGAACCAGTGTAATTCCTCCAAATTTGGTTAATAATAAGGTATAAATGAGTGTAAGGATATTTTTTATTTTTCAACTTGATTTCTTACATGTACGTGATAAAATAAGGGACTGTGTGTAATAGAGATAGGGCAGACCTAATTAGGCCTAACAGTGGTCTAAGAGGTGCTAGAAAAGGGTGTAGAAGAAGATTTAAGGCCTATAAATTTTTATAGATAATAACCTCAATAGAGGTTATCTATTTCTTTGCTTAGTTTGGTGTTTTTAATCCATACAAAAATGTACTTGCCAATTTAGCAAATAAAAAGGTTACAAGGGTGACTGGGACAAAAAGAAAAGCTGCATAAAGATGATCAAAGGGTGGAAAACTATGTTGTAAAGGGTAAAAGCGGGTTTTAAATGACTTTAAGGGTCATGATAAGATTAAAAAATCCATAAGACAATCTTGGTAGTGATGAAACCCTTAGATGCACCAGGTGAACCTAGTGTAGAGAGAGAATATTGGCCTAAGAAAGAATTTTGAAGATCTTGTTAACCATCTCTACATCAATTACACACATGATAAATGTTGGTTTATAAATTATTAATTTATTACCTTAGACTATAATTTAAATTACATATGCATTAGGTGTTATAATAATATCACTTCATGACCTTATGAATAGTATGGTAAGCTAATTACATTGGTTTAAGTAAAAAATCTAGCATGAAATAATTACAAGATTTGTCTATTAGGATAGAGGATTTTGTGGGTGTAATAAGTGTGCTAGAATAGTTAATTGATAATGAAGGAAAAAAGACTAAACCAGGCATAGTTTCATCATGTGTGATCCTATATTTGACCCAAATATTGTCTTTAACCTTACCTAATTCTAATTGAATGCCTTGTATGCCATTCGACCCTTTTTTTAGTCTTGGCTTGTCTTAATGGATGGTAATAATTATTGGGTTAGTTAAACACCTTTGTCTAGTTATCTTCAGTGCTTGGGGATAAAGAATACCAATTTTTATAATGCCTTATAGCATAATTTTCCATTAATTTCCTTTGCCTTGAGCCCTATATAGGGAGGTGTATTATCTAAGAAATAACCTTAGGACTCTACTAGAGCCACCATGTGCCATTATGGACTAGAAAAGAGAATGCTCATTTACGAAGTCATGGGCTAGTGAGTAGAGTGGTTGGCCAATCTAACAAAATAACAAACACATATCATTTTATGATTAGGTTGTAAAAAGGGGAAAACACCTATTTGAGGAGGATGGATCTCTGAGAAAAGGGTTTGGGACTTTTGGCATTTTTAGCCACCCTGAGAATAAAGGAAGAAGAAAAAAGAAATAAGTAGAGAGCCTAGAGAGGGAGAGACTTGGATAGTATAAGCCTTTAGAAAATATCCATGAAATGCCCTAGATCATTGGGTATGTGTTTTATGACTTGATTATATGTTGTTTAACTAAATGAAGTTTATGTGATTCTTGATTGATTATAGTGTCAAGAGAAGTAAGGTTGCTTAGCTTACCTCTTCTCTTTTCTTATTTATATATGGTTATGCTTGACTTGCCCCATAGTCTTTCCTACCTTTGTGTTTTGGAGTTTAGCATTGAGATATTCCTCCATGATAGTTCTATATATTAACATTTAAGGTTACTCTGATAGTAAGGATTAATGTGCAAGACTATTGATGTCTTGAAATGTCACCTTATTCATGATGGAAAAAGGGGTAAGCATCTCATTTTGGACATGATGGTAGGCTACCTAAGTATTCTCATGAATATTTATAAAATATATCTTAGTGGTTGTATGCCTGATGGGTCCTATCTTTATGATCCTTGTGTTTTCTCTTTTATGTATATTTTACTTGATGAAAATAGATTCGAGGTTGGTAACCTCTTAACTTAGATATTCTTGGATTTTCACCTTATGAGTAACTATCTCCTTGACCCTAAGACAACTTGATTGATTTTTACCTTTACTTACCTTTCACCATGATATGAACATGCTTAGAATTTGGAATCTTGCTCAGGGGTGCCTATAGCAGTTTATTGATGATGGAAAAAGGTTGGGAGGTGAGCCCACTTTCTATTGGCCAAATTTGCACCTAGAGTGAATAAGAGCTCATCATTAGCTACATGTTACTCAAGGTTTGTTGCTTTTTATAACTGCCTATAAGCCAAGGATTACTTATTTTCAACTGAACTTATTATATTTATATGTTGATAATTCATTAAGGGTTAAGTTGTGAGCCACTTTCATTATGAATTTTATCATTTGAATAATCTATTTATTATTACATAGAACTATTGAATAGTCTTATTATTTTTATATGATTATGGATCTCCTTATGATAGACTCATCATCTTAAATGGAATCCTTATGAATGTTGTGTATACATGCTTGATCTTGGCCAGGTTAAGGGCCTTATTAAATATTTATAAATATTTAGTTAAATATCCTATGAATTCTTGTTCATTGCATCTTAAGTTGCTTGTAATGGTGTTACTTTAGATGACATATATATGAAGGATCTACTATCTTTAATGCAAGTGAGTTAGACTTTGTATGCTATGGATGATAGGAATAACTTTGTTTTTTGCTAATTTGAATATGGTTATGTCAAACCCTTGTAGGATAAGGAATAACTAAAGTAAGATAAAATCTAAGATAACTCTTGAGTTATGTTAATAATAACCTCAATGAGTTTTGAATATGGATCTTCCTAGAAGGAATCTACCAAATGAGGAGTAGCTCTAGGTCTATATGGATATTTTGATATAGTGATAAGCATGCCTTGTTGGGTTTAACCTTGGAATTTTCAGCCCTTTTTGGGGTAGAAAAAAGGAACTTTTTTACCTATATTATCTATGTCTTTTCACTTCTAAGCATTTGTTTCTTGAATCCCTTTCCTATGGTTTAACAAATTAGGTGTATGTGTTTAAGCTAGAAATTCTAAATTCTAATGAAAGGAGTAGCTTACTCACAGTTTGAGCAGTATCTTAAAGAGTGTTTTGGATAGATTAAGTTGACTTTAGCTATTTCATTAGTCAACTAAACTAATGAGAATACTATTTTAGTGTCGATAGATCAAATTAAGCCTTAATGCCTTCTTTGTTACTTGACCTATGATGAGGTCAGTTCTTTTGATTATTGAGTGATTGTTGATGTTATGGTGTTAACCCTAGAATTATATTATATCTAAGGTTTTTGAATAAATAGTTAGAGTACTGGTTTAATTTTTATTCTTTGGCTTTGACTAAGACTGGTTCTGTTAACCAATCAGCTTCAAATTCTTTCCTTAGATTTTTTTGCATTCTCTTAAGCATTTAATTCTAGCCTTATCAAATTGTCCTATGTAGGTTTTGGTTTAATCAGCCTTTATTACCTTATTCACTTTTTGAAATGATCATAGACTTTAACTTAGTCAAATATGGATTTTTGACTTAGTCAAATTTTTCCTCATTAACTTAATTCGTCCACTTAGATTTTGTTTTAAATGCCTCATAGTTGGGTATTTTCTCAACCCTTTGCTTTGATATTTTTTGAAACTTTTTGAGAGTGGTTCATAATTATCCATGTGCCATCATCCTAATAACTTGGGAGTGATATCAGCTTGGCCTATGGTATAGTTGTTTCCAGGATAGTAGGATGTTTCCACATGGCATCATCTCGATGACCAAAAATTTGAGGGAGGACCATACAAGGAGTGATATCTCTAGGCTAGTAAGATAGTAGGATGTTTCCATATGGCATCATCATGATGATCCATGATCTTGAAGAGGACCATATAATGTGTAATCCTCTAGGCAAGTAGGCTCATGAGATGCTTTTAGATGGAATCATTCTAATGACTTGATATATTGGATATGACTATATAGCTTACAAATCCTATGGGAAATCAAGCTCATGGGATGCTACCACATGGTCTCATCCTAATGACTCAATATTTCAAATATGTTTGTACTCAGCATAAAGTTTATAGGCTAGCAGGTGAGTGGGATGTTACCACCTGGTACAATACCACTACTCTATAGTTTTGGAGATGTTCATATTGGGCACAAAGCTCATGGAAAATTAGGTGAGTAGGATTATATCATATGATATAATCCCACTAATCTATGCTTATAAAGGCATCCATATCAAAAGAGAATCCTTCGTGCCCCAGGCTAGAATAATTTTATTTCATGACATGATTTCCACTACTTTGTAACCCTAAGAAATTCATCTTAACCTTTCAAAGTGGTAAGGTAATGGGTTAGTGAATTACTACCATGTGGATCTTTTCATAAAGTTATCAAGTAAGAGATAAGTGGAAAGAGTGGCCTAAGAGACTGAAGGGAAGTTGGCATCACTAGGGAACTCACCGAAGTGAATACGTGGAGCTTGATTATGAAAGAAGTGGTTAAGGTCAATTTTGATAGTTGTCTCAATGTCATTTATGTTATTATCATTTGGCATGATTTTAGGAAGAAATCCAGAGTGCTAGGCTAAATGAATTATGATGGTGGGCTTCTGAATTAGTGACTTGCACTTATATGAGCCTTTTGGTAGTTATAAGATTCTTGTTATACTAGGATAAGATTTTGGTATCTATCCATGTTTTTTGATGTTAGTTTTTTTATAATTATGTCATTCATATATTTTGTAAAAAATGGGCATGACACCTATGACTGATATGGAAATAGTAATAAATAGGGAAGATTTGCTCAATTGAATCTTCATTGAATGCTCATTTGTTTGAATGCTAGGTGAAGAATGACTGAAAGTTGATCTTGTATTTATATCAATACCTTTAGATAAATAAATTATATTAAATTGCTTAGGCTGACCATTAAGATATATTTAATTTACAAATTGAATGACTTTAGGACACTAGACACTTGCATCAGGGCAAGACATATGCATTAGCATTGATGTCTATTGAGACACTAATATTTATTGAATAGGAAAGTAGTTACTAACTTAGAACTTGAATGGGTGGAAGATAATTAGGTTTTAAGTATTTTGGGTAAGATAATAGGTTTGGTTCATCAACATAAGACTAGTCAGACCAAGGGATAGTCCAAAGGACACATGATAGAGCATATGCGATACTTTTTAAATTGATAAAGGTCTAGAACTAATAGGAATAGCCAAGGTCTAATTTTTCCAAGTGTATAAGACTGAGGTACTATATAATCCATGAAATAGTGTCTACAAAAACCTTGTTTGGCACAACATTGGTAGATGAGGATGTAAAAATACAATTAACACTACCATGTGTTGGATTTTACATGTATGTAATATATTTTGAAACTCTTTTATTAATTTTCTCATACTAGAGATTTGATATTTTATGGATTCACAAGCACAAACCCTAGGTATTTGAGAATGATTAATTTCATTTGAAACTATAGGTTTGGCCACCTTACCACTTGGATAAGTGATACCCTAGACCTTGTTAGATGGATGAAAGTTATCAACCTCCGTAGGGTTAGTATGAAAAAGGATATTATTTGTATCCATTTGAAATATTATAAAAAAAAGATATGAAAACAAGATAAGAAAGACACATAAATGCTAAAGATTAATCAACCATGATATAATAAGGATATACCAATTTCAAACTATTAGTTGAATTTTTTGAAAATCTGAGATATATTTTTTTGGAAAAATAGGAAATGAGATGAACATAGAAAAAATAGGGAAATAAAAGTATAGTGTATGGCATGTAGATATGAATTTATTAACAGTAGTAAAATTCTAAATGCATAAGATATGCATAATATTTTGGAAAACAAAAAGAGGTTTTTTTCTAAACTAACATAATTATGAAAAAACTATGAGAAAATTAAAATTTGGTCTATTATGAATCAAAAATATGCCAAAAATGTGTAATGTTTCAAAAGTAAACCCCTAAAATATTCCTAATAAATAATCAAAAAATTTGATAAAATAGTAAATCATTTATGTGATCTGAGAGATTTTTTTGAAGAAAATACTATTTTTTATGAAACCCAAAAATTAATTTCAACATAAGTACACCATTCTCCTTGAATTATAATATTTAATAAAAATATTAAATTACAAAAATGGAAAAATATGTATATAATTAAAGTGAAAAAAAAGACATTTTTAAGTATAGTAACCTAAGTAGAAAATGCCTCAAATGAATTTTAAAATGAATATATTTTAAGGCCTAAATATTCTAATCAAGGAAGAATCATCTTGTAAGTATATGCACACCTTCAAACCTTGTAACTAGAGGATGGTAAAACCCTAGGGTAAAGTTTTAAATCTGATAATCCATCACAACAAGATAAAACCCTAGGAGGCTTGTAAGCTTTGTATCAAAAAAAATTGCATTCACATAGATCGGGTTCACCAAATGTTTAACCCTAAAAATCTAATTTGGGGGGTCTAGGGTTAAGAATATAAAAATGAATAAACACAAGGGTGATAAACATATCTATATCAGGCCAATTAATTAAAACTATTAGATAAAACCTATACTCAATTTGTTATGCTAAGATATGCTAAAAATAGAAAGTACAACTATGTTAGCTATGGAAATGATAAATAAATAAGATATTTTATTGGTTATGATTACAATATAGATCTAGATCTAGAACAAGTAGGAAGTAGACTAAGAGAATATTCTAGGATAGTCACAAAATTGTGGATTTTCTGTGTTATATCCTCAGACACTTTCATCAACCTTGGATGGTTACATTGATGCTAGTGTCTAATTTGGATGCAAGTGTCCTATATGAAATACTTATTAGAATAGGATGTGATCACCTTGATGCTTCTATTTTTTTAATTTCCTTCACTTTAGTGAATTTATATCTAGGTCATGGATTTTTACTCCTTGTCAAATAACAAAACCATAGTTCTTCTTCCTCATAGTGGTTGTAATAAAAATAGGTTAGAGGGCACATGGTATTGAGCTTCCCCAAATACCCCTCTATCAATGAGTATTGCCTACATAGCCAATAAATACTCTGAAGAGGGCCTCAGACTTATTTACTTCTCCCTTATATGTTTGCTTGTGTGTGAATCATGTAATATGTATAAAATAAGTACAATGAGCTAGCTTGTAACTTGGAAAATTGGGCTCTTAGGATACTCCTTCAACACTTAAAACCTATGTTTATGTCATTCCTATGACTAATATGAGAATAAGATAAAATAGGAAAGCTTTACTTTATTGAGTTATAGATTAAATGCTTTTGATAAGTTATCTTAGGTTTGTGCTAGGTGAGGAATGAGTGAGGGTTAATCTTATATTTATACATATCCCTTTAGAGAAATAACTTGCATTAAAGCACTTAGGCCAACCATTAGGATACATTTCATTTGAAAATTAGATGACTATTAAGGCATTAGACATTTACATCAAATCAGCACATATATGCCAATGTAGGTGTTTATTTGGGATGTAAGTGTTGAGGGAGTAAAAAAGCAGATATAGGCTCAAAACTTGTAGAGGCATAAGATAAGTAGGTTTCAAGCCTTATAAGAAAGATAGAAGGCCTGCATTATCAACATAAGACTAGTTATACTAAGAGATAGGCCAAGGGATACAAGAGAGAGTAGATGTGAGACTTAAAGAAGCAGAAAAGATCTAAAAATGAAAGGAATAACCAAGTTTTGAGTTTGCCAAATGTACAAGATTGAGGTGTTATATAATTTAGAAATAGTGGTTACAATTAACTAACACTTTTTTTTTCTCATTTTTATGTATAAAAAGATGTGTATATATAATATTTTTAACATGGGCGGCACTTTTCCATCATGGCAGAGTTAGGTTTGGATATGACCAACTAGGCCTTGATTGATCCATTTAGGTTGAGCTATGAAGCCTAGTTGGGATAGATTCCATATGATATCCATCTTATTAAAACATTATTAGAGAGGTAGAATTTGTATACTTGTACTTTTTAACTCCCTACAAGGGAGATGATAGTCACTTTGAAGGATGTTTATCAAATTTTACAGCTACCTATCAAGGGTGCATGAGCACAAGTTATTAGGGATGGTAGTCATGGTTATATACAATGGTCCCATATTTATTTAACTAGCTAGAGATCCATAGATATAGAGTTGAGTAGTATGATTCAGATATATAATATTTTTAGATGATATTTGAGGATTATATAGCACCTTAAACTTATACACTTGGCAAACTTAGACCCTGGTTGTTCGTCTCAATTTTGGACCTTTCTTACTTCTACAAGTCTCATGTCTATTTTATATTATGCCCCTTGGCCTATATCTTATCCTAACTAATCTTATGTTGATGACCTAATCCTTATATCTTTCTCAAAATTCTTAAAATGTACTTATCTTCTATTTTTGCAAGTCTTGAACCTATACCTACTTTCCTACTCCCTATACACTAATAACTGGGATAGACACTACCATTGACATTAGTATCCTAACCTGATAAAAGTGTCCAGTGCCCTAAAGTCATATATTTTACAAATTAAACATAATCTAATGGTCATCTTAAGTGTTTTAAAGTGAGTTATTTATCTAAAGGGATTGATATAAGTATAATATCAAACCTCATTCATTCCTCACCTAGTAACATGGGAACAATACCTATTATTCTTACCAAAAATCACTCAAAGATAACTCAATTGAACAAAGATTCACTATTTCCATATAATTCATAGTAACAACACATTTATAAGACTCAATTACTAAAGGATTATCCCAAGATCCTGATTTGCCAAGTTACAAACAAGGTCACTGTTGTACTTACTTTGCACATATTGCATGATTCACACATAAACCAACACATATGGGAGAATGACATTAATATAAGGCCCTCTTATGAGTATTCTCAATGTATAAGTGTGTTGTCCCTAAAAAATGACTCCTCATTTTTTTAAGATAACATATAACTATTTTGGTCCTGCATGGCCAAAATTGTCCCTCCCCTTTCCAAAAATTTGTTCTGAACATTCAATTTTGTCATTTTCTCAACTTTTTGGTAAAGGGACTAACAGGTTCAATAGGTTCAAAGGCTTCTAAAAGTGAGTTAAATCAAAATAATGAGTTTATAGTACTTGGTCACCTTCAGTTTTGGGTCAGCACTTTGGTTCAATCAAAAAGGGCCTATCAACAAGCATCAGGACAAGGATTAAACCGTTGAACCTTGAACCATTTTGGTTCATCAGGTCAAATGCTTAGACTAAATTTTAATGGTTCAAACAGTTGGTTCAATCAATAGGTTCAAGAAAAATCTTGTGGAAATCACCACATGTCCCCCCCAAAGCTCGGCAAAAGCCGACAAGTGTCATTATCTGCAGTGTCTTTCTTCTACTTTTTGTTTTCATTAAAAACCATGGCGGGCCTCAGGTGAGTCATAGAAGTGAGTGGAACATGCCACATGTCATCATTTGAGATGGTCTAAATAAATCCTTTTGATCTCTATAGTATAGCTAGAACTTGATAAAAATTGCCACTTGTCGTTGTCTGCATGATTCCTAGAAAACACTGAAAGCTACCACATATCCCTGGTGGGTCAAAGTGGAATGTGCCACATGTCAATAACATGAAGAAATTAGAGAAACATAGCCCAATAGAGAGAGAAATCCTGAAGGTCACTTAGAAGACACTGAAGGGAATGTTCCCTTCAGAAAAGGTTTAAGCCTCAGGAGTCAGGCAGATGCTGCCAAGTGTCGATGGCCGAGCCCCACTAAAATTTGTTTTTGAGAATTGGTGGATATTTCCACGTGTCCCTCTTAAAGCTTGTCAGGAGGCTCCAAGTGTCAATATCTTTAGTCTCTTCCCTTAGCTTCATTGTTTTGAGCAAAGACCATGGTGGGCCTGGGGATGAGTGACTAAATGAAGTGGAATGCACCAAATGTCTGAATCCGCATGACTAACAAATGTATTCAAACTGTGCCACATGTCCCTTGTAGAGATTAGTAAATTTTGACAAGTGTCATCATTCATGAGAGCTTGACTGAGCCCCAAACATTTCTATGATGTCACAAAGTCCTAAGGAGGTGGATGTTGCCAAGTGTCAATAGTGGAAGATGCCACGTGTCCTCACCTATCCCTGCATAAGATGACACGTGACACTTGTTCAAAGAGTGGAACTTGCTACATGTCCTAACCCAAAATAGTAAAAGCTGCCATGTGTCTACATTCATGCCCTCCTCAGCTGCTAACTAGTTTCAAATCTTATTTTGATAAGCCTATTTCAAAACTATAGAAGCTGCCATGTGTTCTCACCTGCGTCACAGTGGAAAGTGACCATGGAAAAAGAGAAAGACACAAAGGAGTTGCTAGGAAACATAATGGCCCTGAAAATGTCAAATTTTTCATAATGAAGTGTTTGATTGATTCCAGCAGACTCAAGGCACATACCCGAATGCATTCAAAAAATTCTAAGGCTATACCAAGAAAAGGAAGAGATAAAGATGGAAACTCAATGGGAATTATTTCCAATAGGTGGAGCGGTTCACTAGGTAAATATTTGGGGTCTGCCAACATTAAAAGTGTCATCTATTTGTCCCCTATGAGATAAAGGTAGAATAGATAGTTGCATAGCTAAGCAGGTGATGGAATGAGAGATTTAGGCTTGGGAGGAGGCACTAGAGATGAATCGACATGCCATAGTCAAGGCAGCCACCGTACTCTAGCATGGCCCTTCCTGATAAGACCAGAATGCATCTAAGGAAATGAATGCACTGAATGGGTCACTCAATGGGACAAAGTGCCAAGCCATCATCGGGCCTCTATATAGTGTAATCTCTTATATCATTTTAGGGGATATCTTCCCCTTACCAGAAGTGAAACTCTACCCAAATTGAAAGGCATTATTGAGACTTTGAGCTCAAATTGTTCATCATATTACTTCATTTGAATGAGAAAACAAGTTACTTGCAAACTTTGTGTTGTTATAAGCTTGTGCTATCTTAGGAGATTGTTCGTATGTCTATTTCCTAGGAGCTTTCTTGTCCATTTGATTTAACAAGCCGAACTAGTGGAGGTGATCAAGGTGTCCTGAAGGCCAACTGTGGAGAGACTTTGTGCCCCCATAAGTACCTTCAGTGTGTTCATCTTTTCTTTTCCTATGTAAAGAGCCTTGGGATGACATGGTGCCCCCAATATTCTTCGTATCTTTCTCTCTCAGGTTGTTGGTCACCCATCAAACCTATTACTAGTTACTTGCTACTTGAAATATTCCTACTACCTGTAGAACAAGCACTTCTGAAAGAAGAGAAGTGCCTTCTGTCACTTCACCAAGATTTTTACTATCCAAAAAGGGATTTGGCTCTTGGTTGAATGTTACTTCTGAAAGAAGAGAAGTGCCTTCACCAATCACCCAAGATTTCTCCTCTATTTATGAGCATCATCTTTGAAAGAAGAGAGATGGATGGTTTATCCTACCCCTGTGTCTTACTTCCTGCTTATGTATATAGTATATAACTCTTATGTATCTATAGGGAACCTCCCCTTGATGAGAGGAGAGATTTGTCTCCAGTTGATGTAGTAAAGCTGCACACCTAGCCAACCAATCTTCATATTGTGGTTGATCAGACCTATTTTGTTGATCAGTACATTGATTGACAAAATATTCACCCAACAGTTTTTTGGTGACTCCACTGGGGATGAACATGCAGTCTGAAGCCTCAAGTTTTAGATTGAAGCAGTTCCTTCCCTTATCCATTATAGATTCTAGCGACTCCCATCTAGGTCTTACCCATTATCCATTTATAGCCTTACCATTTTCATCCATCTCTATTATTTTATCTAGTTTGCAAAACCAAAGTTGATGAGAAAGAAAGCGCAGTTTGAAGCCTCAAGCTTTAAGCTGAAGTAGGACTAGTTTCTTTTCCATTTTTGTCATATAATCTAGAAACTCCACTCAGATGTGTTATCCCTATTTTTCATAATCCAATCATGGCAGTTTAAGGCCCTTGGGGTAACTCATTTGGCCCACTTAATCTAACTCCACCTCTGCATGAGCTTCCACGTAGTTCAAGGAAGAATTTCCCCAAATTCTTTGGTGATGGAAGAGTCCACCCTGATGAACACATTGCATCCTTCACCATAGCCTATGGTGTGATAGGGGTGGAATTTGAAGACGTGGTAATTATGATTTTCATAGAGACACTACAAGGTGTTGTTGTAGATTGGTTTTACCATCTACACACTAGATCAGTGACTAGCTGGGACACTATCAAAGCCAAGTTTGAAGCAAGGTTAAAACCTACAAAAGATTATCATGCTTTTCTAGCCCAACTTACGTAGATGAAGAAGCAACCTCATGAGCCCATGAGGGATTTTATTAAAAAATTTGACAAGATGAGAAATAGGATCCCCACAGTTGCTCAACCCACACCCGAGAACATTAAATGCTTCTTCATAAACTCACAGTTGCCTAAAGTGAGTTTTTTACTAAGACGTGTTGGCTCCATAGATCTTGAAGCTGCTCAAGACTTGGCTACTGAGGTAGAAGATGATCTTATCTTGGTAGGAAAGATAAAGAGAGACCCTAATAAAGGTAAATCCTCTTCATCTTCTGAGTATTCACCTACAACCACCACTGATCCAATGGTGCAGAAGCTAGAAAATGAAGTGTTGGCCCTTAGAAGACAAATGGCATAAGGGATGTCATCTTCTCCTTCATAAAATATGTACCAAGGAGGACATTCCCTAATTAGGCACATCAAGGGCAACCTAATCATCTTCCTCCCCCATAGAGGAACCTTTCCATTGAAGCACCTCTAGCCAACTTAGCAATTGGGTATTTAGAAACAGAGCATGATTTCTCTTTCCAACTTGAGTTTAATCAAGAAAATGACGTTGGTCTCTTCATGGAGGATTAAGAAGAGTCAACTGGTGACTCCCACATTGGTTTCCTAGATTACCAAGATGAATCTATAAGTAAAGTTGAAGCATCTGAGGGATCATATGTTGTGGTCACCCAGTCTCAGAATCAGTCAACTCAATAAGCTAATAAAGGAGAAACAGAAGAGCGACCTCAACCTACAATTTTGATTGCTAAGCATGGGGCCACTCTGCCTATCCAGCCAAAGGACCTAGTGATTGCTAAGAAAGTAAGTATCCCAAACATTTCTACACCTTCTACTTCAAATTTTTAGGCCAATCCTCCCACCCCTCACATAAACAAAAAGGAATAACTCTCATCCCCTGTGCCTAGTCCAATCCAGCCATTTAACATAATTGATCATGTCAAATGTGTCAAGACCCAAATGGCAACCCCTACAGCCCAAATTTTGTTTGAGTCTTTAGGTAGGGATGAAATAGTAAAAGAATTGGAGTACGACATAAGTGCAGAAGAACCCTCCTTTCCAAATGAAGAAGAATCTAAGATATCTGAGGGGGACAATCAAGACATGTGCTAAGTTGAGCTATCAGAACAGCTAATTATGGTACTAGGCCGTGTTGCTTCCCATTAAAATAAAGAAAAGGAACTCTTTGCTAGGAGAGCAAAGATTCATGGTTTTTGGACCAAAATTCAAGTCTTGATTTGGGGCAAAAAGAAGAGAAAACCAAGGGGAAGACACATAAAAGTGGTTTCCTGGTGGAGAGTTCCATTCGCCCGTCATCGATTCTGGGGACAAAATAGTTTCCTACTAGTTTATCAGGATAGGATGCCATTATCATTGTCTCATAATGGGTGGCATCTAAAGTGCTTCAAATATTGAGGCATCAGATAAGTTCATTTGTACATATGTATATTTGTATAGTCTTTAGTTTTGTTTTGTGCCTTTCATCTTCATTTTTGTCACCTTTCTTTTTGGGTAGCATGAGTCCATAGCCCAATGGCACACTTTAAGGCACCAGAGATTTTGGTTTCTACTCCCCTCAGCTATTCTAAGTTATTATTTAAAGGAAGTTCCCTAACAAGAGCCAGCTATTGTCCCTGAAAGATGACTCCTCATTTTTTTAAGACAACATACGACTATTTTGGTCCTACATGGCCAAAATTGTCCCTCCCCTTTCTAAAAATTTGTTCTAAACATTCAATTTTGTTATTTTATCAACTTTTTGGTAAAGGGACTAATAGGTTAAATAGGTTCAAAGGCTTCTACAAGTGAGTTAAATCAAAAGAGTTAGTTTCCAGTACTTGGTCACCTTCAGGTTTGGGTCAGTACTTTGGTTCAATCAAAAAGGGCCTGTCGGCAAGCATCAGGACAAGGATTGAACCGTTGAACCTTGGACCATTTTGGTTCATCGGGTCAAACACTTTGACTAAAGTTTAATGGTTTAAATAGTTGGTTTAATCAATAGGTTCAATAAAAATCTTGTGTAAATTTCCATGTGCCCCCCAAAGCTCAGCAGAAGCTGACAAGTGTCATTTTCTGCAGCTTCTTTCTTCTACTTTCTATTTTCATTAAAAACCATGGTGGGCCCTGGGTAAGTCATATAAGTGAGAAAAACATGCCATGTGTCATCATCTGAGATGGTCTAAATAAATCATTTTTATCTCTGTAGTCTCACTAGAACTTGGTGGTAACTGCCACTTGTCATTGTCTGCATGATTCCTAGAAAACAATGAAAGCTACCACCTATCCCTGGTGGGTCAAAGTGGAACGTGCCACATGTCAATAATGTGAATCAAATAGAGAAACATAGCCCACTAGAGAGAGAAAGCCTGAAGGCCACTTAGAAGACACCAAAGGGTATGTTCCCTTTAGAAAAGTTTTAAGCCTCAAGAGTTAGGTAGATGCTGCCAAGTGTCAATGGTCGAGCCCCACAAAACTTTGTTTCTAAGAATTGGTAGATATTGCCATGTGTCCCTCTTAAATCTTGTCAAGAGGCTCCAAGTGTCAATATCTACAGTCTCTTCCCTTAGCTTCATTATTTTGAGCAAAGACCTTGGTGGGCCCAGGGATGAGTGACTAAATGAAGCAGAATGCACCAAGTGTCTGCATCCATACGACTAACAAATGTATTCAAATCATGCCGTGTGTCCCTTGCAGAGATCAGTGGAGGCTGACAAGTGTCATCATCTATGAGAGCTTGATTGAGCCCCAAACATTTCTATGATGTTGCAAAGGCCTAAGGAGGTGGATGTTACTAAGTGTCAATAGTGGAAGATGCCACGTGTCCTCACCTATCCCAGTAAAAGATGACATGTGACACTTGTTCAAAAAGTGGAACCCATTATGTGTCCCAACCCAGAATAGTGGAAGCTACCACATGTCTGCATTTGCACCCTCTTCAGCCACTAACCAATTTTAAAGCTTATTTTGATAAGCCTATTTTGAAGCTGCGAAAGCCGCCATGTGTCCTCACCCATGTCACAATGGAAAGTGACCATGGAAAAAGAGAAAGACACAAAGGAGTTACTAGGAAACATGATAGGCCTACAAACATCAAATTTGTCATAATGAAGTGTTTGATTGATTCTAGCAGACTCAAGGTGTAGACCTAAATGCATTCAAAAATGCCTAAGGCTAGACCAAGAGAAGGAAGAGACAAAGATGGAAACTCAGTGGGAGTTATTTCCAGTAGGTGGAGCAGTTCACCGAGTGGATATTTGGGGTTTGAAAAAATTGAAAGTGCCATCTATTTGTCCCCTATGAGATAAAGGTAGAATAGATAGTTGCATGGCTAAACAGGTGATGGAATGAGAGATTTAGGCTCAAGAAGAGGCACTAGAGATGAATTGACATGCCATAGTCAATGTAGCCACCCTGCTCTAGCATGGCCCTTTCTGATAAGACCAAAATGCATCCAAGACAATGAATGCACTGAATGGGTCACTCAATCAGACAAAGTGCCAAGCCTCCCTTGGGCCTCTATATAATGTAATCTCTTGTATCATTTTAGGGGAGATCTTCCCCTTACTAGAAGTGAAACTCTACCCAAATTGAAAGGAATTACTAAGACTTTGAGCTCAGATTGTTTGTCATATTACTTCATTTGAATGAGAAAACAAGTTACTTGCAGACTTTGTGCTGTTATAAGCTTGTGCTATCTTAGGAGATTATTTGTATGTCTATTTCCTAGGAGCTTTCTTGTCCATTTGATTTAACAAGCCGAACTAGTGGAGGTGATTAGGAAGGTGTCCTAAAGGCCAATTATGGAGAGACTTTGTGCCCCCATAAGTACCTTCAGCGTGTTTGTCTTTTATTTTCCTATGTAAAGAGCCTTGGGATGACGTGGTGCCCCCATCATTCTTTGTATCTTTCTCTCTCATGTTGCTGGTCACCCAACACCCCTGTTACCAGTTACTTGTTACTTGAAAGATTCCTATTGCCTGCAAAACAAGCACTTCTAAAAGAAGAGAAGTGCCTTCTATCGCTTCACCAAGATTTCTACTATCTAGAAAGGGATCTGGCTCTTAGCTAAATGTTAATTCTGAAAGAAGAGAAGTGCCTTCACCAATCACCCAAGATTTATCCTCTATTTATGAGCATCATCTCTAAAAGAAGAGAAATAGATGGTTTATCCTACCCCTGTGTCTTACTTTCTGCTTATGTATATAGTATATAACTCCTATGTATCTATAGGGAACATCCCGTTGAGAGGAGAGATTTGTCTCTGGTTGATGTATTAAAGCTGCACACCTGGATGACCAATCTTCCTACTATGGTTGATCAGATCTATTTTGTTGATCAGTACGTTGATTGATAAAATATTCACCCAACAATTTTTTTGGCGACTCTGTTGGGGATGAACGTGTAGTTTGAAGCCTCAAGTTTTAGATTGAAATAGTTCCTTCCCTTATCCATTATAGAGTCTGGTGACTCCCATTTGGGTCTTACCCATTATCCATTTATAGCCTTATCATTTTCATCCATCTCCATTATTTTATCTAGTCTACAAAACTAGAGCTGTTGGGAAAGAAAACACAATTTGAAGCCTCAAGCTTTAAGCTGAAGCAGGGCCAGTTTCTTTTCCATTTTTGTCCTATAATCTAGAAAATCCACTTAGATGTGTTATCCCTATTTTTCATAATCCAATCATGGTAGTTCAAGGCCCCTGGGGTAACTCATTTGGCCCACTTAATCTAACTCACCTCTGCATGAGCTTCCACACAGTTCAAGGAAGAATTTCCCCAAATTCTTTGGTGATGGAAGAGTCCATCCTGATGAACACATTGTAGCCTTCACCATAGCTTGTGGTGTGATAGGGGTGGAATTAGAAGATGTGGCAGTCAGGATTTTCATGGAGACACTACAAGGTGTTGTTGTAGACTAGTTTTACCATCTATAGACTAGATCAGTGACTGGCTGGGACACTATCAAAGCTAAGTTTGAAGCAAGGTTCAAACTTACAGAAGATGCTCATGCTTTGTTAGCCCAACTTACATAGATGAAGAATGAACCTCATGAGCCCATGAGGTATTTTATTGTGAAATTTGACAAGCTAAGAAATAGGATCCCTGCAGTTGCTCAGCCCACACCTGAGAACCTCAAATGCTTCTTCATACACTCATAACTGCCTAAAGTGAGTTTTCTACTAAGATGTGCTGGCCACATAGATCTTGAAGCTGCTCAAGACTTGGCTACTAAGGTAGAAGATGACCTTATCTTGGCATGAAAGATAAGGAGAGACCCTAATAAAGGTAAATCCTTTTCATCTTCTGAGTATTCACCTACAGCCACCACTGATCCAATGGTGCAGAAGCTAGTAAATGAAGTGTTGGCCCTTAGAAGATAAATGGCACAAGGGATGTCATATGCTTCTTCATACAAAGATGTACCAAGGAGGACATTCCATAATCAGGCACATTAAGGGCTACCCAATCATCTTACTCCTCCACAAAGGAACCTTGCCATTAAAGCACCTCCAGCTAACTCAATAGTTGGGTATTTGAAATAGAGCATGATTTCTCTTTCCAACCTGAGTTTAATCAAGGAAATAATGATGGTCTCTTCACGGAGGATCAAAAAGAGTCAACTAGCGACTCCCACATTAGTTTCCTAGATTACCAAGATGAACCCAGAAGTAAAGGTGAAGCATTCAAGGGATCATATGATGTGGTCACCCAATCCCAAAATCAGTCAGCTCAACAAGCTGATAAAGGAGAAATAGAGGAGTGACCTCAACCTACAATTTTGATTGCTAAGTGTGGGGCCACTCTCCTTATCCATCTAAATGACCTAGTGATTGCTAAGAAAGTAAGTATCCCAAACATTTCTGCACCTTCTACTTCAAATTCATAGGCCAGTCCTCCCACCCCTCACATAAACCAAAAAGAAGAACTCTCATCCCCTATGCCTAGTCCAATCCAGCCATTTGACATAATTGATCATGTCAAATGTGTTGAGACCCAAATGGTGGCCCCTACAACCCAAATTTTGTTTGATTCTTTAGGCAGGGATGAAAGAGCAGAAGAATTAGTGGAGTATGGCATAAGTGCAAAAGAACCCTCCTATCCAAATGAAGAAGAATCTGAGATATCTGAGGGGGACAATCAAGACATGTGTTGGGTTGAGCTATCAGAATAGCTAATTATGGTACTAGGCCATGTTATTTCCCATCAAAATTAGGAAAAGGAACTCTTTGCTAGGAGAGCAAAGATTCATGGTTTTTTGACCAAAAGTCAAGTCTTGCTTTGGGGCAAGAAGAAGAGAAAACCAAGGGGAAGACACAAAAAAGTGGTTTCCTGGTGGAGAGTTCCATTCACCTGTCACTAATTTTGGGGACAAAATGGTTTTCTACTAGTTTATTAGGACAAGATGCCATTATCATTGTCTCACAATGGGTGGCATTTAAAGCGCTTCAAATCTTGAGGCATGAGATAAGTTCATTTGTACATATGTATATTTGTATAGTCTTTAGTTCTATTTTGTGCCTTTCATCTTCATTTTTTCCACCTTTATTTTTGGGTAGCATGACTCCATAGCCCAATGGCACACTTCAAGGCACCAGAGATTCTAGTTTCTACTCCCCTCAGATATTCTGAGTTGTTATCTAAAGGAATTTCCCCAATAGGAGCCAACTATTAACCCTAAAAAATGACTCCTCATTTTTTTTAAGACAACATATGACTATTTTGGTCCTGCATGGCCAAAATTGTCCCTCCCCTTTCCAAAAATTTGTTTTGAACATTCAATTTTGTCATTTTCTCAACTTTTTGGTAAAGGGACTAACATATTCAATAGGTTTAAAGGCTTCTACAAGCGAGTTCAATCAAGAGAGTGAGTTTCCAATACTTGAAACATTGAACCATTAAACCTTGAACCATTTTGGTTCATCGGGTCAAACACTTCGACTAAATTTCAATTTTTCAAATAGTTGGTTCAATCAATAGGTTTAATAAAAATCCCATAGAAATCACCACGTGTCCCCCCCCAAAGCTCGACAAAAGTCGACAAGTGTCATTATCCGTGGCTTCTTTCTTCTACTTTTTGTTTTCATTAAAAACCATGGCAGACCCTGGGTAAGTCATAAAAGTGAGTGAAACATGCCACATGTCATCATTTGAGATGGTCTAAATAAATCCTTTTGATCTCCATAGTCTCACTAGAGCTCAGTGGAAACTACCACTTGTCATCATCTGCATGATTCCTAGAAAACATCAAAAGCTGCCACATATCCCTGGTGGGTCAAAGTGGAACGTGCCATGTGTCAATAACATGAAGAAAATGGAGAAACATAGCCCACTGGAGAGAGAAACCCTGAAGGCCACTTAGAAGACACCAAAGGGCATGTTCCCTTTAAAAAAGGTTTAAGCCTCAGGAGTCAGGCAGATGCTACCAAGTGTTGACGGTTGAGCCCCACTAAACTTTGTTTTTGAGAATTGGTGAATAATTCCACGTGTCCCTCTTAAGGCTTGCCAAGAGGCTCCAAGTGTCTATATCCACAGTCTCTTCCCTTAGCTTCACTATTTTGAGCAAATACCATGGTGGGCCCAGGGATGAATGACTAAATGAAGCAAAATGTGCTAAGTGTCTACATCTGCATGACTAACAAATGTATTTGAATTACACCACATGTCCCTTGCAGAGATCAGTGGAGGCTAACAAGTGTCATCATCTGTGAGAGCCCAACTAAGCCCCAAACATTTATATGATGTTGCAAAGGCTTGAGGAGGTGGATGCTGCCAATTGTCAATAGTGGAAGATGCCATGTGTCCTCACCTGTCCCTATAGAAGATGACACATGACACTTGTTCAAAGAGCAGAACCCATCACGTGTTCTGACCCAAAATAGCAAAAGTTGCCACATGTCTGCATTCATGCCCTCCTCAACTGCTAACTAGTTTTAAAGCTTATTTTGATAAGCCTATTTTGAAGCTGCAGAAGCTGCCACGTGTCCTCACCTACATCACAGTATAAATCGACCATGGAAAAAGAGAAAGACATAAATTAGTTGCTAGGAAACATGATTGGCCCACAAATGTCATATTTTTTGTAATGAAGTGTCTGATTGATTCCATCAAACTCAAGGCACAGACCTAAATGCATTCAAAAAATCCTAAGGCCAGACCAAGAGAAGGAAGAGATAAAGAGGCAAACTCAATAGGAGTTATTTCTAGTAGGTGGAGCAGTTCATCGGGTAGATATTTAGGGTCTACCAACATTGAAAGCATCATCTATTTGTCCCCTATGAGATAAAGGTAGAATAGATAGTTACATGGCTAAGCAGGTGATGGAATGAGAGATTTAAGCTCGGGAGGAGGCACTAGAGATGAATTGACATGCCACAGTCAAGGTAGCTGCCCTACTCTAGCATGGCCCTTCCTGACAAGACTGGAATGCATCCAAGTCAATGAATGCACCAAATGGGTCACTCAATGGAACAAAGTGCCAAGCCTCCCTCGGGCCTCTATATAATGTAATCTCTTGTATCATTTCAGGGGAGATCTTCCCCTTACCAGAAGTGAAACTCTACCCAAATTAAAAGGCATTACTAAGAATTTGAGCTCAAATTATTTGTCATATTACTTCATTTGAATGAGAAAAAAAGTTACTTGCAGACTTTGTGCTGTTATAAGCTTGTGTTATCTTAGGAGATTGTTTGTATGTCTGTTTACTAGGAGCTTTCTTGTCTATTTGATTTAAAAAGTTGAACTAGTGGAGGTGATCAGGAAGGTGTCCTAAATGCCAATTATGGAGAGACTTTGTGCCCCCATAAGTACCTTCAGTGTGTTCGTCTCTTCTTTTCCTATGTAAAGATCCTTGGGATGATGTGCTGCCCCCATTATTCTTCGTATCTTTCTCTCTCGAGTTGCTGGTCACCCAGTACCCCTGTTACCAGTTACTTTCTACTTGAAATATTCTTGTTACCTATAGAACAAGCACTTCTAAAAGAAGATAAGTGCCTTCTATCACTTCACCAATATTTCTACTATCCAGGAAGGGATCTAGCTCTTGGCTGAATGTTATTTCTGAAAGAAGAGAAGTGCCTTCACCAATCATCAAGGATTTCTCCTTTGTTTGTGAGTATCATCTCTAGAAGAAGAGACATGGATGGTTTATCCTACCCTTGTGTCTTACTTTCTGCTTATGTATATAGTATATAACTCCTATGTATCTATAAGGAACCTCCCCTTGATGAGAGGAGAGATTTGTCTCTGGTTGATGTAGTAAAGCTGCACACCTGGCTGACCAATCTTCTTATTGTGGTTGATCAAACCTATTTTGTTGATCAGTATGTTGATTGACAAAATATTCACCCAACAAAGTTTTCAATAAAAAAGGTTTCTTTGGGGTCAACTCAACACTATGTGCCAACTAATTTATTTTTCCCCAAAATCACTATGAAGATGAAGAATTAGGGTTTTAACATTTCATGAGGAGAAACAGTCCATGACCCAGATCTAAATACACTAGATCAAAGGCAAATTCAAACCCATAAACACCCATGTGGTCACTCATTTTACATTACGTATTATATACATGATGCTTATGTTGAACTTAGATAGTAGCATCAATGCAACTGTCCCAGGCTGACATTAATGTCTAGAGCTCAATAAGCATCTAATGTAGAATATGACAATTATTCTAAAAATTCCTTCTAGCCTAATTTATAATTATTCTAATTTCATATCTATGTTAAAATCACAACCAAATAAGTATATTACTTATTTTTCATTTCCATGCATAGCTTAGTTATACATTTTATTTATAGCTTATTCTCATCATAAGAAATTTAGTGTATGTTTATATCTGATTTTAGCCCAATTAGCCTATTTTACATCTTATTATCACCATTGTGTATTATCATCTCTATATTATTAACCATATCTACCCAAAATATGATCCCACCCATTTTAGGGTAAAAAATTTGGTGAACCCGATTCATATGAATGCAATTTCTTTTATTCCTAGGCATTTTAAACCAGCTAGGGTTTTAGATTATTGTAATTTTTCATTTCATAATTCTATGATTTTGCATGAAACCTATACATGGCCATATATTATGAGGTGTTCCTATTAAACACATTGATCTTACCCTCCCACCATCTAAGATGTCTCAAACTAATGAGAGATCTTATACTTTGGATCATTATGATACCCATGTTGACAATGAAAAACATATTGATAAGATTATCATATAAGAATATTATGATAATGAAAACCATGAAACAAATGAAAATGATAAAATAAATGATGATAAAGTATAATTAATTGCATTATTTCATGAGCATATTTGACAAAACCTTGAATATCTTGATGAGATCCTAAAAGCTATACTATAAACAAAAAGTTTAAAAACTATAGTTAAAACATCCCTTGCCTTAAACACATTAAAACATAATACATATAGTGGGGGTGCAAGTAATGTTTTAAACCTTTGTTTCTTAAAAATACTATTGCTACATCTACCATGAATTATCAACTACTTCAACACAAATACCAGTTTTAATGCTTATTACTACTCAAACCATGTTTGCATCCCCTTTTGTGACTACTCAAATCACTAATATAAATCCCATTGGATGTATAGTTCAAACACTCCTTTAAGTTATAAATACCTTGGAGGATAAGGCTACAAACATTGAACAAAATTATATAAAATCTACTCATGTTATTGATTCATAAGATTTGTTCCATAACCCTCTTGCATTTGAGATCTCTTTGCACCCTTTTCCAACTAGTTTTGTTCCACCTAAGTTTCCATTTAATGATGAAAAAGGTGATCATGAACAACATCTTAAATATTTTTATGTGGCATACCTTTATTATGCCAAAAATCCTCAAGGACTATGCTTTAAGGTTGTTCTATGATTTACCTCTCGAATCCATGAAAGCATTCAACTTATTGAATACTAGTTCTTAGCACACTTTTCTATTAATAGTTTTAAAAAAAATTCCTATTCTCAAATTGATAAAATTAAATAAGGAACTAATGAAACTTTCAATGAATATGTATTGAGATACAAGATAATTCTAGCTAAACTAACCAATCCTATGGTAGATAAAGAGTTACAAGACATATTTAAGAAAAAATTACTTACTCCTTTACATGATTCCATTATTTTTAAAAAGTTTAAATATTTTGATGACTTTTACCATGTTGTATGGGACCATGAAATGAAACTTATTTCATTGAATAAGTTCAAGTATGTAGTAAACACACCAGTTGCATCAACATCTAGTACCAAATTTATAAGCAAACCAAGTTATAAGGTAAAAACTCATGAGCCTAAAAGGAAACCACCACCATGGTTAACACATTTTCACAATAATCTAATTGAATTATCTTATCCAATGCACCAAGGAGATAGTTCTCTTGTTCACTTGATTCCCTAGATTCATACTCCCATGATTACTAGAGTCTTAGCTTATATCTCTCCATCATCCTATTGAGGTTAAAATGATTTGACCTCTACCCAAAGGATATAATGCAAATTTTTATTCTGATTATCATCATGGACTAGGGTATTCTATAAGTAGATGTTTTATCTTGAATCACAAGGTCTAAAATCATATCGATGACCAAAATCTTGCATTTGATGATCTTCCAAAGGAATTAGGTTCACAATTTTATGATCACCATAAATAGAAAATATTTAACAATCCTTTGAAATACCATTCTTACAATGAACCAGAAGTGAAAATGGCATAGAATGCACATCCTCCTCCATCACATTATGGGCACCCACTTGATGTGATTATTGGTACTTACACATGGCATATATCTCTTATGGTTCATAGACCCTCTATTACTTTCAATGACTATGAGACTAAGTATGATGAGTTTGATCTTCATTCTTTTTTCATTTAAACATACCTTGAACAACACCCTATATGCAGTGTTATGATTGATAATAATGAAAATGATAATGTTTTTACCATGAAATTACTTACACACATGGGTTATACTCATCATAATTTTCATCTTTCTACTAGATTAGTTAGAGCATTTGATGGGACCTCCCAGAAGGTTCTCAGTGAGATTAAACTACCCTTACCTTTCAGTCATGCACAATATTGTTACTACATTTTTAGTCATGCATTCCATGAAAATATTTGTTATGTTATTGAGAAAATTTTGGATCCATACACTTTGAGTAATACCTTCTATAGTGCATGGGTGTGTAAAATACATTCATGCCTATTGGGTAGCTACAATTGTTAGAATTCCATATGAGGATCCTCTTGAATAAGAGAAACTTATACCTAGATAGTTAATTACCAAGCCTACTAAGGCTCATTCACTGCAAAAGGGTAAGTAATAGGTAATCCCCTTTACTAGGAAACCTATACTCTAGAGACCATCACATCAGAGACATATAGTGGATTACATAGAATCCTCATCTACTACGCACCATGTTTAGATATCCAAAACACCTACACATGCTCATATTATGGCTATTCCAAATAAACCACAAAGCATTCAATAATGGGTTCAATGAACCCCTAATCATATTACTATCACTACTTCATGACCACAAAGTCCTATTTTACATGCATAGAGCATCATTGATACTACTATGATAGATATTGAACCTATATGTGTTCTTTGATATTATCACAAGATTATTACACCAAGTTCATAGTGAGTAGATATCTATGACCATCCATTGGATGGAAACATAGGATGATCTTTTATTTTCAAACATTTCAAAATATCAAAATTAAAATTAAAAAAAAACATTAAAAAATTTAAAAATATTTTAGTCACCTACATGTTCTATTGTTCCTTAGCATATATGTGTTAGTTTCATATTAACAGGTGACTTATTCAATTACTCCTACATATACGCATGTGTGTTACACTTCTATTTGAGTATGACAAAAACATACATAGATACATGATCTATTCTTATTTTAGATGTTGGGTCTTCCCTCTACTCGTGTCATGAAGACATTGGGGGCATCTACTTCTTTGATCTTAATATACATAAGATATATGGTTTGATGATCATATTTCATTGTCATGTTTAAGCTTACATATGTACTTAGACATGCCTTTATCAATGATTATATCTTACACATGGTACTTGATATGCTCTATACTTGAGATTTTTCCAAAACACATTATATCCATGGGTTACTATGAAATGTTTATGTCAGTTTTTTATGCTTTACTTTATGCACTTCCTTGAGTGTATTTCTTTGCTATTGTATTCCCAATTCAAGCATTTGAATATTCTCCTTTGTTTTCATCTATCGTGCCTCTCTATTATTTATTTGACATTTACATATGTCATTATTGTTATTATAAAATTTGAATATGTCATCCTTAATTTTGTGTAAATTTGACTAAGTCATGTCCCTTAGATTGTGAGACATTTGAACATGTCCCTTGTTTGTGGTCTCCTTAGACCATTTCCTTTTGACTTATTTTTGAGTGCTATTGTATGCATGTTTTATTTTCTTATTGAGATTGTACTATTATTATCTAGATGTTTTCATGAACCTTATCATGCATATTATTCTTTCATGTGATCACATTGGTTCTATGTGATCCAATGCTATATATACCTAGACACATTCCTTCTATATGCTACAAGTTTCCATTCACAGATTATATAGTTATCTTATCCTTTTGAGGTGAGGTAACTAAAAATTCTTATTTTACCTCACCTAAAATGTGGAGGAATATTATTTTGAGAATTTCATAAAGGCATGTTCTCCACACTTGGCATAATTTTTAGATTCAATGGGAGCATGCTTTGGAAGCATGTTCTCCACACCTATTCAGTATTCAGCATCTCCAAATTACGTTGGGGGAATGTTTTGGAAAAATGTTCTCCACATTGGTATTTATATCAATTTTTTAGATTTCTCCATATATATTGTGGGCATGATTTAGAAGTATGTTATCCAAATTTACATAGTTTTCCAAATTGGCTAAAGCGCATAGTTATATAATTCAGATTCATAGTTGTGGAAAAATTATATAGATTGGTACCATTGTTATACATAGTTTTAGCATGAAACATAAGGAGAATATGATATGCAATTTGTGCTTAATATTGTAAAATCCAAATTAGTTTAAGACTCTAAAACTCTTTTATGAACTGTTACCACATCATGAACTTTTATGTATTGATACCCTAGTCAGACTTTTACAGACTTTATTAAGATAATATACTATAGTAGTTAGTTAAATTTTTGGTATGGTTGAGGTGATTAAACCACTAAATATTTCCAAGTTTTTAGTTTTGAATAGATTATATCATCCAACCTCACTAGGTTAAGATTATCATTGGCTTGCATGGTTGAGCTAATCTCAACTACCAGGTGGAAACTTATCTTTACTCCAAGGTTGGGGGCATGGGCCTTCCAATATATCTCTCTATCTAACTCTATATATCTATCTCCTTGGATATATGCACTTTAAATATTTATCTATATTTTTCCTAATCTCATTTTTAGATCCTTAGAATGATACATCTTTTTCAAATTAATTTTACAATAGGCAAGGTGGTTACATCAACACATAGGTTTACTCATAAAAATTTCTCTTTAAATTTAAATATATTTCAAATAATTTCAATTATAGACTATATGCACTGATTATATATTGTAAAATCCTCTTAGTTTCAATTTTTTCACTAGAAAATCACTCAAATTGAGCACATGCAAAGATAAGATGTGTTATACACACTTAGGTACACATTCATTTTATGTTAAACTAATAATTTCATTACTAGATTAAAGGGGGGGAATGTAGATGATATTTTTGGATTATATAGTGTGATAAAGGAATATAAGGAGGTTTTTTAGGTCATATTTTAGTTTAAAATAAAATCACTTCAAAATGACCCAAAATGAAAACTAGTACACTAACAAGCAAGCACTACCTTACCTAGATCAAAGAAGGGAACATAGTGAAAAAACAACAAATGATAAAATATCCAAAAAACTGCAAGAAAAATATATTATTATCTTAATTGAATGATCCAAGAGGTTTGTTTAATTTACTTAGATTATTCTCAAGAGGTCTTCATCAATGGAGTGTGGCTAGCTTCATCTCCTCTTAGCACCATGTATAATGCTTGTCTTGGATTGATGATTCAATGGTTTGGCTCAATTTTGGAATTATAACTTTATGAATTTGCTTCATGAATGAAATCCTACATTATAACATTAATTTTATTAAGCTCTTCAAATGAAGAGCATTAGGCTAGTATTTATAGGCTTTCAAATCAGCTTAGAATGGGTTAATTCTAACCTTGGTTGAGTTTGAAAGGTGTAAAAATGGTCATGATTAGGTTGAATAGGTGTGAATTTAGATATTTTACATTTGAGACAACTCACAAAGCTAATGATTCATTTTTAAGATGCTCTTGATGTTTAAATTTTCTTTTTTATATAATTGATTTATTAGCTCATTTGCTCAAGGATGAATTTGATTAGGTTTTTATCAAGATTTGTAGTTTATTTAATCCCATTTAGGCATTTAGTCATTTTTTTTATTTTTGATTTAATTTAGTGTGCATTTACTCCAAATTTAATTGATTTATGGGCCAACCTGATTTATTTTCATGGTTATAAATCCAATTTTGAGACACTTAGAAATTCTTGGGCTAGGTATTCAATGGTTGGCAAGAATTAGTCTAAAGTTGGGTATGGAGCCATTGGTGGCCAATTTTAGATGTCTATAGTTTTCCCCTATTTGTAAATGAATTACAAGATATAATCATAATAATTTTTTTATAAAGAATAAAAACATTCCTTTGGCTTATGACTTCAATGCCAATGAATGAACTGTAGTGTGCCCCCTCAAGGGAGTGATTGACAAAAGGAGTGGAAAATAGTCCCTCTAAATAAATAAGAAAGATTAGGGAACAAAAAATAAGAACATTATGGGATGATAAGACAATGATTTGCCCAAATTTGGGTAGAATCATTGAGAATGTAATTGGGATGGTGTACGATTATTTGCCCAAAGGTAGTTATAAGCATTGTACCCCAATTATGGAAACATGGTATGATAACACAATGATTTGACTAAAGGTTATTATAATCATTGAGAAGATAGAATTTCCCTATTTAATACAAATAAAAAAGATATCAACATGCCCTAGGTGGGAAGTAGAAAGTAAATGATTAGGGATAACTCAATGATTTTCCCAAAGGTGGTTATAATCATTTATAATGTAGGTGAGATGGTGTACAAAGACTTTCCTGTAGGTAATTATAATCATTAGACCCTAATTATGAAAAATAGTATTTATAGTTGATGAATAAAAACATGATGATGATAACTTGGTATAGAGGTTAAAAATAAATTGGGATAACTGCTAGTAGGGAGATGCTCGTCCAAACTAAAAAAGGTTGAAATTCTTTTATTTTTTTAATTACTCTATTTGGGATATGATTGGGATGGTTGTAGGTTTTAGTGTTCAGGAGATGTATATGATTCCATTGATGGTGTAGACCTCTAAAATCTGATTTTTTCTATAGCATTTGATGGTAGGCACCATGATAGAACATCATGAGGACTTGGCCAAAATATGCATAAGGAATAACTATTGATCCAATACTGAAAGGAAAATAATGCACCAATGATAAAAAACATGATGATGATGTTGACATATGAATATGGATTGATTCAATAACAAGTGTGCAAGGAATCACCTAATGAACACACATAAACTAAATCAAAGCAATAGTACTTAAAGTAAACAAACAGACACATAAATAAACACAAATGAAAACATACAAATGAACAAGATGACACACATTTCCCCTAGAAAATAGGTGACAACTTTAACAAACAAACAAGATGGGGAGAATATAAGAAAAGGAAGGGGCTGATCAAGATTTATTCATATGCACTAGGTAAGTGGACACTACCTACATAGTTCCATGGATGATATATCCAACAAAACTTCAAGCCGAATGTAGTTTTCCCAGGAACTAGGAAGAAAATGATAACTAATGAAAAGAAAACATGATGGATGTGATAGAAGAATAGGATAAATCTTGAAAAATAATAAGTGTGTAGGATAAAAGGGAAAAGTGGATGGGGAAACTAAATAATAAGTGATTTTTTGTGACATTGCAAGCATTCCTAGAATCCTTAAGGAAAAGAAGTGATCAATGTTTTTGGTTTTTCTAAATGATTTTTTACTATTTTGGAATATTTGAAAGTATCTCAACTCGATCAAGAATGATGAGATACTAAATGGTTGAATCTCATAAAATGGCAAGAGCATGTAAAACTTGAAATGATGCTCATAAAATGATGAGAGCATGACAAAAATAGGGACTGAGCTGACCTAAACATGAATCAATCATGACCCACATAGTTTAGAAATGGCCTTATTTCGTAATAGTTCCACCTCATAGTGGAGGAATCTATCTAGTATAATAACCAATTCAAATAAAATAGGCACATTTGTTATGATGGCATAGTATCACATAAGAATGGATATTTGGTATGTCAAGGCATAATAAACAAATGTTACCCCTAGTTTACCCATAGGTGGTTATAATTAGGGTACAATAGATTAGATCAATGATACTAATTTTCCCATAGGTGGTTATAGTTAGTAGCAAGACTAATGAACATTGATTTACCCCAGTAGGCAATATAATCAAGCTCACATAAAAAATAAGATTAGAATGGAACAAGAAATGAAGGATTCAACTACCAAAATTTTGTCGTACTACTCCAAAATACTACCTCTATGTAGAATTATTGAAACAACTACTAAAATTAATCTGATTCTTCATGCTGAAAATGTAAAAGTAATGAATGAACCAAGGTCAAAAGGGTTAGGATAGGATGGGTCAAAACATGCTTGGTTGATATAATGGAATGGTAGAATAGCTAATTAATAGGTAAAGTGATAGAATGGGAGAATGGTTAGATGATAGGATAGCAGAATGGTATGGTACAAAGAAGAATATTAATAATATGGTACAACTTGAAATGGTCCTCATATACAATACATCATGTCACTCAAGCATAGTACCAATTAAGGTTTATAATTTTCATAGGCTCATCAAGTTCATCCCTGTCTAGTGTGGCAAGCCTATATGCTCCTATGATATAATCTGAAACAATAATAAAAGGGCCTACCTAGTTAGGTTTGAACTTGCCTTTATGCTTCTTTTTTAGCCATGGTATTCTTTTGGTTTTCTTTAAGAACAAGATCACCAAGTTCAATTTTTTTATGTTTCACACACCAATTGTACTATCCACAGAGGTAGTTCTAATATGCCTAAATATTGTTCACTGCATCCATGTGTTTCTCATCAATAAACTCTAGTTATTATAGGCAAGCTACTCAATAGTCATTATCATCTAGAACATGTTTAAAAGAGATGCATAAAGATAGTAACTCAACCTAAATGGGAAGAATGGATTCATTACCATAAATAAGTGAGTATGGAGTGGCTCCTATGGGTGTGTGGTGATTGGTACAATATGTCCAAAGGGCACAAAATATCTAAGGTGCCAATCATGATCAGCATCATTGACAATATTTTTCAAGATGTTTATAATGGTTTTATTTGATACTTCACCCTAGCCATTACCTTGAGGGTAATATGTTGTGAAAAAGTGTTGTGTGATGTTGTACTTGGAACATAACTTTTTGATAGCTTTGTTTTTGAATGATCCTCCATTATCAGATATAATATTAGAAGGGATACCATAGAGACAAATGAGGTGCTTGAAGATGAATTTGGAAATTTTTTTTCCATTCATGTGAGAGGTATACCTTCAAACCACTTAGTGAAATATTTTATGATGGTGATGATGTGTTTATGGCCATCTAAGGAGGTGGGGTTTATCTTCACAATGAGATCAATGCCCTATGTAGTGAATGGTCATGGTGTAAACATTGATTTTAAAGTCTTGAGAGGGGTATGAATCAAATTAACATGTCATTGAAAATTATCACATCTCTTGACATATATAGCTAAATTTGCATCCATCATTGGCCAATAGTAACTAGTACGTAATAGTATTTTGGATAAGACTACCCCATTGGTATGGGATCCACATACCCCTTCATTAACTTCCCATAATACTAGTATAGATTTTAGTGAAGGTAAACAATGAAGTATAGTTCCATAAAAACTATGGTGGTATAAGGTTGGTCTGAGTAAGCTATAATATTGGGCATTGTAGATGAAGGATTTGGTTTATTTTTGAGATAAGTCTAGTGGTAAAACATGGCCATGTAAATAGGCATATAGGTATGAATACCAAGTAGATTTGGGACCAAAAATATCATAGATCATTTTGATAGTTGAAAGTTCATGAGCTAGCACTATTATATTTTCAATGAGAAATTAATAGTCCTTTGCCATTTTTATATGTCGAATGAGTGACCCAATGGTGGCCATTGCATCTATTGTTTTGTTTTTTTCCCTTGGTGTATTTTCAAATTGGATGTCAATAATTAGATGTTTGAGAGTGTTGACCATGACTTTATAAATAACCAACTTATCATCTTTGGTCTGAAAGTGGTTTGTAACTTCATTGATGATTAACTATGAATCACCATAAGCCTTTAGATGAATTATATTCCATTGTACTACTTTTTGAAGCCCTGTGATGAGTGCTTCATATTCATCCATGTTATTGGTATAAGAAAAGCTGATTCTAAATGACTTAGGGATTATATCCCCCTATGGAGTTATAAAAAAGGCCTACCCCTAATCCATGCACTATGAATGATCCATCAAAATACAACTTTCAATATTGTTCCTAAAGAGGTGTGTCAATGATGGTCATTATGGATTCATTAGGAAATTGAAATGTGAGTGGTTCTATGTCTACAAGGGGTGCTTCAATAATTTGATCATCAAGAACTTGTCCCTTGATAGATTTTTGGTTCATATATTTTATCTCAAACTCTCTAAGAATCATGATCAATTTGGCCATATGGCCTTGTAAAGTTGTTTTAGATAGTAGATTTTTGAGGGGATCTAATTTTAAAATGAACATGGTTTTATTTTTCAACATGTAATGTCATAGTTTTTGAGCTACAAAGACCATGGATAACTAATATTTTTCAATGGGTGTATAATTATGTTCATACGTGACCAGTGTATGGCTCATATAGTACACTACATGATCTTTTCCATTACCATTATGTTGAGATAGAAGTGCCCCCAGCGCTTGATTTATTGTTGATAAATATAAAAGGAATGGTTTCCCTAGCATAGGAGGTAATAGAGCTAGTGTATTTTTAAGATAGTCCTTTAGTTGGTTAAAATATTTTTGGCAATCATCATCCAAAGAAATGTTATACCCTTCTTTAGTAGGTGTGTAAATAGATGACACTTATTAGCCAATTGATAAATGAAGCGACTGATGGATTAGATCTTGCCCTATAAACTATGAAGTTAATTCAAATTGGTTAGTGGTTGCATCACTATTATGGCTCAAAATTTGGTATGATCAACTTCTATTACCCTATGAGACACGATGAAGCCAAGAAATTTACATGACATAATTCCAAAAACACATTTCTTGGGGTTGACCCTAACTTTGTATTCATGTAGTTGCTCAAATATCCTCCTCAATGTTGTTATATGGTTAACCCTAGTCTTTGATTTTCCTAGTATATCATCAATATAGTCTTTGATAATGTCATGCATCATATTGTGAAATATTACTATCATAGCTCTTTGATAAGTGACCCCTACATTTTTAAGACCAAATGGCATAACCTGATAATAGAATGTTCCCCATAAAATGGTGAAAGTGGTTTTGTGTTGGTCTTTTGACACTGTACATATATGATTATATCCTTAAAATTCATTCATTATATATAATGGTGAAATTGGTTTTGTGTTGGTCTTTTGACACTATACATATATGATTATATCCTTAAAATTCTTTCATTATATAGAATGGTGAAAGTCATTTTGTGTTGGTCTTTTGACACTATACATATATGATTATATCCTTAAAATTCATTCATTATATAAAAAAATTCTTAACTATTGTGGATTTGATAATCATGTCAATTTTTGGTAATTGAAAGTCATCCTTAGGGCAAGCTTTAGTAATATCTCAAAAATCAGTATATATTCTGATTCCTTCTAGATTTTTACTAATTGTTGCTACATTAGAAATGAATTTAGAATAGTCTATTGGTCTAATTCATCTCACTTCCAAGATCTTCTCTAACTCTTTATTTACCAATACATCAATATGAGGATGCATTTTTTGTAACTTTTGCTT
The DNA here is from genome assembly GCA_037957365.1 of Torreya grandis. NCBI lineage: Eukaryota > Viridiplantae > Streptophyta > Pinopsida > Cupressales > Taxaceae > Torreya > Torreya grandis. The sequence continues at coordinate 4,246,930 of JARHVA010000179.1, forward strand.
CACTAGTTTGGCATCAGGATGTACCACAAGGTGGTAAACAACCAAAGTGGGTCCAAATTAAGTATGTCAAAATATACCCATGTAGATATATCCACAAATTACCTCAATAGGGTTTTAAGGACTTCAAACTCCTCCTCAATGAGGTACACACCTAATTTAGTCCATTTTGGGTCATATGGAGAGCCAATGTTTGTCATTATTGTGTATTCCACTAGAAGGGTTGAACCATCTTCAAGAATAGTGGGCAAAGATCTGAATTGTTTGGTTATGTCAAAGTCCTCTATTAGGACCAGTTATTCAAGTTCTCCTAAACATGATTAATTATAATCCCCCAATGGGAGAGATGACCATGTGATAAAATATTTGTAAATTATTAGATTACATGATTAAAGGCTTGTTATTCCTTAAGATTGAATTCAGACTCAATGGTAGGCTCATCATTGATGGTGTCCTAGATAATTTGATCATAATATTGATGCTCTACAAGACTAAACTTGGACCGATAGACAAGTTTGTCATTGGTGGGCTCCTAGTCTATATTTGAAGAAGGTTGAATACCCCTATCTAGTGGTACCTAAAATAGGTTTTCACCACTAGATTGGCCTTTATTTTTACTCTTTCCCTGGTCAAAAAGTGCCTCAAAGAGGTCTTCACTTTGAACCTCAATGTTTTAATTTTTTTTTGGATAAGGTTGTTCACCCACTCTAAGAAATATGCTTCAAGATCTAGTTTTATTGAGAACCTTGATTTATGATCTCCCAATGGAACATTATCCCTAAAGCCTAGAAAATCACATAAAGCTTCATCATTTTGAAACTCATCAATTGGAACATTGGATTCTTATTAGTCCCAGACTATCAGTTAGGGATAATATAATGGTAGTGGGTTATGATGAATTACTAGTTGAATGGTACAAATGGCATTATGGTCAAATAGGCTAATTTGGGTTAAGTCATCAAATTGGCTATGATCAGACTCTACTTTGTTGATGGCATCATCATCACTAGTCATTAGTAATGGAACTAGAATAAGATGTGTAGGGTCACTCTCAAGTGGTTTATATCCAAGTCCATAGGTTCCTTTATACTTAGTCATAGAAATGGGCTCAAGTGTTCCCTATTGATTTGGTATGAGGCCTCCTTTCTCATAGTCTTAGTTTTCCATGATCCAATTAGGAATGGGATACTTGTAGTTTTTATAGCAATCATCCAATTTATCATTGTACAACCATGATTCATCACCTTTGATAGGGTCCTACTCTTGGCTAGAGGTTGATATGAATTGGACAAGTGCTAGATTATGTAGATGTCCTTTACCCTTTCTTTTCTAATGCATGAGCGGTTTGAATTTTGGTCTTCTAAAGGACTTTAGGTTTTGTGTAAGTTTTGAAATGTGAAAGGTGTCATGCATCAAATACTCTCTTGGGCCATTATCCAAGATGGTATAGTGATTGGACATTTTAGGAAGCAGAATGTGGAAAAGTGAATCAAGGGTATTAAGATCAATGCAGTTATCCTCTGGTAAATCAACAAGTATTTTTTTTCCCATATCTTATTTGGAGACTAGATTCATGCCAAAATGGTAATTTTAGCTCTTGAACTTAGCCTCTAGATGTTTACAATGCTCATATAGATGTAAATCTCCTAGAATATTAACCTCCATCCCTGAGTGGGAAAACTTGAGACACTAGTATAGTGTCAATGGGACTACCAAATCTTGTGTAACCAATGACTACCTAAGAGCATATTGTATGATAAATCAAGATCTAACATATGATAAAGTGTATCATGGGTTAAGGGCCCAATGATAACTGGCAAGATAATAGTGCCTTATGATTCTTAATTTTCATTGTCATAGGATTTAATGGTGATTATTTTTACTTAGAGATCTATCGAGGTGTCCCTGAGAATCTTGATGAGCTTTAGTGATACTATATTCAGATCCAATCCATTGTCTATGAGGACAAATTTCATTTGGTGCCTCTTTATGTAGACTTTGATGTATAATGGATTATTGTGTAGCAGGACAAGGGATGACATATCACTTTGATTGAAGGTTACTTGTTGGGTTGGAGCTAAATGTCTAACCAAAGCTTGAAATTTATTAGGATATATGTAATTTGGAACTATGGATTAACCAAGGAACTATGTCAAGATGTTTGTGTGGATAGTAGACATATGCAACAAATATAAAATGGAGATTAGTGTTGGCATATTTTACAATTGTTCCATAATGTCAAACATCTTTTTAAGGATAATGATAAATGGTTTATTCTAAGGTAGAATGGATAGTTAGATAATGGATGTAGCGGTAGATGGTTGTGATCTTGGTTTGTTAATCTTTAGCCATTGAGTTGTGATTGTAAGCTTAGGATTAGGTACAAGACCATTGTTGTTAACAAATTATGGTGGAGGGGGACTAAATAAGATAATTATTGGTTTTTAATACACTTGAGTGTGGTCATGAGTTAATGATGAGTCATAAGTATAAGATCCTAACATGGGAATCCTTGCTTGCTAGTTCACCTGTGTGTAGTCCCAGGTCAAAGAAGGATTACCAAAATGGTTTGGTTGATTTGAGATGATTAATAATGGTCTTGTCTAATTGGTACTTGGTCTAAGAATAATATAAATGGTGTTAATGTGACCTCCTACAATATGTCCTACAACTACATTGTATTCATGTACAACTGCATGGTAGGTTTATTGGTTGTTACCATTCTAACCTTGATTTTGTCCATTATTTTGATGTTATTAGTTTTGCTATTGGTTATGTTGAGTCTATTGGTTTAGCCTTGTTTGTTGATATTATTGATGTTGATGTTGCATTGGCCATTATCATTGTTTTTGTGGTTTTTATTCTTATTTATTGTTATGTTGGGGAAAAGGATTCTGATAGATGCCAAGGATCTGATTAGAAGTGAAAGATCCATGATCTAATGTGATCTCTCCATTTTCCAACATATTATGAATTACATGTCTAATTTTCACACAACACTACAAATTATGGCCATTAACCCTATGAAAATCATAGAATTGTTTTGACCTATACCAGTCTAGAATGTTAGCACCTTCATGAAGTTTCTCCTTTGAAATAGGCCATTTAATCAAGTTATTTGTTGTGAGATTGTGAAATATTGATTTTATGGGCTATCTAAGTTTAGTAAAATCATGTTGAGTTGATATGTTTCTCCATAAAGGAGGAGGGTTTTGAAAAGGCATAGATTTATGAATTTGTTGCATTGGTTACATTGGTTGAGGTTATTGTGCTTGTTGTGTGTGCCATAGCTAATAAAAAGGTTATTGGCTAAGATTAAGATAGAAAGGTGATGTAGGCTAATAATATGGTGTTTGCATCATTTGGACATGTCAAGACTTTGTTACTTCATTACCTACAACATTTTTGTTATAGTTAAATTGTTTGAGTTTGTCATTATTATTGGTTTGTGTTGAGTATGATGCTTACACTTGGACTAAATGTTGGTTTTGACCTTATTCTAAATTCAATTTAAGATTTTATTTTGATGAGGCTAGTTTAATGATCCATTTATTAATGAGGGCTCTTTCAATTAGTAAACCTTTGTCAATGATCTCTTTGAATGTGTGCACACACTACAACTCTAAATTGTAATATATCTCACTGTGTAGATTTTCGGTAAACACAGTGGCTAGTTACTTATCTAGTAGAGTGTGGGTGAATCAGCTTACAATGGATCTCCATTGTTAGAGATAGCTTATGAAGCTTTCACCAACTTTTTTTTCCCTACATTAAGTCTATCAATGAAGTTTCATGCTCGAGATTGTAAGAGAAGTGTTGTATAAATTTATTTGAAAGATCATCGAAATCAGAAATTTAATTCTTTAGTAACTTTAGGAACCATTCCTAGGATTGTCTATCTAGACTTATTAAAAATAACAACAATAAATAGATGTTGTTGTAGGCCACTGGTTGACAAGCAACAAATATTTTTTTTAGATGGGCCTTGGGGTCACCTTTCCCCTTATATTTTTCAAACTTTGGTGGCTCATATCTTGGAGGAAATGGTATCTACAAGTACTTCATGTTGAAAGGGTAAGAGCACACACCATATAACTTGAACCTTTTGGTCTATTTCCTAGCTTGGATGGTGATAGTTACATCCTTAATTTTTTATAGCTCTTATTCAAGGAAACTTGTGGGAACATTAGTCTAAGGATATGGTTGAGTGGTCACAAGTGGATTACTTTGATTGAGGTATGATAGATATATTTATTAGGTAATGTTATATTGGCTAGGGAATAAACTAGGAACATGCATGCATAGATTAAGGTGTGATTGTTGAAATTTCAACTATGATTGTGATATTCTAGTTGGGATTAGGTATGTATGTCTAATTTTGGGAATATTGAGGCTGAGATGGTGGTATATGGCCATATTTTGCCTATTTAGGTTAAATAGGGACCTGTTATTAACTTGTCATATCTGGTTTATTAAGAAGGACTTGTGAATCAAGACCTTATCATTAAATTTTTGGTATATTTAGTACAAAAGGTTATTATTGCCTAGTAGGTACTTGAGGAACATTAGAACCTATTTGTTATGAAAATCACTATTGGGAATTAGAAGTGTGCTAGAGATATGGCATCTATCACTGACCAATATTTGTATATTTTTGGTTAGACATCTCTTGGTTTTAGATCAACATGTTAGTCTATGATGAAATAGGTATATTCACTGCTACTTGGTGAGGTGGAACATTAGTTACCCCATATTGAGGTGGAAATATGTTTTGCCTTTGTTGTGTGGATTGATTGGATGTTGCTTGATGTTTTATAATATTACTCATCACCTATTAAGGAGGAGTAATATTCACCATATTTTCTTATGGCATAGCATTGGTCATTGACTTACTATTTAATCCTTGTTGTTGGGTGCTAGAAGAAGTAGATGCTTGAGGATTAGAGGTAGTTGGTTAAGGTTAAGACATAGAAATGCCTACTCCCTAAGTCTAAAAACCACTAATGGTGCTAGTTAAAGGCACATTTTATTTTTGACTATGTGTTTATGCACTAACACCACTTTGGTTTAGATTGGATGTTACTTGCATATTATCCACTATGTTTTGCTCTCTATTCTGCATAGAATTAGAAGACACTTATTTGATAGTTGGGGTATTCAACATGTTTCTGACCAAAGTGTTTTACATAAATGGGTCTAAACCCTAATTTTATTTACCAATCAATTCCATTAAAAATATTATTGAAGGAGCTAAGTCAATGAGAGGTCTATTTGAAATGGTCATCTGATTAAAGTTATGTTTTAGATATCGATATATTTAGTATGTTATCTACATTTGAAATAAGTGATCCTCTATAAGGCCTCTCTTATGACAAGCATATGTGGATCTTGATATGGTATTGGTACTATGGAATTAGGGTTGCTATAAGAGGCCTAATTCTTGTTTTGATAAGACATGTTATAAGGCTCTCTTGATAGGTTTTACAAATTTTCATGCCCTACTTCATATTTTGATGGCATTGTACCATAATAAGGTTGTTTAATGTTTTATGCAATTGAGGGTACACTATCCAGATATTAATCTATCTATTATTGGTCTTGTTCTATGTAAGGAGGCATGATAACCAAATAGTTAGCCGCCAAAGTATCTTGACTCTGTTCCTCTAATCCATCTCCAAAATAACCTCATCTCTATAAGGGTTTTAAACAAATTATTCCTATGTACTAACATTCCCATATCTTAGATTATACATAGTTCCACATGTGTGTAGTGAGCCATGGTTAAATCAAATGGTAAATGTTTTGCAATAAGATAGGATTAGAGTTTTGTAAACTCTAAAAAACTATGTCTAAAAATATAAAGGGTTCAAACATGATCTAGCTTGGTCAAAGGTGGAGATAAATCTATAAAAAGTATGATGCAAATATTTGGTAAAAATAGTATAACTTCAATATGTCTAACGTTAAATGTTTTACATAAACAAGGTCAGGTAAAATGATCTAAAAATAAGTTGTCAAAGTCTAAAGTTCAAACATGTTCCAAATAGGTCTAAAATAGAAAAGGGAAATGTTTCAAGTCTTTTATCTAAATGTGGAGTCAAAATCTAGGCCAAACAACATCAAAATCTAGGCTTTAAAAAGGATGATGATAATGATTAATACAAAAAACTTGGAATAGTTTGGCAAAGATGAGGCACATGATTCTAAACATAAACATGATCTAATTGATGAAAAACACTAAACAAAAGGCATTTTGAAGACAAACTGACTCTATCAAACAAAGGCATAAATAATAAAGTTTCCAAATTTGAGTGATGAATTAACCCAAGTTTTATAACCCAAAAGAGAAAGATCTATGTATCAGCCCCATAAATTGAGGCCTAAATAGAAATCAATCAATGTTTGAATCCAAACTTGTAAAAGTTAATCAAAAACTCAACTAAGGATATATTATGGATTTAATGATAAGATGCTAGATTAATTTGAATAGCACGACTGGGCTTAGATAAATATCTAATTAGGCTCAAATGATTTGTTGCAATAATGATAATTTGGATGCAAGATAAGACAAGTCTTTTGAAACAATTTGGGTAGTGTAATAGTGTTTATCACCCCCAAAATATATGACAATGGTTGGATGTTTCAAAGACTTTAAAGACACAAGATTTGAAATGATTTGGGAATCATAATGATACTTGCCTCAATCAAAATTCTACTCATAATGTTTTGACAAAAATGTTTGCTAAGTTAAATTGAAGTGTCAAATGAATGGCATAATGCCTCCTTAAACAATGGATCAATGTTGGACACAGGACTCATTCATAACATGGTTTAAACAAAAAGTTTTAGTTATAACACATAAATAAATAAATGACCAAAATATAATCAAGCATAATCTTCCTAAATCCTATCAAGGTGTGGCAAAGTGGGGTTGACTAAAACTAGTTTATTTTTTATCATCTAGATTGATCGCATGTGTACACACTTTCACGTACACACATAAGAGAATCAACATTCCAATTGAGTATGCATCGATTGGGTTGTTGTGAAAAGTTCTTGTCATTTTCACAACAATTACATCTATCACTTTCTCAGTGTATTATGATGTCCATATCGATCATACGTCCTAGACTTAGCCTGCACTAACATAAATGGTTTAACTGTTCAAACCACCATCCCAATGAAAGGATCCCATTTTATATACCCCTCCCCATGGAAAGGGGTTAAATATGATGATTGAAGATGAAACCCTATGTCAAATCTTCCTTAAATAACTTATGGGAGGTGGTGAAATCTGCCTCATAAGCCAAGATGCATGGAAATAAATGATAAGTAGAAAGACTTTATGATCATTTTTAGATCACCCAATACTATACAAGTTTGGGTAGATCTTATATGATGTTATTTTTATGCCTTTGTACTAAGGTAAAATTGTAATTAAGATGGTGCTTTTGATCCCACAAGTTCCTTATAGGCGATGGGGGGAGAGCATACATGCACAAATTCCTTTTTTCTAAAGTAACAATCAACAAACAATGTTGCAAACAATTGAAGTAAGGTTGATTTATTTCACCAAATTAAAATATTTGATAAGGTTCATTACTAACCCCTTGGCTTAAGTACAAAAATGGAAAGGATTCGCACACAACCAAACAATGTAAAATTAACTAAGTCTATTTTAATCCTAAAGATTGAAGTGTGAAAGATCTATCTTATGTTCATGATTAAACACTAATTTGAAAATGTTTCAAAGATTTAAACATGTGTTTTCAGCACCAAATTTGAAATGTTGCTAAGATTTAACATGCTATATTCATTTTAGGCACCAAATACCAAATGTGGAAAAACTTAGCATGTTCATTTTAGACCAAATTTTAAGTGTGCATGATCTTAACCAAGTTATTTTTAAAACCCCAAATTTTAAGTGTTTAACTAATCAAAAACATGAAAAATAGTTTTCAATCAGGGTTTGAACCTATTAAAAACAACATTATAATGGCCTACTTAAAAGCTCTTTTGTGCTTGGGTAAATGAACTTAAGATTTGAGCTCTCAAGTTTTCAAGTAAATCTACATAGTGACCATCAGTGGTTAGGTTGATTGTTAATGGTTTCAAAGTAACCATCTATGGTCATTTCATGGAGAATTATTGATAGTTGATTAGAATCATCACTGGTCAATAAAGACCATTGACAATCACCTATCGACCTAAAGGTAAAACCATAAAATCAAACTTGTTAGGTTACGGGTTAGTTAGAAAACAAAACAAAAATTCATGCAAATTATATTCAAATTAATGAATTTAGATGCTCTTGAAAACTATAAATTAATGATTAAAATGATAAGAACAATCAAAACATAGTCTTTAAACACATTAACTCTCATATAACCAAACTGTTGGTGATCACATAGGATCATTGGTGGTTGGGAGAATTAATGGTGGTTAGAGCCTAACCATTGGTGGTTCCTCCTGACCATCAACAGTCTATGTGTAAACCTGAGAAATAAAAAAAATCCAAATTTAGATAAAACAAGGTTAGGAAATTAGTTTGTGAGAGCTTCAAGCATACAATATTCAATTTAAGACCTGCATAATGTTCTCTTTACTAAGGGGGATGCATTGGGTCCCACCAAGTATGCCAATTATGATCAAGAAATATAATGAAGGTGGTTAGTTCATATGTTATTTCAAAATGAAATCAACTCAAAATGACCCAAAATGAAAACTACCACACTAACAAGCAAACACCACCTTGCCTAGATCAAAGAGGGGAGCATAGTGAACAAACAAAAAATGATAAAAGTTAAACAAAAATGCAAGAAAACATATATTCTTACCTTCCTTTAATGTTCTAAGAGGTTTATTCAATTAGCTTTCTTAGATTATGCTCAATATGTCTTCATCAATGGAGTGTGGCTACCTTCATCTCCTCTTAACACCATGATCAATACTTGGCTTGGCTTGATAATTCAATGGTTTGACTCAATTTTTGCATTATAACTTTATGCATTTGCTTCATGAATGAAATCATGTATTATAACATTACTTTGATTTGCTTCATGAATATCATTAGGCTTGTATTTATAGGCTTTCAAATCAGCTTGGAATGGGTTAAAACTAACCTTGGTTGAGTTTATTAACCTTGGTTGAGTTTATTAACCTTGGTTGAGTTTGAAAGGTGTCTAAATGGTCATGATTAGGTTGAATAAGTGTGCATTTAGATATTTTTCATTTGAGACAACTCACAAAGCTAATGATTCATTTATAAGATCCTCTTGATATTTGAATTTTCTTTTTCTATAATTTATTTATTAGCTTATTTTCTCAAAGATGAATTTAATTAGGTTTTAATCAAGATTTGTAGTTTAATTAATCCCATTTAGGCATTTGGTCATTTTTTTGATTTTTTATTTAATTTATTATGCATTTACCTCAAAGTTAATTGATTTATAGGCCAAGTTTGTTTATTTTCATGGTTATGAAGCCAATTTTGAGACACTTAGAAATTCTTGGGCTAGGTATTCAATGGTTAGCAAGAATTGGTCTACATTCAGGTATGAATCCATTGGTGGCCAATTTTATATGTCTAAATATATCACCTCAATCTTGTACACTTGGAAAACATAAACCTTATATATTCTTATCAATTTTAGACCTTTCCTACTTCCACAAGTCTCACATCTATTTTATCTTGTGCCCCTTGGCCTATTTCTTAGTCTGGCCAGACTTATATTGATGACCCAAGCCTTCTATCTTACCCAAAATGATTTAAATTTACTTATCTTCCATTTTTTCAATCTCTAAACTTATAGATACTATCCTACTCCCTAGACACTAATTCATGGGGTAGACACTATCATTGATGTTGGAGTCCTAACCTAATGTAAGTGTCTAGTTCCCTAAATTTACCTATTTTTTAAATTAAATGTATCCTAATGGTTATCCTAAGTACTTTAATGCAAGTTAATTATCCAATGGGATTGATATAAATATAATATCAACCCTCATTCATTCCTCACCTTGTAAAATGGGAACAATATATAGTATTCTTACCAAAGAGCATTCAAAGAGTACTTAATTGAATAAAGTTTCCCTATCTCCATATTAGTGATAATAACATCACATATACAAGTCTGAAGTACTAAAGGATCAATTTAAGACCCTGATTTTCCAAGTTACCAACTAGGTCACTGTTATACTTGCTTTGCACATATTTCATGATTCACACATAATCTAACACATAAGGGATAACTACATCATTCTAAGGCCCTCTTCAGAGTATTGGTTATGTAGGTAGTGATCACTTATAGAGGGGTCTTTGGGGTCAACTTGACATCATTTTCACTCTAACCCATTTTTTTCTAAGGTCCCTATGAATATTAAAAAATAAGGTTTTAAAATTTCATGAGGAGCAAGAGTCCATGACCCAGATATGAATACACTAGAGTGAAGGTGAAGTCAAACCTAGAAGCATTCAAGTGGTCACATCCTTTTCCAGTAGGTATTCTATATAGGACACTTACATTGAATCAAGATAGTAGTATCGACATAACCATCCTAGGATGATTCTAGTGTTTATAACTCTAGAAACATCCAATCTAAGATATAACAATTATTATAAAATATCCTTCCAACCTAATTTCAACTTGTTATATATCCATCACTATGGTAACATCAGAACTAGCTAAGTATATTATTTCTTTGTCATTTCCATATGTAGCTTATTTGTACTTTATATATTTAGCCTATTCTCAACATAATAAAATTAGTGTATGTTTATATCTGAGTTTAGTACCCAATTATCCTAATATAGATATGATTATCACCATTGTGCATTATCATTTCTATATTCTTAAACCTATCTAACCAAAATAGGATCCCCATTCATTTTAGGGTTAAACATATTATAAGAAGTGATGTTTCATGACTACAAAAAATTATTTGTGTATTATTAGATTCATTTATGGTAGTGTTTAACCATAAATGTAAGTGTGGGGTTAGGGTTAATAATATATAAATGAATAATCATAAGGTTGATAAAAATATTTATAGTAGGTTAACTAATTATAAACTTAGATAAATAATATTCTAAATTTAAATATTTAAATATGCTAAAAATAGTAAGTACAACCAATGATTGATATTATTATAAATGGAAAATAATGGTGTTTAGTTAGATTACCATGCACATACAGATCTAATGTGGAATAGGTTGTAAGTAGACTAGATCTATATTATAGATCAATCACCAAATTCTAAAAATTTAACCTTTGTGACCTTAGACATTTGCATCGACCTAGGATGGTTACATCAATGATTATGTCTAACTTAGATGTAGGTTTCAAGTACAAAATCCCTATTAGATCTAGATATGACCACCTATAATGTTTTGGATACTATGTCATATTTTATCTGGTAAATTCATATCTGGCTCATGGAGTGACACTCTTATTGAATCATCAAAACCCTAGCTCTTTATCTTCATAGTGACCTTGGTAAAAATGGGTTAGTGGGATCATAATGTTGAGCTAAACCCAAAGATACCTTTGTTAGTGGGTGATACCTACATAGAAACTACTCCCAATAGGGCCTTATACTAATGTATTTCTCCCTTAATGTGTTTTCTTGTGTGTGCACAAGGGTGAAATATTTGGAGAGCAAGCACAACAGTGACCTAGCTTATAACTTGGCAAATATGACTCATTATTAGCATGGGTAAAGGACAATGAGATTTAATATTATTTGTCATTAATTATAAAATTGAAATATAGGTGTCAAAATGAATTCAAATAGTCATAAGGAAATAATATGATAAGGAAAAAGTCACCCTTGGATCTTTTCTTCATTCAGTGTTGTTCAAAAATTTGTCAAGTTCGAGAAGATTGTAGGAGGGAGCAATACACATAACTACATTATTTAATTAGAATGAGAAGAATCATTGATGTATAATCTAAGGGGAGGTGATACTATGGAGGATAAACAAAACCATCATTTTTAAGACCAATTACATCCATCACGCTCATGTCCTCATCCAACAAAGGCACTGGAGAAGGAATACTTGTCACAGTTACAGATTGGAACATCAATTTGAACCATGATAGTAGGATAAAATGGATAAGTATACCAAGATAATATTATATAATAGAATTGTTAAATAGAGGATACATGTTGCATAGAAGAGAATTAATAGGTGGTTCATTTATTATTCTGCAAGACCTACTATATACAAGGACTGGTAATGGGGATGGGTGGAACAATTTAATGAGGTTGAGGAAGGTAGTGTTCATAAGAATAAATCAATTGAGGTTTAGGATGTTAGGTAAAAATATAGTTTTTAAGGTGCTAAGTGTATAGCTAGTTCTACAAAAGGGTCACCCTAGAGTGAAAACCTATCAAATATAAATTACTAAGTGTGTAGTTGGTTATGACACTAACATCATCATATTTATGGCCTAAAATGTGTAAGTAGATCTTATGAAGAAAGGATCAAAATTTATATTTATCAATGCGAAAATTGATATATTTAGAGGATCAATGAAATTTTTTGTTGATAAATGGGGTAGTATTGAGGTCATTGATACTATAGATTTAGTTTTAAATGAGGGAAAACAAATAATTTTAATCCAATTAGCACCATGTATAATTTTAGCTTGTGGTAATTAGATTTAAGGTTTATTATGTAATGGATATTTGTGTGATGGCCTCATGAGTGTAAGTTTTATTAAAATATCTTTATAAGGTGAATAAAATGGGATATCTACATCACATTGACTCTAATCCAAGGAAATAAATATGGACTACTATACTTATTAACTTTCTCCTTTGCTAACATGATGCTTCAAATTTGGTGATGTAATTTGGAAAATTTTCATGTCAAGAATTTATGGCTTCGTAAAGTTCTAAAGGTATTTGAGGATATTGAGATAGTTATTATAGAGGATATATAAATGGGAGGGGATCTCAAAGAGAGGCTACCCATGTGATGAATTTTTCAAAATGTAATGAGATGGCCTATGAGTAAAGTGGAGCAAGATTAGTTAGGAGTAGAGGATATGGAAAAGAGAGGGGAGCTCAAGGAGAGGCTACCCCTAATAGGTATATTGTTATCTTAGATGCATTTTTAATTTTATAAAATTGATTTATTAAGGAATTTATGTGCCTTGGGGAAAGACATCTATTTAATTTTAGGTGAGTGTTAATATGGGTAAAGGCAAATGAGATTTAATATGATTTGGCATTAATTATGAAAGGGAAATATATGTGCCAAAAGGAATTAAAATAGTTATAAAGAGAAAAAAATTCATACAAGAAGAGGAAAATCCTTTATAGATAACTTTATGGTAAAGAGTAATCAAGTCATTTGTGTGAATAAAATATATCTTTCACAGTCTCATTCATTTGAGTTTATTTTGTAGTCTTCCTCTTCTCTTGTGTACAGTTTCCATCAATTATTTATTTATAGTTTACATTTTAAGGTATTTTATTCTTTCTTATAAATTACAACTAACACTCATGGCATGTTCATTCAGTATTCTAGACTTGTAAATGTGTTGTCTACATGACTGATAAGAAAATAGGGAAGATTTTCTCATTTGAATGTTTGATTGAATATTTTTGGTACTTTGCCTTATGAGAGGTATGAAGTTGATAGGTAAGGAATGAATTAGGACTTATCATGAATATACTAATAATTTAAGTAAATATCCCTCATTAAATAAATTAATTTGATCATATGTATACATTTCATTTACAAATTTGATGACATTAGGTCATTATACACTTGTATTAGAACATGACACAAATGTCGACATAGGTGTCTAACTAAGACGCAAGTATCTAGAAAACATGAAAATAGTTACATGTCCAGAACTTATAGAGATATTAAATAGGTAATTTTACAATTGTAATCACCTAAAAGTGGTATTTGACTGCTTGAGAATACATATTCCTAGATTAGCCCTAGATATATCATATAGCATATTATCACACTTATTTATCCTTCATGCAAGCCACAAGCATCCCCAATTAGCACAAATATAGTCCTAGACCCTCCTTTCCTAATCCTATCCCTTTGTTCCCAGTGTTCTACTAGACAAACATTAGCACCACATTAAGGACACTAGATCCATGCGGTGCTAGTGTCCCCACATTGGCACCTATGTCCTTTACCCTAACTTTATCAAATGAATATATTTTCAAAATTAAAACCCTCCTAAGGTTGGCCTAGACATCTTTTATTATCCACACAAGCAATAAAACACTATAAACACATAGATTTTAGCCCTTTATCTAGTAGATGGATATTAGATGAAAAATACCTATTCAAACATGAAACAAGTTGAGAAAAATCAAGGTTATCACTCCCTATTCTTCCCTAATTTTACATACTACCATCTACAACATCTCTAAGCTCAAATTTTATAGATTCTAAATCTCAATCACACTCAAGGTACTCAATGTCACTATCATACTAGCATCAATTAAACTTACACTAGCACTTAGGTGGGTAAAACTACATCGAGCTTGTTCCCTCCTCAGATTATTGGTATGTAGGAAACTCTCTTCACAATAGGGTGTTAAGGATGTCTATCCTATCCTACTAACAAACATACTTTTTAGATTATACCCTAATTTCCAGGAGTATTAGGGTTTGCATCATAAATCAGTCATTATAGGTATAATATAGAGTTCTAAAATTTGTGTGTGCAAGGACAAAACCTAGAAACTTGGACATAGGTGCACTCAAAATTTAGGATAGTCCTTCACATAGGACATTAGTGCAAATATAAGGACACTAGATCTTGGCACTACTATCCAAATGTGGCACTATTGTCTAGGAGGGGTTATGACATAGGGATCTAGTTGGTGACGCTTAGACCTATTTCTATCTCAGTTTTTATCACTTAATTCATCTATATCAGGTGTTTTTAGATAAATCTTTATTTACACATATTTATTACTATTTTTATAAAGTAAAATCTAGTCAAATATATAATACATTAGTGGTTATTTTATGCATATTATTTTTATGATTTATTCTACTCATCCATTTAATCAAACATATCATTTACATAAGATAAACCCTAAATGGTTAAAACATTTGGTGAACCTGACTTACTTTGAATATTACAAAAACTCTAATGCTAGATAACTCTAGGGTTTACATTTATAGAATTAAAATTCTAGATCCATACGTTTTCTAATTTCATTTGATATAATCATGATCATAATGGCATAATAAATTAATCACTTTTATTGCAAATTTTAATAATTTATTTTGCATGATTGTTTCCTCTAATGTGTAATGGACTCAGAAAAGACATAAACACATGTATAGATGATGCTTCATATTAATTGAAATATATATCACATTTCATAACATATTATCTTTCTCCTATGTGGAATTACATTAATAATTAAACCCTTACACATACAGGATTTAACACATAAGATTACAACTATGTTTCAAGTTTCAATGTCATATCTTATGCACATGAAATAATCTCCTTATCCTCCTCATCCCCATGAGGGTGATAGCTACTTTCCCTCTAACTAGTTCCATGATATCACTCCTCCATGAAATGAAGTAGCCTATACCAATGTCACTTATCCCCATACTAAGCCTATTTACACCTCTTCTCTATAGGGTGTGTGCCTACATGTTCAGTTATAAGCAGTTAGGGTTTATACTTGTGAGACTCTTTGTGATCAAACTATCACTCTAAGAAAGATAATTTTAGGAATACAAAATTAGAATCAATTATTACATCAAAACATTACAACATTAGAAAATTAATTTACAAGATAAAGGCATACAGGGCACACTAGTGTAAATCATGTATATGCATCTTCACCAGGGAATAATATAGTGGTGAATTTTTGTACTTTGGTGAATTTGACATTTTTCCAGTGTATTTTTTGGTGATTTCTGATCCCTTCCATGGTTTCCTAGTCGCCAAGCTTTGTTGGGTTTACCCGGTTTCCTAGCATTGTAATCACCAAGGCAAATGTTACGTTTTAGTTTCTCCCTGGCAGTATTCACCTTTCACGCAGCCGACCAAGTAACAATTAATGTGGAATGTTCACCAGGTTTTAAGTTTTCATTTCATGCAGTATGGGAGAATTCTCCATCCCAGTTTCATTTTACTATGGAGGAGTTGGCTTGTTTAACCTTTTTTTTCTCCGAACCCAACAATATATATATAAAATAAAAATTTAAGTATAAGTGTACATTTATATACTTTAAGTTATATTTTATTTATATACTTTTAGGATGTTTGAGAGGGGTTTCAGACTGCTAGGAGCTATAATGCAAATTCTAGGTTTTGGAGGATCCTATCATATTTTAGAGTTAGTCAGATTCCAGGGTTTCAGGGTTTCAAACTTAGCCATATTTCATGGTTTCAATATTTCAAGGAGACATCATAGGAGGTATGAACGCTACATGAAGGGATGTATGCGTGATATAATAGTATGAAAATATCTCTCGCAAAGTGCCACAAGCTGATCCCACCCCATTCCCAGTGCACCCCTTAAGGCATGCACTCTGTGAGATTCAATGCACCAATGAGCCCTTGTGAGAGAAAGTGTCAGTAAATGATAAAGTTGAAAAATAATGGGAGTGGCATTCATGATTTTGTGGGCAAAGTACTGGTTTATTGAACCAGTCACAAACAATGATGAACCACCAATAGAATGCAAGTGTACGATTTGTACCTAGAAAACTAAAAGAGAGAAAAAGTTGTAGTTAAAGCTCGACACTATAGAAAAAAATATTGGTAAGGTTTATGAAAAACAATGAAATCATTCACCCAAAAAATTAAAATTTTACTATGATTATTATTTTTTGTTCACCAATGTATAATTTTTTTGTGGTTTTAAAATAACACAATTCACCCAGATTTTACACATTGTTTGAGAGACTATGAATGAGTCACCAATGGAGTTTATTATTTTTTCTTTTGAAACTATTTTTTTTGCCACAAAAAATAAATGTTTTGGTCAGGCGTTTTACACCTTTCACCAATTTTTTACACCTTTTCTAAAGGAGGGGTTTCTTAAAGTATACCATGATCTTCACCTCATCAATTTGTGGTAAATAATGTTAAACATATCAAAACATGAAATCACAACAAATAACATCTACAACTAGTGATTAAAAAAGCATTCAAAGGTTAAATAAGAGTTCAAGTGAGGTACAAATGGAAATGATTAAAGAAAAGTTGATCAACCTACCCCCTCTACACCCAATACAGAGATCCAAATATTATTGTGTATATTATATAATACATGGGCATCACACCATTTCATGTTTAGCATTGAAAAGGAAAATATAATAGATAATGAATATAGATGACTCACACAATGACACTTCATCTAAACAACATACAATGGCACATATATAAATTCAAAAGGGTCCAATTTATAAATAATACAAAAATGGTGACCAAATCATAACTTAGAACAATAAAAGGTTCAAAAAACACAATTAGAGGAAGAAAAAATACAGCAAATATGGGTAAAGCAAGAAAACATACATCTCAAAAATGAGGCTCAACTTTCATAGTAGTATCGATTTGGTCACAAATATCTACAAATTGATTATAATGGTCAAGGTTCGGGTAAGCAAGCCCAAGGCATCACTACTCCTATTCTAGCAGTTGATAAAGTTGGTCAATAAGGTTTGGGATTTATTTAACATCCTAAGGTAAATCATTCATAGATATAGTTTATCAAGGAAAAATATCCAAATACATAGGAAATGTTATATAAAGTAACAAGATCTTAATTTACAAAGTTAAAATCATACAAAGTCAAGATATTAAGGACTTATGGCCTAACTCTAGCTAGATAATCAATGTATAAAAGTCACGCCCCATCCCCCTAGCTAGTTACTTAGTTTTACTCAGATTTGTTGTTACATACATTGACTACATCTATCTTGACACCCTTGTGCAATGTTATACATGACATACATATTATATTACATATAAATGCTCAAATCATCTTACATTATGATGTTATGTATGCACATTATATTATATTATCACATAGTTATCATAAATGTTCTAGCTAACACACATTTTGTAGAGATTTTTGTTTTAAGGATAGTTATTGCATAGGTTCAATAACTACCCTCAAAAGAGGGGGAATTAATATGGGTTTTTCATAGAGATTAGGCTCTTATATTACACTCAAAAAATATTTTTTATCACTTAGGCTCAGTTACATAAAATTAGACATAGGTAAACATAGAGGAAAAATAATGACTCCAAAAGCTGTACAGTGTCATAGATTTTAGACTCAAAAGACATTAGCACCCAAATAGGGACACTAGAGATAAATTGTGATATTATCCAAGATATGATGCTACTATCTAGTAGCCTTAGTTTTAGTATAACTCAAACTAGGCAGAATAGTACAATAGGTACAATATAAATTTTCACATATCTAGTTATAATTTTGCTCAGATTCATACTAGTTTAGCTCATATTCATATAAATTTACTTAGATTGGGAGCATCATACATGGAATTAACATTCCCATATTCAATTCATATACTCAAACAAAATTAATATAACTCAGTCTAGAATCAATATACTCATATACTAGATTGGGGGCATGTGCATAGCACATTATTTCCATATGCTCACACTAGTAGAATTTGGCAAATAAATGACTACATGACTAAAAAATTTAGTCACAACAATTAAAAATGTCTAAATTCTACTAATTGTTTACAACTCAGATATAAATGAGTAAATAAATGACTATTTTGGTGAATGACTAAAAAATTATTTAGTCATACAAATAAAAATGACTAAATACTTACACAAATACAAATTAGAAAAAATTTAAAAAACATATTTTTGGTAGGAGTGTATCTCAGCTGATTCATTATTCATTAAATATTTCCATTTTTTGTTAATTTGTAATTAACATGGACTAATGCATTTTGGATTATAGTATCTACTTACATGGGTGATAAACCTTGTTTGGAGAGGACCTAGAGACTTATGAAAAGGTGGGCAAGAAAATCAGAGTTTGCTACAAATAATTTGAAGTTAATGAGGCCCTCTACAAAAAAATTAGATTCAAGGATGCCCTTTATATTAAATTTAGAGGAAATTCAAAATCTTCATTACATTAAGCACAAAATCCATATCTTTTTTATTGGCAATGTGCAGTAGTTACATAGGCAACTGAGTACCAGAACCATACAAGAAGTTTAGGGTTTAGGGGATTATTTTTTCATTAGTTTCCTCTACGTATTTTGGAGCATATGGGAATTGAACTTATAACTCAAGTGAAATACCACCTTATTCTAGTTTTTGGAAGAATTCCATATCCTTAAAGCACACAAAAAAAATTATAGAATTGGCACTGGGGCTTTTATTTATGAATTCAACCCAAATTCCATTTCTTAATGCCTCCATAAATGTTTGTTGAGCCAACTCTATTTCATCACACTCAACATGAAGAACCCCAAGTTTGTTTAAAAATTCAATGGGTACTTCTTCTCTACTCTTCTTCAAAAGAGACTTTGATATCTTAAGAGAATCTAAGGCTGCACATGGGTTTGATGATATTAATAACTCATCCATCTTGATAAATGCATGGGAATCACATGGATATATGTAAGTTTAATTTATTAAAATTTATATAGCCTTATTTTCCTACCATTTTTGATCACATATATTGCCTATAGCTTTTAAGCTCTCATAGTTCTCAAGGTGGACCTCCAGAACCTTTTCAAAATTTGAGAGATAACTCTTAAGATCTCCCAGCTTCAATTAAACATATCCACAAAATCCTATGGCCTCTATATTTACTTTATTAATGCCATGTAGTAGCTATCATTAGCGTGATAATCACCTTTACCATGATAATATCATGTAATATTATAATATGAATGAGATTTCATGTGAGGGTGGTCAGTTGAAACAAGAGCTATCTCATTCAACTTTTCCACAAGAAAATGTTTCCCTATGAAGAAAAAATGGTTTAATAAATGATTCAATGTCATTGCACAATATAGGTATAATTTAAAGGCTCTACACATCTTTTCCATTCCTTCATTAACACTATTTTTTTAGTAACTACGAGAATCCTATAAGTAAAAAATGCACAAAACTGACCACAGAGATTTATGTAGAGGCTGAACATCATTTCTTAATGTCTCCATAAAAGTTTGTTGATCCAAATCTAGTTCATCATGCTCAAAAAGAAGAACCCCAATGTTTTTTAACAATTCAATGGGTACTTCTTCTCTACTATTTTTAAGAAGATACTTGGCATCTTAAGATAATCTAAGGCTATACTGGGGTCTGATGATATTAATAACTCACCCATCTTGATAAATGCATGGGCATCATGTGGATCTATGAAAGTTTACTTTATTAAAATTTTCAAAGCATTTTGTTGGTTCTCAAATTTGTAGTATGTAAAACATTAAAAGGATGCCAATCTTTATGATTAGGTTATAAAACCAATTTAGCCAACTAATAGAATCAACCCAAGTTATTAGGATTCTTTACACTTTAGGCTCTACTTTGCCTAGGTGGGTGTTACCTTATATTCACCAATGATTAATTGTTCCTCAAATTTGTTGGTGACTTCAGAGTAGATTAAGGGATTTATGTAATTTTATTAATTGAATCATCCAATTCATCCTAATCCAAACTGGCATTGATTTTATTTTTATTTTTTTTTACTCTACTATTACTCTTACTCCTACTCAATAGAAAATCAAAATTGAAATTTTTGAATATGATACAAGGAAATGATTCTAAAAAAGAATTGAACGGTGCCTTTCTCAACAATTGGGTAATATATTCTATTCATAAAAATATTTTTTCTTTCTATCTAGCCACAACTCAAATTACTTGGCATGGGATTGTCTATGACTAGCATAGACATGAAATATTATTATTACCTAGCTCTTCTTAATTATCCAAATTGAATCTTCCAAGTTATTGTGATCTATTTAATGGAATTTAATATCTACTTAAGGAAACCCAATTACATAAACCACCCAAAAACAAAAAAATTATTTTGAAGAATTAAACATATACTTGATATCTTAATTCAAATAACAAGAAGAAACAAAAATGGAGACAACCAAATAAAGTATAACATGAATATTCAACAAGCAATTGAAAACTAGATATATGGAACTCGAGAAATGTGGTTTTATTTTATTTATATATCTTTGAAGAGTAGGCCTTACAATGTATTTTTCCAAAATAAAATTCCCAAAGAGATTTCCCAAGGTCTTGGTTTCCTTCTTATAGGGGTGAAGGAAGCTACAAGCTTCAGACCTTTCACATTCAAAAAAATGACTTTTCATATACCCACCCCTTAATATGACCTATTACAACATATACTTATTGAAAAGTCTTAAAAATACTAACAAATATATTTTGAATACATATTGGAAAGCATAAAAATAAGAAAAAGACAAAACAAGAGGACATCCAAGATTTGTTGGTGCCATGTTGATGCCAACTTGATGCTCATTGCTCCTCTACATGCGTGGCCTACTTATTCTTCAATTGTCAAATATTGATTCTCCCATTGGTAAACTATGAAATCATTAGGCCACTTATATTCTTGGATCTAGATCAGGTTGGCCTGGTGATCTTTCCATCTTTTGTCTATCAGCACTTTGACATCAATGATGAAATTTGCATATCCAACATCTAGAGTAATTACTCTTTCCAAAATGACATTGAAACTAAGAATATTTATGTTTTGATATTTTTTCAAGAAATAAATGACTTGAGAAATTTTTTAACAATATTCACTTTTCCATGCATCAAAACCTTTGATATTTTTATCCACTATCAAAATGGAAGGAATAAACTGGTGTTTGAAAGTAGCAAAAAAATCAATCTTTGCTCTTATTTTTTGGCTCTCACCATTCACATACTAAAATTCATCCAAGATCATTTTCACTATCTTATTTATTGGCTTGAGTGAGCCCAGATCACCTAGATCTCTTTTTATAACTTTTCACAAGGTTAGTAATGTATGATGTGTAGGTTTCCATTACTTGTATATTGGATCCAAAACAAAAAGATTGGTCTTCAACTAAACAATGGCCCAAACACAAGGAAGAATAGCATTCACGCACATCTCCCAACTTGTCAGCAACCAATTTTACTTTGAATTCCAAAATATTCTCAAACATCTCAAGGATTTTCAATTTGGATTCATCCTTTGTCTTCTCATTTTGCTTTTTAAAATCTTCAATTTCTTTCTCCAAATTTAACTTCAATGCATTTAACTAATCAATTGGGATTATATTATCACTAGTTATTTATGTCATGGTGGATTAGTATGGCACAATTTCTTGCCTTTGAGAATCAACACCCTTCAACTACTACTTTAGTTTGACATTTTATAAATATAGCCTATTCACTTCATCATTCATCTCAATTTGAGTTTTTTCATAGTCGAGCAATCTTTGCTCCATTTTCTTGATAGCAGCTTGTGTGAACATTTTAGAGTGCATAGTAAGGGTGGAAACTTCAATTAATAATGTATCCTAAAATGTTCTCACTACAACTATTACCCTTAATTCATAGACTACATCAAGCAATCTTGGCTTGTTGGTGTTCTTCTATGTGGCTTATATTGCTAGATTCTCTATCTTTTGGTTAAACCCACAACCACTGACACCATCCTCATAATGAAACTCAGAAACCATCATGGGGTCATATTGATTTATCACTTGGTCCAACAAAAACATTTTCTTCAATTCAAATCCAGGGATGATTAGCATATTACTCTTCAAAACCATTTGTCTAGACTCATCAGGGATAACATTTATTGCATCAATTTTTAAATCTTTAAAAGTTTGTGTCACAATTTGATCATGTTGAGATTCATCAGCACCCATTTTATTTATTTTCACCTTTTATTCAAATTATTTCATCTTCATTTTGATCCAAAAAACTTTGAATTCTAGGGTATTAATGAAATCATCATCCTCGATGAACCTCATAGAAGCCAACAACCCTTTCAGCCTCTTGTAGTTCAGGCTCACCTTGTGCCTATTCATCCATTCTTACTTTTGGTTTGTGTGCTTATATTTATTGACCAACAAGGGGTTGATCAACTTCCTCTTCCTCTCCCATATGCCTCAAAATATCAGCCACCTCCTTAGAGTCACCAATTCATTTAGTCATTTCATATGGAACTAGTGGAGAAACATCATCAGTGTTTTGCCTTTTAGTAAGTGGTGAATCAGGAATAGTTGGATCTTACATCGACATTACATCTAGACCAGGTTCTTGAATCACAACTCCTATTGTATTTTTGATAGGGAGGTTGGTATCCTTTGTAGGCTACTTCTTAGACTTGCCATATATTTTTTCAAAATTATCAAATATATTATTTTCAAAGGGTCCTTCTCTTCAACAAAAAATCCTAAAAATTTAGGTTTTGTTTTATTTTGTCATCCTCAATCTTCTTCAAAATTTCCCATTTTTATTTCCTATTATATACCTCTTTAAAAGTGACACAATTTCTAATCACATCCTCATCAAAATTGATTTGATGGGATATCCCCATCATAGTAAGGATGACTTGTCTAACAAATTTCATGTGATCCTCTAGATCATAAACCCTTTTTGCCCCTAATTTTAAATAATATTTAGCCTTCAAATAGGCTTGCAAATCCTCCAAGATATCTACACCAATGTACCATTCACCAAACATAGTGGAATCTAGAAGAAATGTACCTTTCTTTTATTTTCATCACATCTTTCTCCATCTAGAGCATCTACCACATGAATTCAAGAAAGGCAATTCTATTTGGCACAAATTTTGGAAGCACATGGGGTGGTTGATTACACTTATATACTCTGATTATAATATGGTTAGGCAAGAAATACCAATCATCAAGTGGCCTCAACATTTTTTTGACCTCTTTGGTTAATCTAGGGAAAAGGCTATCAAGGGAATTCATTATTATGGCTGAGAAATTATCATGGAACACAACATAGTTATAGTTCTAATAATGAGTGTCCTATTTATAACACCAACACTATGTAGGGAATCTCTATCTCTTTTGATCAGTCATGTTTAAGTTCATCCTATTGGACCAATTCCTTCTATTCTGATACAAATTTAAATGACATAACAAAGAATAATATTTGAACTCCATAGGTGTCTTGTTCTCCCTTATTTTCAAAAATTTGTCATGCAATTTCTTCTCAATAAATTATGAAAAATCATACTCAACATTAACCTTTGGGTTCTGTATTCTTATGGACATCATCATCATTCCAACTAGCATTCTATGTTGGGTATCAATTCCTAGAACTTGACATAAAGCAATTTGAAATACATAGCAAAGTCATTAACTGGAAAAGGCTCAACTGTAGTGGTTGGGATTGAAATCCTTCTATTATTGTCCCCTATCCTGATGTACATGGTCAAATCATCACTCTTATGTGTATTTATCAAATTTTTATATTCTTTTTCACTCTTCTTCAAGTCAATTTTTGTGGGGGCTTGCTTATTGAACATGAAGCAATCAATGATTGAATTTCTATCCCTAGCCATTAATGGTGACCCATTTGGCAACCTGATAGTTTTGATGGATAGATGATAGTGTTGTACTAATGTCCTGATCAAATCCACATCAATGAATACATTTGGCACCACAAGCTTAGCCAATTTCAAATTTCATGGGTTTGCAAACGGTCCCTATCCATCTTGTTTTTCACAAAAATATTTAAAAAGGTTCCATCCTGAGATAGGGACTCTAGCATCCTGACACCCCTATGCTACATTCTTAAATAGTTTCTTATACCCTTTGTCAACTAAATTTATCAAAATGTATAATAGTGACTATTGAAGGGACCACTTCTTGGGAATAGGGGGTTCAGTGTTCTTACTTGTAGACTCAGATTTCTTAAGTGTTATAGTTTTATGCTTTTATGAACTAGGGTTTTGATAGTCACTTACTCTACAAAACCAGTTGAAAATAAAGCACAAACTAAACACCAACTTTTACAAAGAGAGTTATGAGGTAGACTTACCCGATTGGAAGATGGTCAAAGTGCACACATAGAGCTTGAATTCACCATCTATAATCACCACTAAATTTGTTTGAATGATGAATATAAATAAATTCCAAATTTTATTCTGCTACAAAGTTGGTAATTTTTCCATTATTCTAGTTCATGCCATGAAATTAAAAAATCTTATTATTCAAGTTTTTTAAACATAGATCATTTATTTGGTCCAATCCAATGACTAAATAGGTACTTCAATCATAGGCATCAATGATAACCAATACAAGGTGGTGATATAGTAATTTAAGCATTTAATACTTTACCATATCACCACAAGACCTATTTAGATCTATCATGGGACCGTGGGAGATTTTGGATAGTTATACCACATCTTTCACCACTTATCACCACCCTATAAGCCTTGATACACGTCATCATAGGATGGTGGGATACATGTTACCTTGTATACCTCATATCACATTACCACCAACCTTTGATCTAACCATCATAGGACTGTGGGATCCTTTGGCATCCCTTCACTATTTATCCTATCATTGCAAGCATTGGATTTGACTATGGTGGGAGTGCAAGACATAATTTATATAAATTTTACCACTTACTGCTAGCCCATAAGGCCTTCTATGAAATATTAAAATAGATATAAATAACATATATTGTATAGAGTGTTACATAAAATTTATGTAAAAAATCTGGCTCTAGAAATGTTCAATTATAGTTGTGATTATTGTTGCTCTAACATTTGGATTTGGTAGGAGATGGTTGCCATGATCATAAAAAAATATCCTAATAGGGTTCTCAAGTAGATAATTCATTCATTATGATTCATATGTACCTTCTATAGTTAAATTTTTGACCTAAAGTGTCAAAGAAAATATAAGAAAAATCTAAATTGTGGACTCTAGAGAGTTAATATCTCTAACTATGTCTAATAGAGTTTGGGTGGATAATGTCCATTGATTGACCCTTTAACAGTAAGACACTATGTGATAGAATAATAAAATTGACAAGAATATTGAAATAACAAAATATCTATTTCATATATTATGAATATGTTCAAAGTTAAGTGTGTAATTGATAATGCTTATGTGTGAAATGAGTTACAACACTTATCTATTTATAAGTGACTTTGAATTCAAATTTGATAATTTTAATAGATGATAATAATCATAAAAGAAGGTCATGAAACTTTATGAGATTATATTTTATTATACCAAAAACATAAAATGACATAATAACTATTATGAAACTTTAAAAAGGTGGTTTCCACATTTAAAAATCAACCACAATACTAATATCATTCAATTTATAAAATTAAGTATACATACAGAAATATAAATAAAACTTAGGGAACCATCTTAAAATACTTGAAACTAGCCCCACCCAATCCACCAATCCCCATTTAAATATAGTTTCCAAGTTCATTTCATAAAAGTCCAATCAAAGGTCATCCATCAAACTCATATAAAGTTATAGTAACATTAAGTTGCCTTACCATACATACATCATATTTATTAAAATAATAATCTACCCTTACCGCCATACCACCTTTTATCTTCTTGTCCATTGTGGGGCTACAATGAACCTTTACTATTTTCTCTTTCCACATCACCGCATGTCAACATTTTGTTTGTCATGGGATCATGGTGAAATATTATATACTACTCAAACTCTTATCATTATCCCACCAATTACTTTTGAGACCTTCATGGGACCACGGTAAGTTAACCAATCTCTATATATCATAACACCATAAGTGAAGTTCTTACATGTTGTGGGGAAGCGATAACTATCTTTTCACTTTCTTTGGTTCTCACAAACCCACTAAAGTTATTTAAATGTAATATGGGGCTATGGTAAGAGACAAAAAACACATCAATGATCAAAATACAAATATATTTCACATGGACATGATATGGTATGCTTATGAATGACTCTTGTAATAATTATAAAAGTAATATGGACTCCTAGGATGAATTTTATGAATTTCGGAAAAAATGCCTCAAAGAAATATGGTCTCATGGTGATGGAATGCCATGATGAATGCCATGACAAGTGAATTTCTATGGATTTTCATGGCATTCTATTACCATGAGACCACATTTCTTTGAGGTATTTTTTCAACCAATTCACTGCCTATCTATATTATTGCTTACTATTATGCTTTGATAGATTTTTTCCAAGCATCCATAACTTGTTTGAAAGCATTTATTTTAGGATTTTAACCATAACAACAAGGCAATGAACTATTTGATAAAATTCTTTGGTATACATGTATGAAAAATGTGGTATCATAGATAAGGTAGTGAACTATTTGAAAAAATGCCTCAAAAAAATGTGGTCTCATGGAATGTCATGACAAGCTAATATAATTAGAAGCTACTCCTAGTTATTAGTTATGCAATATGAAGTAATTGCATAACTGATTAGTTTGACTGTGTAAAATTATATTGTAATTGAAAATTTTTCATCTATTAGCATCTAGTTATTAGTTATGCAATATAAAGTAATGTTTTGAGTTTGAAAGATGTGCAATGTAATGTAATCAATAATTTGAATATAAACTATAAAATCTATTTTTTACAATTCATTAGTTAAACTTTCTATTTTATTTTCTCTCTATAACTCTATTTCTATGTAAATTCATTTCAATTAAAAAAAATAGTTTTTGTCTCTTAGTCTACAATTTTTTAAAAATCTAATTTTTTTCTCGATATTTTTAAAAAATCTTGAACTTTGGTTTTCTTATTTTTTCCCTAAAATATTTTTGTTTCTATGTGTATAACATTACAAATGGATCAATGTCAATGGTTGACTATAGATCAATACCATGCATTTGATGAGAGAGTAACTGATGAGAAGGACATGGACAAATATCCATGTCCATCTAATGACTGTCTTGGTGGAAAGGTGAGAAAAATAAATCTGATGTATTGGCATATGATAAGATATGGTCATAATGGTATAATCCCTTGGGATTACAATTATCATGAAGATATGATAGAATTTCAAAGTGTGAGAGATGAAGAGGCAAAAAACATAGATGAAGTGGCACCAAACATAGATGAAAAGGTAGCAATGTTAGATGAAGCATTTAAATTTGATAGAATGTTGAAAGAGGGTCTAAATGATGATTGGGCCAAGTTGATGGAGGATGATTTAAAGCTTGTGTATGTTAATTACAAGTAAAGTCATTTGACAACAATCCTTCAAATTTTTAACTTTTAAGTCGTATTTGGTTGGACAAATGAGAGTGTAGATCAGTTATTAGCATTATTAAGTTTGTTATTACTCCCTGACTCCACATTACCAACAAAACAAAGTCAATGTAAAAATAAAATCACTAATCTAGGCTTAGGGTATGAAAACATCCACACATGTGTGAATGGTTGTGTATTATTTTCCAATAATCTTGAAAGTGAAAATGAATGTCTGAAATGTCATGAACCAAGGTATAGACAAGGGTTGAAATCAATTGTGATTCCTAGAAAGGCTAGTTTTTTATAATCCCATGATTACTTTGAATGTATAGGTGCAGAGACATTACTGGACTTATGTAATGGCATGCCCGAAATAAGATCACTGATGGAAGATAATGACATGTGCCTAATTATAAGATGTGGATGGAATTTGATAATAGATGGCCTAATTTTTATCAAGATCCTCATAATATAAGGTTAGTTTTGGCTTTAGATGGGGTGAAACCATTCTCAGATCAAAGTACTAAATGGTCAACTTGACTAGTATTTTTAATAAATTATAACTTGCCTCCATAGTTAGAAACTAAACCATTTTTATTAATGGTATCATTGATTATACCAAGAAAGAAAAGTGTGACTTCAGATACAAATGATGCTTATCTATAGCCATTATATGATGAGCTAATAGAATTTTGGAAAGAAATTGAATTAATTCAATCTTTAAGGGATGGTCATTTAATAAAATTCACTTTAAGAGCTTCCTTATTGTTTATGATTCGTGAACTTCCTGCATATGGCACATTGTCTAGTCTCAGTGTTCATAAATACCATAGATGTCATGCTTATAACTTTAAGGATTTTGTGATGCACTCAAGAAGTTTGTGTAAGTGTATTTATTATGGACATCATGATTACCTTAAAATGGATCATCTATATCATCAACAAAAACCATATTTCAATGGTCAATAAGAGAATCATGAAGCACCATTGCTAATAACAGGTGATTACATTGTTGAGAATGGGTAAAAAAGAATGTTATTGATTGAAACTGATGGGATTATTGGTGTTAGATATGATCCATGTAATGAAAGTAGTGTAAAATAGTTGTGTGTATTCTATAAGTTACCATACTTTAAGGATATAGCCATTAGGCATACTGTTGACTTTATGTATACTGAGAAAAATATAGCCTTTGTTATTATAAAAACTCTTTTTAGTGATTTTGATATTATTTCATCATGTGAAGACTTTCAAAAACTAAAGATTCATCAAAATATTTGGGTTGAAAAATATGATGATTAAAAATATAGAAAACCTAGTGCTCCTTGTGTCTAGACAAAGGAATAATGTGCCCAATTTTTATAGTTGATGTCTCAGAATTGCTTTCCCACTAGATATGTAAGTAGTAGTATTAGAAGCCAAACTGATATTAATGGCTTAAGATGCCTCAAGACCCATGACTATCATGTCATAATCGATAATATTTTACCTATTATGGTAAATATATCAAGTTTGGCAAAGGGGCCAATATTGGCAATTATAAGGTTGGGCCTAATATTAAAGAGAACGAGTTTACATGTATTATATCCTTAAAACTTTGATAGTTTGAGGGAGGAGGTTGTTGAATTCCTTTGTCTATTGGAATGGGAATTTCCATCAATAATCTTTAACATTTCTATGCATCTTTTGATACATTAATAATATGAACTAGAGCATTATGGACCAGTATGAATGAGATGGATGTATCATATAGAATGGTATATGAAGGTTTTAAAAAAAATTGTTCATACTAGGGCAAAACCAAAAGGCAACATGTCTGAGGGATATTCAATATAAGAGAGCATGGGATTTTACATAGAATATATGAAGGATTTTAAAAATGTTAATCAACATGTATGGGATGATGATGAAGATGAGAGAGTTTTAGGTGAAGTATTAGAATGCAATGTATGTCACTTCAATCTATCACATCAATAAATAAGTGTGATATATGCCTATATTTTTCAAAACACATGTTCATTCGATAAGTGGCATAGTTAAAAAAAATTACACAATAATTTATTTACTCAATTACATTTACACATTTATATTATTAATCTTACTATTTGTACATTAATATTATATGTATAAAATTTGAAGAAGAGAATCAAGCTTGGATGCAACATCAACCTCAAAAGTATAGATGTCATGATCTGATTGGAGGTGATTCTTTTCTAAAATTTGAAGAATGGATTGTTAATGTAGTCAGTGATGAAAAAGAAGAAGGTCAAGATATAAAAATGGAGGAAATTTCACAATCTCCACATTTATGGGATATGCATTTTAGTGGAATGCGTTCCTATGGTAGTCATTTAAGAGTGGAAGAAAAAGACAAAGGAAAGACAAATTTTGGTTGTGTTGTTAGTGTTGAATTTTTCATGAAACTGAGAAGAAATTTTATATTGGATTCATCCAAGAAATTATTCAATTGGATTTTGGTGAAAATACTCCTATATTATTAAAATGTAAGTGGATCTAACCATCCATAGTATAATTTGATTAGTATGGATTTGTACATGTAAATAAAGGACAATTTTTATCAGAGATGGATGAGCCGTATGTTTCCCCTCTTCAAATAAACCAATCATTTTTAATTGATGATGTAATAATCCCAAGATGGTCGTATGTCATTCAAATAAAGTCTCATTCCAAATGAAAATTCATGGAAGTTGTTGATATAATTCTTGATGGGAAATATGTTAATTTACAAGAAACATTCAAAGAAGTGGATGAAGATGATGATGGAGTGTTTGAAGAGAAGATTTTGATTACCAATGAATATATTGGGAGAGATAATGTATTACATGTCATAGATGAGGATGAGGAATAAAATCAAGTAGATGCAAAAAGGAGTGACCAGGATTCATAAGGGTCAATATCTAGTTAAAATAATGGATAGTCATATTGGCAGTCTGATACCTGTAATTGTAAACATCTTCTTGGTTTTTTACTACAAATTCTTTTTAATTTGTAAATTGAATTCTATTTTAAGTTTCCATTTTAACTTATGAACTCAATAAATTTTTACTAATTCAAGTTGTTGATTTATACATTGTTGTTTATTTGGACTTCAAGAAAAGAGTAAAAGGACTATAAGGCACAAATTAGTCGATGATAGTGATCATAATGCTAAAATTTCATTAACATATTATGAGTTATTTCATAGAGAAAAGTGGCCAAGAATAATTAATATTTATCATGTCTTGGTTTGACAAACATGCAAGTTATAAATCCACTAACTAGTATATTATTTATTTAATAGTGTTTAATGAAATTTTATAGGAAACAACTTCATGTATATAAGACATAATATGATTTTTTTTTGTTTTATAGGCAAGAAAAAGAGTGAAAAAAATGCAAAGAAAAAACAAAAGGAAAGAAAAGATACAATGTTTCCATCTCATATAACCCAATGCAATTGTGATTTAATAAATGCAGTTGATGAAAATAATAGTTGTGATGATGTATAGCTTGATATAGCATATGGTGATTTTCATCATGATATAGCACATGGTGATGTGTAGCTTGATATAGCACATGGTGATGTGCATCTTGATATTGCACATGGTGATGTGTAGCCTGATATAACACATGGTGATGTCTAATGCCATGATGATATCTTAGCACAAATTCTAAGAGAGATTATTGAAAAACATTAGATTAAAGGAGAAATAGGTCTACAGATGATTTATTCAACATTAAGGGATGTGTTTTAAGTGAAATATGTGGAGACTGGTAATGATCTACCTACTCATGCCACACCTAATGTGGCCAAGGAGCATGAATTTATAGTTAATTAAAGTCATGAAGAGAGACTAATTACATCTATTGTGCCTCAGAGTGCACCTATTGCATTTAAAACTTTTGATGAAACTAGTGGATCAGCCAAAAATACTGGTAGTGGTTTAATAGAAGATGTGTCTGCTTTTGTCAAAAGATAAATATTGAGTCAATATTTATACATATCTATAGATAGGAATGTAAAATAAAGAAAATTATAAGGAAAGAAGCCATTCTTGGTTGAGGTATCAAGAGATGGTGAGCCCATTGGGCCAAATGTTGTAAAGTGGGCCTCCAAGTTGGGTATAAGATGAAGGGCCCATTTGGATATTTGTAAATCAAGTTTTTTAGAGAAAGATCTATAGATTATGGAAAATGTTCTACAAAAAATGGAAAATGATTTTGAGACTACTGGTGGAAAAATATCTAAAAAATATTACAAGCAAAAGATGAGGATTTTGATGAACAATTTTAGATACAATTGTAGAAAAATAATCATGGAGGGAAAAGAGAGGCTAGACTCTACTCTATCTCCCAAATAGTGGGAGGCATTGAAAGAAAGTATGCATTCCAAATAATATTTGGCAAAGAGTAACAAAGGTAAGAGAGTAAGAGATAATGTGAGGGTTGGATATACATTTGGTCGAGGTGGGTTACAGGCCAAAATGGACAAATTTACAGTAAGTGTATGGATTTTTGGTTCAATTTACATTATGTTATTTATTTTGATTTTTTATTGAACTAACTATATGTTGAAATTAAAATTGTATTTTAGGTGGAAAATAGTAATAAAGAATTAGGGGTAGAAGATATTGTCAATTATATGGCAACACTAGATCAACCTAGTAAATCTAAGAGTGGGATGAAGTGGAAATCTAGTTCATCAACATACATTTCATATCCATCTATTAAATTCCTAGTAGGAGCCTCTATAGATCATGTCAACTCAAATGAAGGGTACCAATAGGTAATGAGTTGCATATTTAGTCTCACTTAGCAAGTTTTGTAGTTGGTTGCATCTGTTAACCCTATAATTTTTGCATGGAATGAGCATAAATCCATGGATTTAGCTAAGGTAAGAGGCTCTATTGATCTAATTTCTTCTTGTTTGGAAATTTTGTATACAAATGCCTCTTAATATGTAGATTATTGAAATTTTATTGTAGGAGAATCCAACCCAGTTTCTTTATTGTTGGAGTGATCCAAAAAATGTTCTTTTGGACAAATTTATAGCTTTCATTCTTTACTTGAATATTGAATTATTTGTATATTTTTTTTCATGATGGTTAAACCATATGCAGAGCAATTTTATCAAAGCAGTAGGAAAACAAAAACACCTTCATGATGTTAATAGAGTTGCTGATATTGATAGTGATCATGATGAATTGGATAAGAATGTGTAGCATAATCATCATAATTGTGTTGAATTAATTTAGGTAATATAATAGTTAGTTATTTGTCCTAATGTTTTGTCATTCTTCATGCTTAAAATGTTATTTTAACTTAATAGAGTTTAATTTATTATTAACGATTTCCATAATACTTGCTTCAATCTTATTTTGGAGGGATTTGAGACTCATTTCCTTGTCTTGGAATAATCTTTTGTTATGTTCTTTCTAGAGTTCCTAGATTAGAATTGTGGGACTTATCAATCATAAACAATGATAAGTAGAATGTCTTTTGATATTGGGCCAGTATTGAAACAAAGTCATTATATCATTAGGAAGGGCACTCTTCTATCCTAGCGTCATGCATAACTATCTCCAAAATTCAAAAGAGAATTGAAATCCAAAATATTATCCCTTTGACTCACTTCAACTCTACCATATCCTAAATTTCCATCAACACCTTGTGAATCCTTTTCCTTCAGGTCATCGTTTTCTTCTCTAAGAAATAAGAATCAGTTTGAATTGCCTCTACAACTCTGCATGTGATCATTACCCCACTCCATTTTTACAATATAATGTGTGTTTTATATCTCAATATAATGTGTATTTTTTTGTTTTTGTAGACATTTATTGATAAACTCCAAGAAGGGGATAAATTCTAGGTGATAGATCCATTTGATGGTGTTAATTTGGGCATTACGTAGATTCACTCACTATTTATTATACATGAAGTGAAATTAAAAGGAATAGGAGATGAAAATGTAAATATTTTAAAGGTCACAATAGCATACCCCTTGATTATGAAGACAAAATAGATGGAGTTGTCCATCTGAGAAATAAGGGACCTTCACATGGTGGCCACTAAAATATTTGAAAAAAATGACATAATTGATGTTTATCATGTACTAGCTGTTAAACAGCTTGGCCCACTACTTTATGCAATAGTTTGAATGTGTTGTTTAGGGATATTTTTAGTTTTTTTTGTCTATTTTTGAGATGTATAATCAAAAAAAGGCATTGTAACTTAGTTTTCACAATAACAGCACTGAGAAACACACTTTTTATTAACACATTTTATAAAGCAAAGACATATTTTTGTCTTGTATCTGCTATAAGAAGACCTTTTCTCAGTAAAATTTTAGTATTTTGCCTTCTTAATATTTATTTCATTATGTTCAAATGAATGATTGATTATGTTTTTATATTTTTTATGTCATATGTTTTGAAGTCTCATCATTATGTCATATGTTTGATGGCACATGTATCTAATACCCAAACATTTATTAATTCATCCTAAGTTTCAAATTAGAGTAAGATATATTCCCTAATGCTGTAAATGTTGATTTATGAAAAATATTCATGGATTAATCATAGTATTGAGTAGAATAATAATTATGCATTTTATGTGGTCTATGAATAAAATTAAGGATCACTACCTTACAACATGGGCCATTTAAAAGTTTCATGGCCACATGAATCCAAGACTATTATTAGTGTTGTAATTGGAGGTGACATAATTAATTTCCATCATAATTGGAGCTAATTTTATTGTGCCTAATATTAAGGTACTCTTATTACTTAATTGGAGGTGACTTAAGCAATCTACAACCTAATTGGAATTACCTTTCTTGTACTTAATATTATGACTTAAATTTTTTCATACTCTTGTCAGCTATAAATTAATGAATAATTTAATGGAGTCTTAATTAGTATGGTATGTGACAAATATAAAATAGGATTCTAAAATTTGACATCTCTCCACATTTTTTAGATAGATATATTTATAATATTTGTACTACTACTACTAATGCATCCAATGGAAGCTAAAAAGATAACCCCAACTATAGAATATAACAAGTAAAATAGTGTAATGGGTGTTTATAATCATTATTTGTAATCCATATTGAATTTTTTCTAAATTCTTCTTTCAATAAGTGATCATTTACAATTACATCAATTATATGTTTTTAATATTATAAGTCTACAAAGAGGGTGCAGAGCCCAAGTATAGAAAGCCCAAGGGGTATCAAAATAGGCCAAAGGCCACTAAAAGCTAAAAAATAGTAGATAGACAAAATCAAAATAGGAAACAAAAAATAGACTAGGGATTACCCATAAGAAAAACACTAGTTTTTGATCAAATCTTTCCAATATTCTTTGATGAACTTGAGAAGGTCCTCCATACTAAAAAAATTTCCTTTTATATCTTTATCTAATTCTGAGAGGTCTTGTAGAATCAATAGGGAAGAAGCCTCATGGTGGAAAATTTTCAAGTAAATAGTGGTTATCACCTTCATTTTATTCTAAAGGGAGTGTAAACCTTTCTTCACTTCCTTTAACTCCCTTTCAATATGGCTCTCTTCTTCACTGGTATCCATGAAATCCTCCTTGTTAGAATCATAAGTGGAGTTATTTAGCTCCTCAAAATAATTGGTTCCTCCTCCAATTATTGATCAAGATTAGGTTTATCTTTTAATTTACCTACTTCATCCCCAAAATATAAGGTAGAGGGATCACCCACAGTCTTTACCAATGAAAATTTTCCCCCTGCTAGTCTCTTAGATCTCTTAATATTCATCTTTCTTTCTGTACAGCTCTAAAATTTAAAACTAGACCCATCCTCCATAGCCTCCTCACCTTGTTCTTGGGCCTCCAAGTGTTATTTGTCATTGGAAAAATTCTAAGGCTCCACCCCCACCACTTTCTTGTTCTTACTCTTTCTCTGAGTGATCTTCTCAAAATTGATCCAAATAATCGATTTCCTTTTTTTTCTAGAAAAGGAAGGGTTATTTTTTTAGCTCCCATAGCCCTTCGATAGCCAGAGAGTGAGAAGGGTCAGGGGATATAGAAGTCATAGATATCAAGGAGGGATAACCAAATCCCATCTAGAGAGAGGAAAATATTTCAAACTTAGGGGATAGGTTTGAAGAGGGGGGAACAATGTTATTGGAAAAGGGTAGGGAACCATAGGGACCCAGGGAACCAAATCTGACTCTCAAGGGAATGTGATATTCCTCAATGTCACTATCATGGTAAATATATAATACCTACACTTTTAAAGGCTTAGAGGGACACAATTCAAGGTGAAAGTGATAAATCCTAAAGATAAGACCTTGGTGGAGAGGAATGGTATAGGCAGCTAGGTTTTTTTCCACGAAATTTTTGATAGACTTAACAGACATCTCTAGGGATGACAAGAGGAAGAAGGGGAAGTTAACCAATACCTCATGATGAAAGTGATATAAAAGAGAAAAATGGTAATGATAAAAGCACTTAAAATTACCTTTAAGGGTAAAATATTTCATGATGGTGAAGCATACCTTATCCCAAGGGTTAAACAAGATCTCTCTATTAAAGCCTCCCTAAAACTTCACTGACACTTCTCCTTCAATGAATTTTTTTTAAAAACCCTTCAGGTCTTGAAATTTGGTGAGTTTTTCAATATTATGCCCTTATAGCATAAATTTTTGGCCTTAGAAATTGACTCCCCACTAACAACAAACTCTATACCTCCAACCTAAACTCTATGATCACCATCCCATCTTGAAGAAAATTGAATGGAAATGTTCTCATCATATCCATTTATACATTCAATAAAATGATAAATTTCACCTTCATAACATATACTCTAGAGCATATCATCCACTTTGGTTTCATCACATGATAACAGCTTAGTTCTAACTTTTTCTCCTCCCATGACTGAAAGCTTCACTAAATTATTGCATGACTAAAAAGGGACCCATACCAAAGTGAACCACCACAAAGGATAAACAAAAATTGAATCAAAAAATCTAGAAGCTTTCGAAGCCCACACCCAATCTTTAGTAAAATACAGGTTGATCCTTTAATGATTGCACATGTGAAAGAGCTTGCCAAGATTTGTCATGTGAGAACATGCCTTAAAGGATTGAGGCTACCTCATGTGATATTGATTTTTTTTGATGTGGAAATACTCATAGCAAATGTGATCAGGACACAATGATGACTAGTGAAATTAGTGAATAAAAATGACTAAATATACTACCAAATTGATCAAAATGATGATTAAAATTAATGACTAAATCACTACCAATGGATAGAAATCAATGAATAAAACTGACTAAATAAGTGACCAGT
This sequence comes from Torreya grandis, assembly GCA_037957365.1. Lineage (NCBI taxonomy): Eukaryota > Viridiplantae > Streptophyta > Pinopsida > Cupressales > Taxaceae > Torreya > Torreya grandis. Next base: position 4,284,496 of record JARHVA010000179.1, read on the forward strand.
TAACAACAATAAATGACTAAATATATCAATGAATTAAAAATGACTAAATAAGTGACCAGATCACAACAATTAATTACTAAATATACTACCAAATTGATCAATCAAAAATAACTAATAAATGAATAAAAATGGTTTAGTCATCAATTTGGTCATGTTATAAATGACTGGCAATAAACTAATAATGGTCATGTGATCATGTTTGGTCATTTATATGTAGTTTTTAGTAGTTTTTTAATCATATATTATTAACTATATACTCTCAATTACATATTGATTGATGATATGGAATGATAAATTCCAAGTCATTATTTATATTATATATACTTGACATCATTTTCTAGGTTATCACCAATTTTGTGTCTTACTCCATTTACAGTGGTTGGAATTCTAAAGTTTCTTAGAGCTACCTAATGTACTTGAATGGATACAAATCTGACATACATAGTTAGATATACTCAATTAGACATTTTTAGTAATTCAAGTAGTTCAATTTCATATGTATCTAATACACATGGGTGGGTAATGATGGAGTCATATCCTACTTGATTTATTGAGCCACCCACATGAGATGGTTAGATAGCCTATCAGTCTAATCCAATCTATTCACATTTCATGATCCACCAAGTAGGGGTGAGCAATGATGGAGTCAAAACAAGACTGAGTTCTTGAGCCACCCACACATGAGGATTGAGAAAATCATAAGTTCAGTGTAAACTATTCATTGATTGATCACTATATACATGCACACACATAGGTTATCACCAGGTTCATGCATTGGTTTATGTATCCAATGAGGTGTATTTGTTCATTTCCTCTTTACTCAGTTTCACTTAGTATTATTTATTTACTCAACATAGTCTTTTACTTTTGATATATCTTAAGTAAGTATTGATTTATCCATGTTTCATTTAAAGTTCAGGCATTAGATTATGCTTCACATATGTAGAGCTAAATTCACATATTCAAATTTATATTCAAAGGATACACCTCCTAGGTAAGTCTATGTATGCTTATTTTTCCTTTATACTAGTCATTTCACTTTACTACATTTCTAGCATAAAGGGGGGAAAATCTAATCACCTAAGAGTTTTATTTGAGTGTTAAGAGTGCTACTTAAGAATACATATTCCTAATTTATACCTAGACCTATCCTAGAGCCTATTATCACACTTATTCATCTTTCATGTGGGCCACAGGCATCCTTAGCTAGCTCAAACATAGTCCCAGACTCTCATTTCCTGATCCTAGCCCTTTGTGCCTTGTGTTCTACCATTTAGACAGTAGTGCCACATTAAGGGCACTAGAGTCATGTGGTGCTAATTTAACCAAAATGGTGCCTATGTTTTTTACTCTAAATTTCTTGAATGGATATATTTTTTAAATTAAAACCCTCCTAAGGTCGGCCTAGACATCTTTTATTATCTGTACAAGCAAAAAAACACTATAAATACATGACTTTTATCCCTTTATCCATTATATGGATATTAGATACTAAGTACCTATTCAAACACAAAATAAATTGAGAAAAATCAAGTTTATCAATCCCTATTCTACCTTAATTATGTATACTACCATTTATAGCAACCCTAAGCTTAGATTTTCTAGATTTCCAATCTCAATCACACTCAAGGCAATCAAGGCCACTAGCATCACTTGCACTTATACCATCATTTAGGTGGGGATAACTACATTGGGATTGATCCCTCCTCAAATTATTGGCATGTAGGAAACTCTCTTCACAATGAGGTGTTGAGGATGTCTAGCCTATACTACTAATGAACACACTTTTCACCTCATACCCTACTTGTTGTTACATCCTGATTCCTTTCTAGACTTGATAACCTATTAATTTGTGGATTTTGTGGTTATTTTTTGGTTAATTATTGTTTTGATAAGCTAGATTTTATATATTGATGTATGGGTAGTTATATGTTTCTTATTTATATGATCATTAACTTGTTTATTTAGTTGTACTTGTATGTTATGTACATGATGATCATGATTATTTAGTTCATTACAGTAATATGTTATACATTTTATCTTAATTCAAGCTAACTACCTTATTTTTCTAAGGTGGATGCAAGATATATTTCATCTTTTAGACTATGATAAAGGGAAAGCATCATCAGATAGGTTGGAGTAGATGAAGGCATTGGGGGAGGATCAAATGAAAACTAAGACCCATGCACACACCACAAATAGTATAATATGCTTTTATATTCATTTTTTAATTTAAATGGATTCTTTTATGATTTTAGTTTTTATTATGTTTGTTTCATTTGAATATACTTGGTTTTCATCCATATTTTAATCTAGTTGTGTGTTCACATGAGTAAGATTTAAATTCTTTCATGTCGTCTTAGCTTATTTCATGTGATAATGTGTAATATCCCTTCGGATACCAAAACAAAGCTCTGAGTTGCTTATCTGTATTTCTGTAAAATATCTTCAAATTGATAAATAAATCCCAGTATAATCTCTTATTTATTTGCTCATATGCTTACAATAGAGGACCTCTGTCAGGTATACAATGAATATTGAAAATACAGCCTTAATAAGCTGAGTATTATACAAACTGGGAAATAAATTTGGATCTGGTACATCTCAGCCTGCTGTGTAAAAAACACAGTCCCCGTCGTCGGTCGATATATTGCCGACGTCGGTCACTGTGGGTCCTTCTCTGCTGACGTCAGTCTTCAGTTGGCCGATGTCGGTCACTGGAGATCTCTGCCTACCGATGTCAGTGTCTGAGTGAATCTGCTGATGCTTACAAATTTTTCACAAATCTGTACGGACTTTGTACGGCCACCAATATAGCTCAACTTGTATGCTTGATCCTGATCTGAAGAACTATGGGCTAATATAAAGATCTATATCTAGATAATTCTTGAATCAAAATCAAAATAAATAAATACCTGTAACCCTTGTGATAGCTTCTGTATGAAGTTATCTCTCAAACTTGTAAACCCCTGTGATAACTCATGTATGAAGTTATCTCTCAATTTGGCAATAGATCGATTGATCTCTCACAACCTCTGAATCACACACAATGAAGAGTTGACGTTCTTCAATGCAAATGGAATCCTAGAACCCTTGGCTCAGTCTTCATAGAATAATTTCTTAACAAGAATCAATATCAATAATCAATCATAATACAAACTCTCTCCCATGAGAAACCCTTATACCCTCCAAAGGTGTGCTTGCTAAAATTAAATTTCCTTAAATTAGACTAAGGCTTTTTAAATTAGAACTAGGGTCTCAAAATTAGACCAAAATATTAATAATTAATTAATATTTAATTTAAAATTAGACCAAATAATTAATATTTGATTAATTCAATCAAATATTAATATCTCCCTTAATTCATGTCCGAAAGAGCCCGAACGAAAGCCAACTAGAAAAAATCTGCTAAACGAAGCCAAGCCAATCTCCATCAAGACCCTCTAACCATCCTATCAACCTACGAGGGTCGCATAATAGGCTAACCATGAACTTATAACATGTCAACTATAAAGGGGACATGACAATCTACCCCTCCTAAAATTGCTTGCCCTCAAGCAATTGCTAAATGATAAACCAATCAATCCACCTGGATCCCAAATGTAGTCATGATCTACCCTGTTGTCAATCAATGCAAACTCCATGCCATGTCCATCCCAACTCTCATCTAATGGTGTCACATCATCCCTCGTACTAAGATAAGCACCCCAACATCCAATCCATAAATGAAAATCAGCAGGCAACTCAAGTAAACTCCTTACCTGAATAATATCTAGATCTGGATCGTGAAGGCTAGAAATAGTCATATCATCATCTACCTGTGACCCGACTGTAACAGAAAGCTGAGTCCCTACCACATGTGATAACTCCAGAACTAAACTCACCTCAAGACAAAGTTCATCCTCATATCTCTCCTGTGTTGGCGCTAATGTGCATTCAACAGAGCACTCTATCATGTCATGTCGTATAGGCATCTCCATCCGATGAAAAAACATATGTTTGAAGCTGCTGCCCCGTATTGCCTTAAGAATATGTGTCTTCCCATCAACATCAAAGTGAACCTCCATGTCCTTGAGATGAAGAGTAACTTCCTCAAATGAATGAAGCCACTTCATACCGAAGACTAAGTCTATATCCCCCATGTTCACCACATAATAATCAACGTTGAACTCATAGTTGTTAAAGCGCAATGGGAGGTCTCTAATCATACGCTCATACCTAAGAGTGTGACCATCGGCTACCTTAACTCTAATTCCCTCAAAATCTTCAGTAGTGAGTCCACATTTTTCCACAAATCTAGCATCTATAAAATTATGTGTGGCTCCTGTATCAAGAAGGGTGATGACCTTCTATCCTGCCAAAACTCCCTAGAGTCTAAATGACTCATCCAACTGAATGCTAGATAGGCATGCCTCCTGTATATGAAGCTCTAAATTTTCCTCTGCCTTAGGCTCTAAAGCCTCTACCTCCTCTGAACTATCCTACTATTCAGAATCTTTTGATTTTGCATCCTCATAATACACCCACATCACACAATTTGCTTTGCCCTTAGGCCTCAAAGGGCAATCGTGATGGATATCATATGGACCTTTGCAGTAGAATCCAAGCTTCTTCCTATGTAGATCATTAAGAGCCTCTCTATCCAATGGTGGTGCTATTGGGTTGGCCTTTGAATCATTTTTAACACCTGATTTATCTATGTTAAAATCTAATCCCTCTCTATCTCCATTGGAGCACTTATGGTCCCTGGATGAAGAAGTACCTCTGGAGTTAAATTTACTAGATGGGGCTGCCATCTCCATGCTACGTGCCTTCTTCATAGCTACCTATAATTAAGGAGGATCAAAGCCTTTGATCCAACCTCTCAATGGTTTTGTCAATCCCTCCGTGAAGAGTACTACAAGTTGCCTCTCTGAAATGTCAGGAACCATAACTGATAACTTTTGGAAATCACTAATGTAAGACTCTAGACTGCCACTTTGGCACAATTGTGCCAACTCTCAGAAATAGGACTCTGGATCCCTCTTGTCAAAATTCTCTACCAGCCTATCCATAAACTACTGATAAGATGTGATCCGATCATGATGGAGTGTCACCATCTCGTGGTGCCACCAATCGTGAGCTACTCCCTCAAGATGTAGTGTCGCATATCTGATATCATCTTCCTTAGCCATCGGTCACAATGTGAGAAAGGTGTCTAACTTACTAATCTAGGCCTGCGCTATGACCTTACCACTACCATCAAACATCACGAGTGTGAGCCTGCTCGTAGCATGCTTAAGATCATTGTTTTGGTGTCTAGGTCTCATGTCTTGTCTAACCAATCTGTAGTGATCTCTCCTCAGATTAACAAAACAATCAAAGGACATCCTCTCTTGAACATGAGACCTAGACACCAAAACAATGATCTTAAGCATGCTACGAGCAGGCTCACAAACAAAACAATCAAAGGACATCCTCTCTTGAACATGAGGAGGTAATAAGTCCCACTCATCATTTGCAGCCATGTAAACATCTACAAATGAGGAATCCCCTACCTCCTCCTCTGCTGGAACTTCTGGTTCCTCTTGAACAAACATAGGATGTGTAGGTCTATCTGTTGTTCTGGAGTGGGCCTGTTGGGGTCTCTGATTAATCGTAGCACTCCTGTTATCTCCTTGTTCCCCATTATATCTATCAGGTGTGTTTATCCTCCTTATCATAGTAGTAAGTGCCTATAGTGCCTGTGTCATCTCACGGTAGGTTTCTCTGGTACCTAGATCATCATTATGTTGGTGGCCCATGGGTGGGCTACCCTCACGTCTATCACTCATGATAAACAGCTGTTGTTTTAACAACTGGGTACCTTCAATCAAGGCTCTACTGCGTGTGTTATACCTATGTGGTCCCAACTCTTGTGGCTGCATAAGACTGTCAAACCCTCAGGATGGAAAGATTTAGCTCTGATACCACTGTAATATCCCTTCAGATACCAAAACAAACCTCTGAGTTGCTTATCTATATTTTTGCAAAATATCTTCAAATTGATAAATAAATCCCAGTATAATCTCTTATTTATTTGCTCATATGCTTACAATAGAGGACCTCTATCAGGTATACAATGAATATTGAAAATATAGCCTTAATAAGCTAAGTATTCTGCAAACTGGGAAATAAATTTGGATCTGGTACGTCTCAGCCTGCTGTGTAAAAAACACAGTCGCCATCGTCGATCGATATACTGCTGACATCAGTCACTGTGGGTCCTTATCTGCTGACGTCAGTCTTTAGTCAAACGATGTCAATCACTGGAGATCTCTGCCTGCCGATGTTGGTGTCTGAGCGAATCTGTTGATGCTTACAAATTTTTCATGGATCTATACGGACTTCGTACGGCCACCAATATAGCTCAACCTGTATGCTTGATCCTGATCTGAAGAACTATGGGCTAATATAAAGATCTATATCTGGATAATTCTTGAATCAAAACCAAAATAAAGAAATACTTGTAACCCTTGTGATAGCTTCTGTATGAAGTTATCTCTCAAACTTGTAAACCCCTGTGATAACTCTTGTATGAAGTTATCTCTCAATTTGGCAATAGATCGGTTGATCTCTCACAACCTCTGAATCATACACAATGAAGAGTTGATGTTCTTCAATGCAAATGGAATCTTGGAACCCTTGGCTCAGTCTTCATAGAAGAATTTCTTAACAAGAATCAATATCAATAATCAATCATAATACAAACTCTCTCCCATGAGAAACCCTTATACCCTCCAAAGGTGTGCTTGCTAAAATTAGATTTCCTTAAATTAGACTAAGGCTTTTTAAATTAGAACTAGGGTCTTAAAATTAGACCAAAATATTAATAATTAATTAATATTTAATTTAAAATTAGACCAAATAATTAATATTTGATTAATTCAATCAAATATTAATATCTCCCTTAATTCATGTCCGAAAGAGCCCGAACGAAAGCCAACTAGAAAAAATCTGCTAAACGAAGCCAAGCCAATCTCCATCAAGACCCTCTAACCATCCTATCAGCCTACAAGGGTCGCATAATAGGCTAACCATGAACTCAGAACTTGTCAACTAAAAAGGGGACATGACATAATGTGGCCTAAACTCATGCTTTAAGATATTTAAGTATCCTTTCTGCCATCTTTTGGATTTGTGTGAATAATTCCAAAATTGATCTTTTCTTCCCTGAATGATTATAAAATGAGTGAGTGTGGGGCATGTGCCTTATAAAAAATGCATTGCTATATAAATAAAGGGGACTTAATTACTTTATTTTTTAGATGATTATTAAATTGACTAAGTTATAAAGTGTGGGTTAAAGATTAAGTTTGGCATAATCATTGTATTAAGTCAATGTTATAATGTTTAAATTATTATTATTATTTATAATGTTTAAAGGATTATAATTATGTGGAAAGTTTTTGAATTAGGTTTTTGTTTGGCATTGACTTGAGATATGCATGACATTATGAAAAACAAACACTTTTGTTTTAGATTACATGGTAAAATAATTAGTTATGCCCAAAATTTAGCAATTGTTTTTGGATGCATGGACTTATTCATTGATCTCATGAATATCACTATCAGTTTTGGTAAAGATAATGGGGGTTTTGGTTAACACAAAAATAACATAAAAAGGGTTAAAACATGGAGGGAAGATATGCCTAGGGGCATGAAGACATCAAAGACAAAGAGGAGGGTGAAGGGTTTGAGTAAGTTTGGAAAAGAGCAATATGAATTGGTTATAGCCATGAATATCTTACCAGGTAGGGTTTTCTATTGATTAAATTCATAGTTGGTATTGTTTGAATTAAATCAACAAGATGGTAAATTATTTGAGTAGGGTTTTCTTTTCATTATTATGAAATTTGTAAACATATATGGGGTTATATATTTGACACTGGGGATGGTTTGGCCATCCATAGAGCTAAGTATATGACTACATACTGAGTTATTTGTAAATGTAAATAATGAGCTCTTTGCATTTATATTATTTTGATTCCTTTACAAAAATAAATTAATGGGTTATTTACAAATATGAATTATTGAGTTATATTATAGGAATTTTGTGTATTTTGTGAGGGTTAAATGGATATGATAAAATTAGATTGAGCTATATAAATGTTTGTAAACGAAACTTAGAAGTTAGAAAACCCTACCAACGATGTATAAGGTAAATTTGTGAGTAAATGGATTTAATATTTGAGTTAAAATATCAATCTTGTTTCGATTTAAACTCAGTATTTTAATAATAAATATTGAATCATTCCATTCCTTATAATAAATATATCCTTAGCTATATTTATGTATCAATCGAGTCATGTTTTTAACATTAACTCAGGTTAAGGCACGGTTGGGTATGAAGTTTTAAACTCAAAATTTAAAAACTAGTTTCAAGACATTCTTTTCTTCATACAAAATACATTAGCTTATTTTTATGAATAAGCCTAGACTAAGGCATGGATGTGTCTTATATAAACCTATAGATAGGTATTAATGTCTTCATATGAGTCCCTTCAGCTTTAGGAATCCCTTTCTAAGCAAAATAACACAAGAATTGTTTTGTTTCATTTATGAAACTTGTATATAGGAATAACCAAAGTCATATAAAAATACATGGGTATATTCATAAATTATACAGGTCTTTATTAGATGACATGTTGATATGAATTTAACAATGTGTGTGTGTGTGTGTTATGCTCAATTTTACGGTTATTCTATTTACATATATCATTGTGTTTATATTATGTCTGAACTATAAGTAGTGATTATATGTTGAATGGTTATTCATTGTAGTTTAACTATGAGGATTATGTTGAAGGATAAAGTTCCTTGTATATATATTATGGTTGGGTAAATCTACTATATACATTTATGCTTGTATCATGAAATAATTTATTGTAATTTGTTCAAGTACAAATGTATAAACCCATTCATATTTTTAGATATGTTTATAAATATATATGGTTGTGTAAAGTTCTATTTGTGAGCTATTCAAGTCATTAACATTTAAGTTGTGGTTTGTCAGTTTTAAGGAAATGGTACCTAACTGTAACACTAATGTTTACTCTCAGTAAGATATTTGATATAACTTAATAATTGTATGTTTGAATATGCATATCAATGTATACGTGATACTCAGTATTATAGGTAGAATATTTTCCAAAATGGAGTATACCATATACACATGTGTATTATCAGTTGGATATTTAAATAAGTTAACATTTGTTATATTTGTGGAAATAAAAACATAGTTGTTATACTAAGTTTAATACTTTTGGAGTATTGAAAAATAATTAAATATAGTGTTGCATTTGTGTGTGTGTGTGTACACACACACACACACAAACACATACATGATAATCTTAATTTATTAAAAGAATACTATTCTAATTAAGAGTATATTGTATATACTTTGTGCATATATTAGTTCATGATTAAATACATCATATGTATTATTAGAGAGGTATAATTCTTTGTTTAATTACCTTAATAAGGTTTAACTTAGAAGTGAATTCAAGGAATTCAAGAAACTTCTAATTGTGTAGTATTTTAGAATTTTAGATCAAGTCATCTTTCATTTACTAGTATATAATAGTTGATTATTATAAATAGAAAAATGGAAATAAAATGTCTATAGAATGAATTAAAAATTGATGATAGATGGTTGAATGACATTGAGTGAAATTTCCATATAATTATTTTAATAACTTGATATTTAATTATTAATCTTAACCAAATGGTATGATTGTCTTGATGTTTATTCTTACCTAAATGGTATGACTATTTCAAAATCTATTTATAAAGCTGATATTATGCTATAAATAGATTATATGTTTAGAAATATTAAATAACATTTGAATGATTAAATGCATGTCTATGTGACTTTCTTATATTAGCACATAATGCATCTTCTAGTAGGGAAAACTCATTATGACATCTATTGGTTTTAATATTTTTAAATATATAAACCAATCTGGTATTAATGGCCCTAAATAATTGAGTGAGAAGGGTTCCACTTACTTAATTGGTGTCACTAATATGTAAATATGGTGAAATTTGATTGAGTGCTATGTATGAAATTGACTGATCCTTGAGATCAAATAACTATAAGAAGACTTTGGCTAAATTAGTGTTTATGGTTAAATAATGTCATTTCATTTATTTGATTTAGTTTACATGTTTTGTATGATATCATGTTATGATGATTTTTTTTATGATATACTACATGTAATAGTTATCTTATATCACATAGGTTCTAGTTGTCACTCTTGACTCTAACATTGTAATTATCTACTCATCCATGAAGGGAGGGCCATTCCCTTGTTAGGAGATTATATATAGGATCAATGGTATATGGTTGGTGTGTAAAAATACTCAAATAATACTCTCCCACCCCTCATCATTAATTTAGTAGTGACTACACTCATGATTACTTATAGATGATTCAAATTCGATGAGACTCGCATGCTTTGTGGATCATTGTATCATTGTAAATTATTATTAAGCCATGTACTATGTAAAACTACAATTTTAGTTATAATAAATCATTACATTAGTTGGTTGTATTTTTTATCAGTAGTGGCTAAATTTGAAATCTACATTTATGATTTAAATATAGTGTTTATTTGTATAAATAGATTTGCACATGATTATGTGATCATTAGCTAAATAGATTAACTCTAGACATTGATTATTGTTACCTTAAACTAATTTATTTAATTAAAGATCATTGTCTTATGGTTTTAGTGTGATGAAATATGTAATTTTCAATTTGAGTAAATGTTTTAAAAATTTTACCTTATTCTATTAAAACCTAGTGGGATTGTTACATTACGGTATTAGAGTTGAGGCTCAAACTCTAGGACTTAATGAGTCCACTAATGCAAATGTATTCTCTTATTAAATAGGAAGAAAAATGGTGCACGTTAGACCTAGAGGTGAGGGTAATTCAAACATCAAACCTCTATTATATCCAAATCAATTTACCACAAAGTAAGCTACAAAGTTGGATTATATCCTTGCATCCATGCACAAAACTAGGGACTAAATCATGGCCATAGAATAGGAAGTACATGGGCATTTTCCAAGAGAATATTTAGGAAGAACATGCATAACATATTTTTGAGAAAGACAATCCTTAAGAGTATAGGCATGAGGAGATTCCATAAGATGTTAGAGCTCGAGTATCTATAGATCTAGCAAAGGATATGAAAAAGGTGAATCCACCTAATTTTGATGGAACCATATTGGGAGATGGAGCTAAAGTATGGCTAATAGAGATGGAGATGTATTTCAAGATTCAAAATTACTATAAAGTCACTAAAGAAATTTGGGGAGAATATTAGCTTGCTAGAGAAACATCAATATGGTGGGAAAACAAGAAGCTCAAGATGAACCTCAACTCTACCACCACAACTTGGGAGTATTTCATGACATTATTTAGGTCATGGTGGCTTCTTTAGTTGTATTTTGATCAAAAGTTGGCATATTTTTAGAACCTTAATAAAGGAGACCTTTCTATGAATGAATATTGGGATAAATTCACTAAGCTCTTAAAGTATGTTCTGCAGTATCAAGTGGATGAGAGGTTTCAAATTAAGAAGTTCATTATGGGATTAAAACCCAAAATTGATTGTGAGTTGGATGTGCATGGGCCATCTACCAAGGATTAGGTCTTTGAAAAGGTAGTTAAATAGGAGTAGAAGTTGAAATCTCTTGATCAGGTCAAAGATAAATTTAAAAATAAGTTTAGAGGTCCTAAATTGACTTTCAAATATAAAAATTGGAAGAGGAGTGGAGACTTCAAGAACTAGTTTAAGATCTAGAATGCTAAGTTCAATAGTAGCTCAAGAAATAAGAAACCTAGAAATAGTTTTAAGGGAGGTTTCAAGGGGAATAAACATTCTGATAGGAGAGGACCACCTAGTGGAAGCTTCATCTTTAGAGGTAATAATTACGCTATAGAGTGTACTCAAGGTAAAGTAGATGGTAATAATAAGGGTTTTGCTTTATAATAGGGAACTTTTCAATAGAAGATTCATGTAGTTGTTAATAATCATCAAGCTAAATTCCAAACTTCTCCTATTGGACTAAATGGTATTTTGTTTGATCATCCAATTACAATTTTAATTAACACTGGGGATACTGAATGTTTCATTTCTCTTATAATGCTTAATAAGTTGTATAGAAAAGCTAGGATTATGGCGAATGCATGGTCAGTATAGTATGGGAATGAATCAAATGTTAAGGTTGATAAGTGTCTAGTTGAAGCTAAGATCATGTTACCTAAATTCACTACAATAATGGATCTATATATGGCACCATTAGGGTTAAATGATTTTATCCTAGGAGTAAATTGGATTTTAGATCATAAAGCTAAGGTTGATTGCTATCTCAAGAAAGTAGAATGTCAAAATGATTTTAGAAATCAGACACAACCTCAAGGTGAGAAAAGAGAGTTAAATATTAGGTAAATTTATGCAATTAAGATCAATAATGATTATTAAAAAGGATTTAAAGCATTTATTGTTAAAATAAATGAGATGGAGGAATATAAGGAACCATTAATTAAGGATTATCCTTTTCTTAAGAACTTTCATGATGTGTTTTCAAAGGAATTGTCAGGGTTGCCACCCAAATGAGAGTTTGATTTCTTGATTGATATAATACCTTTATTTAAACCAAAATCCAAGGAAACTGATAGGATGATAACTAAAAAATTGGTTGAGTTGAAATCTCAATTATAGGAAGCTATTATAGAAAGGGTTGATTTGATCGAGTATGTCACCATCGGGTCCACTAGTGGTGTTCATTAAAAAGGATGGTATTCTTCACCTGTGTATTAATTATAGTATGTTGAAAAATACAACAATTAAGAACAAGTATCCATTACCTTACATTAATGATCTCTTTGATAAAATGCAAGAGGAAATAGTTTTATCCAAAATTGATCTTTGAGTAGGGTATCGTCGACTAAAAATCCAATATGAGTATATTCCTAAAATAACATTCAAAACCTGATGTGGGCACTATGAATTTACAGTGTTGCCTTTTGGGTTAAAAAATGCTCCAACGGCATTTTTGAATCTCATGAATATTGTGTTTAGGGATTATTTAGACCACTTTGTGTTGATTTTCCTAGATGATATCCTCATTTATTCTAATAATGAGGAAGAACATCTTTAGAATCTATAACTAGTTTTGTAGTAGTTGTGGAAGCACAAATTGTATGGTAAGTTATCCAAATGTGCATTTTTCTAGAGGAAAGTGTAATATTTGGGACACATTATCTCTATTGATGAAATTTTGGTTGATTTGGTAAAGATAAGAGCCATAATATAATGGTCAACACCTGAAAATGTGCATGAGGTGAGAAGTTTTATGGGATTAGAAGGTTATTATAGGAAATTTGTTCCAAATTTATCAAAGATAGATAGCAAATTACCTCTCTTCAACAAAAGAATTAGATTTTTATTTTATCAAAAAAGTGAAAAAAATCCTTTCAAGAGCTGAAAAGGAGACTTTCTTCGACACTTATGTTAAGATTTATCAATCCTAATGGTCAGTTATTAGTAGTCACAGATGTATCTAGGGATGGACTTGAAGGAGTTATTATGTAATATGGTTTAGTTGTAACATATAAGTCTAAAAATCTTAAGCTTTATGAGGTAAATTATGCCCGAAATGATTTAGAACTTGCTATAATAGTACATACCTTGTAAGTTTGGATGTATTATCTATTGGGGAAACCATTTGAGCTCAAGATTGATAACTTGAGACTCATGTCTATATTTACCCAACTGAACCTAAATGTACATCAAAGATGTTGGTCAAAATTATTGTCTAATTACTATTTTTATATTAATTGTATCAAGTGTTGGGTGTCGTTATTCCCTACATTTAATCAACTTTCTATTGTTGTCATATTTAACCAGGGCTGTGTCTAAAGCTATATGCAACAAGAGGAATCGTAGCGATTTAGTAATTGATTGTAGGTATTTGTATTTTTTGTTTTTTGTTTTTGGGGGATTTTTGATGTCTTAAGGACTTCTTGGTCAAAACCTTATTGGAATCAAATGATGAAAATTGCTGAAAGTAAACACACGTTTGCAGAAATAAATTTGCTAGAAGTAAACACATGTTTGTAGAATGAAATAGAATGTTGGAAATAAACACACTTTTTTAGAATAAAATAGATTACTGGAAAATGATTGCAAAGAAATGAGAATTTAATCTAAAATTCCTGTAGGAACAAATTTACAACAAATTTTAACTTTAAGGAGTTGGAAGCATTTATAAATTTAACAGAGTTACCTATTTGCTTGAATAAAATATAAATACCAACCAAAAATGAAGATCTTGGTTCTTTGGAGGAGTGGGCCCTTGCTCTACCTGAAAATAGGATTGAACAATTTAATTTTCTTTCAAAATAGAAATGGCTATTTTGTTGATAAAATATTTTGTATTACAAAATGTACTAATCTATCCTTTTTCTCTCTATTCTTCAATGATCTTCTCTATCTTCCTAAATTCCCAAGTCTATATATATATATATATATATATATATATATATATATATATATATATGATTTGATGGTTGTAACTATTGCATAGATATGATGGAACTAAATCATACCCAAAATAGATGCTAAATCAAGATGTGGTTGGATGTCTAGCTATGTGATAAATGTCTTGGATCTGAAAATATAGAAATTGGGAATATGTTCCTGATTTAATGGGATCATTGACCTAGAAAATCATCGGCCAATTTGGAATAGATCCTTATCTATTTTATATCTAGTCGTGAAAGTTCCATAGCTTATCTACAGGAGTATCAAAGCTAATTTAGATAATTTTGGGGCTAAATATAGAGTTTTGGAGCTAAGTCTGAAAATGTGACAACTTGAAATAGTATGGTGGAGTTTTGGAACTAAGATGAATTGATTCTAATGCTTTTAAAAACATGTAATCCACTTCATATTTGTTTGTTAGCCTGATGATGACCTGTTTTATTGCAAAACTTGAATTTTCCAACACAGTTGTTAGGAATTACAAGGTTTTTTAAACATTAGAATCATGATCAACAAAAGATGGATAATTACATCCTAACTCATCTTAGATCAAAATAAAAGTTACAAAATGCAATCAAACTTAATAGAAAGAAAGAGTAAGATGAGGTCATTTATTATACATTTATCAGGCATATCTTGGCCTCATCATTTTCCCCCATACTTACTTGTTTATAATTTCCTTTACAAACTTCACTTTTCAAATTCAGGATTGTATATCCTGCATTCCATTTTATTGCTCAAATCAAATGGCTGAAACTAAATATCCCAATGTTGTGATCTAGAGGTACTATACCCAGCTTCTGCTTCTACTTTTATTTTCCATTTTGCAAATTGAGTGGGATTTTGAATCTCTCTATTTTGCCAAGGAGATATGGGAGTGAGAAGTAGAGGTGGCCTTGTTTGCATGCCTATCTATATACACCGGGGAGTTTCATTGATTTGAGGAATTATTGTGTATAAAGCTTTTGCCCTTTCTAGACTCCAGATCAAATTTGAAGGGGATATTACTTCCCTTCTTTTCAATGCCACTGGAATAAATTCCCATCTTTTTAAACATTCATCATAGATATTATCAAAATTTGCCTTCTCATAAGAGGTGAAGACGTCCATACTTTGATGTAAATTGAAAAGATAAGGTCCCTTGAATTTGTCATTAAATGCATGGGATTGGAAATGTGTAGCAAATATGAGTGGGTTACCATAACGAATTCTCATATAGAGATCAGATGAACTAGCCTTTTACCAATGCTCTGACTCCCTTTCCTACCATGCAATTTGATTTTGAAGAATAGAGACAAATGCGTTAAGTTGGATTTCCCCTACATACAAATTGATCATAAAACCTGTATTTCTTTTTATCATAAAATTGTAGAGGTAAAATTCACAAAAAAGGTTTTTTTGTTTTGTATTGGCTAAGGAGTAGGTGACTGAGAAATCAACTTCATCTTTTATTTCATGTGGAAGAGCTCATGCTATCCTTGCCAACTGCCAGCAAATGAATTATTCTTCTAAAAACATGTTATAAATAAGAGAAGATCTTCTGCATGTAAGCAATTTCTCACTCAACATACAAATTATTTGTATTTTCATAAGACATTTATACTTATCATTTTCCTTCTTGTAAAATGTGTCTTCCCATTCCTTCCTTGCTTTCTCTTCTTCTGCCAGTTTGCCTTTCAAGTTTGTATTAGATGCCTTGATTACATTGAGTTCTTTGCATGTATCATCCCATAACTACTTGAGTGGTAGATAAGTTAATTTATTCTACGTAGAGACTGTTGACACAGAGGTCTATATTGTACATTTTTCTTCATTCTCCATCAGTTCCCTTTTAATCTCTATTAATTCTTCATTCTTGATTGTGAACTGGTTTATTAATTCTTCAAGGAGCATTTCTTTTTGTTCTAATTTGAGTTTGAGGAAGTTCAATTCCTCATCCTTTTCCTTGATAATGAGTTCTATTTTAAACAAAAATAGATCTTGTTTAATCTACTAGTTTTGTTTTTTCTCTAAAATTTCTTGGGGAATTAAACATTCCTCTTCCACCATAGGGGATTTCCCTTTCCTTCTCCAAGATGCCTATTCATCTTCTGCATGTGATGGTGTTGATGTCTTACCCATTTCTTGGAAATCTTGTTCTTCAAATCTTTCATCCCCTTCTTCCTTTTCTATTTGCCTTGGTCCAAGAGGAGTCATGGCCATGCTGCCTAAAATATTAATAGCTTTAGTTTCCAGCCTTGCTTGTTCTTCCATCTCTTCTAGACTTTCCTTAGACCTTTTATGACATCTTCTTTCTTGAGGAGCCTCAAAATTTGTAGACATAGGTCTCCTTTTATAACTTCTTCTGATGTTCACCTTTTACTCAGGCCTAGGTGAACTATCACTATCAAAGATAGGTATCAGTTCTTTTGTAGCTTCTGTAGAAGAAGAAATGTCTTGAGAAGGCATAATAGGGTCTATAATTTTAACTTTTCTTTTAGATTTTCTTCTTTGTGGTATTTCCTCTTCCCCTAATCTTTTCTTTTCTTCAGCAATGGTATCAATTTTCAAATGAACTAAAGGGGCAAGAGGAGTTGTTATTGTTCTTTTGGAAATACTAAGGTTTTGCCCAAATTTGCCAATAAATTTATCCCACATTGCTTCCCCATTTTTCTTTGAAATGAAATGGTGCTAGCATACCAAATCCACTAACCCATGATGTCTGATTGTTCCTACATCCCAAGAATACCTCTGGGCCATTGTATGGATGGATTCAAAAAGAAACCCTGGAAGGTTTACTATATATTCTAGTTTTTCGGCTCCATATCTAAGGTGCATAAGGATTTTTAGGACTTCTTTTCCTACTATCCCAAATTTTCCATCACAAGTTAAATACTTAACTATCCAAAATGCTACTCTGTCAAAGGGTTTGGGCAGCCTGGCCCTTTTGACTCCTTTAATGATTTGCTTTATATTATAAATATACTAGGGTTCAGCTTCCCCTTCTTTCAATAGTGTTTTAGCCAAGTCTTTTAATGTCCCCTTGATAGGGTTTGGGACATGCACTATTGGTATTCCAGACATTTCACTTATTACATTCACAGAAAAAGGAATAACAAAGTTCCTAATTTTTGTCCTTGATTATTCTAAATTGATAACAAATTCTCTTACCAGTTCATCATTATACTTGAGAAATTTCTTTAGAAACTCCAGCCAACCTGCCTGTTGAAATATGGTTGATACTTCTTCATCTGCAAGGAGCTGGCTATCATTTTTTGGTTCTGACTTCTTTTTTATTCCCATGATTCGTGCTTCTTGAATCTTACATAGGTTAGTTGAAGATTACTTCTCTTATCAGTGAAACTAATGATTTTAACTATGGAACTAGCAAATTTGGTTGTTGATTGGGTGAATTCAGTAGTGGAATTATTGTACTCAACTATATAATTTAGTGATTTCAACTGCATAACTACTGTACTCAGCTACAGAACTGATGGAGGTAATTTGATGTATCTCTTTTGAAATTTTTTTGTAACTATCTTTTACTTTATTGGTTCAAGAATTATTCTTTATGACTATCCACCAACTCATTCCATCATCAATATCCTTCTCATGATTTTACACATTTAACCATGACGTATAATAAATGAATCATCATATAAATCTTTCTAAATTAAGTCTAATCACACATGCAAACTTTCAATCTAACCTTTAACAAGTTAAAAACATAATGACTATCTTTGATGATGTAATCCCTCTGTCATGATGACTTATCATTCCTAAAAAAAGTGGTTAGAAAATAGTTATAAAAAAACTTTATTTAAATTAGCCATTTACTTGAGAAGATCAATCGCCATTACTAGTTTTCAATTGATCTTTTTTTTTTGTGGAGAAGAGAATGCCATTTACTGGTTTTCATCCTCTTCCCTTTATTCTAGATCTTTTCATCTAATTATTTGATCATTTTGGAAGAATTGGGTTCTTCCATATGATCAAATTCTTTGTTTACTTCAATCTGCTTCAAGAATTCATCCTTAGTAGGAGGCTTCCTATAAAGTTTTAGCTTGTGTCCATTGACCAAGAGTACTCTTGTGTTGCCATCAATAAGAAGTAACTAGATAGAACCATTGTCAAATATCTGCTTGATCTGATAAGGTCCCAACCATCTGGTTCTTAATTTGCCTTTGAATTGTTGGTACTTAGAATCAAATAGTAATGCCTAGTCTCCTACTTTGAATTGTCTTTCCTTGATATGTGAATCATGCCATTTCCTCCTCTATTCTTGGATTACCTCTATCTGGTGAAGTGCTTCCATTTTGAATTCATCCAATTCATTGAGTTGAAGGATTCACTCCTTTTGAGCTACATCCAATTCAATTCCCACCTTAGTTGTTGTCCTCAATGTCTATAGTTCAAACTCAATAGGCAACAAGGGATTTTTTCCATAGACTAACTCATATGGTGAAAACCCTGTTGTGGTTTTCCAAGTTGTATTGTAAGCCCAGATAGCTTCAGGTAGTCTTTTTACCCAATCTCTTCAATTAACTTCAACTGTTTTAGTGAGGATGTTTTTTAATTCTCTATTTGTTACTTCAACTTGTCCATTTGCTTGCAGGTGATAGGGAGATGACTTCCTATGATTGATCTAATAATACATTGTGAAGGCATGGATCATGTTAGACACAAATTTTGGTCCTTGGTCTAAAACTAAGCTTCTTGGTGCTAAAAAATTTACCATAATTTTGTGCCAAAATAAATCAAAAACTATTTCTTCAGTGGCATTTGTTAAACCCTGCACTTCTACCCATTTTGTTACATAATCAATACACACAAGAATGTGCTCTTTTCCCTATGAAGGAGGATAAAAGGGTCCAACAAAATCCAATCCCCATCTCTCAAATGGTTTAATCACTAATTTTGGTTGCAGAGGTATTTCATTGGTAATGGTTGGTTGTCCCATCCTTTGACAAGGATCACACTGCCTGATATATCTCTTCACGTCTTTGTACAGAGATGGCCAATAGTAACCATTGCCAAGTATCTTGTGAGCTATTCTTTTCACTAAATAGTGTCCTCCACTTGGTTCATCATGACATGCCCAAAGGATGTCAAATATTTCATCTTCTCTCACACACCTACGTAAAACCAAATTAGGACCACATTTAAATAGCATTCCATTTAACCATTTAAACTATGCACTAGTTTTGATTAACTTCTTTATTTGTTTTTTAGTGAAAGGAGGAGCAAACTTCCCTGCTGCAAGATAATTTGCCATGTCAGCAAACCATGGTGTATTATTTGAAATAAAAAATAATTGTTCATCTAGAAAGTTATCTTTGACTGGATCTTGCTCCCCTGTAGTGGTCAATCTTGACAAGAAATAAGCTACCACATTAGATTTTCCTGGATTGTCCACAATGGTAATATCAAATTCTTTTATAATTAATAACCATCTAATTATTCTACCTCCAACCACTGGTTTGTTCATTAAATATTTAATTACTGAGTGATTTGTATCTACAAATATTTTGTACCCTGTAATGTAATGTCTAAATTTATTTATTGCATAGATCACAGCCAAAAATTCATTTTCAATGGTAGTGTAATTTCTTTCAGTGGGAGTAAGATTTTTACTTAGGTATTAAATAGCATGTGTTCTTCCTTATTCATCTTTCTGTCCCAAAATTGCACTAATTGAGGTATTTGAGGCATTAGTTTAGATGTGAAAAGATTTCTCCCAATTAGGTCCTTGTAATACTGGGACAATTACTAATTTCTCTTTAATTTCTTCAAAAGCATGTTGACACTGTTCATCCCAAATAAATTCACAATCTTTGGTAAGTAACTTAAACATGGGGGTAGTGATTTTACTAAAATCCTTAATAAAGCACCTATAGTATCCAGCATGCCCTAAAAATGACTTGATATATGTGGGGGTTTGAGGAATAGGCAAATCTAAAATAATCTTGATTTTGTTTTGGTCAACCTGAATTCCTCTTTTTGAAATATGGTGTCCTAATACAATCCCTTCATCAACTATTATCAAACATTTCTCATGAATAAAAGACAAGTGATGTTGTTCACATCTTATTAATACTCTATCCAAACTTTTTAAGGCATCATCAAATGTATCTCCATACACATTAAAGTCATCCATGTATACCTCCACACAATCATTTGTTAGGTCTATAAAAATTACTAATACAGCTCTTTGAAAGGTTACTGGAGCATTACATAGTCCAAATGGCAATACCCTATAAGCAAAGGTACCCCATAGACAAGTAAATGTAGTTTTGTCCTGATCCTTAGCAGCAACTCTGATTTGATTGTATCCACTAAATCCATCCAAGAAGGAAAAATACTGTTTGTCTAAAAGGTTGTCTAAGACTTGATCTATGAATGGTAAGGGAAAATAATATCTTAGGGTGGCTTTGTTTAGTTCCCTATAGTCAAAACAAATTCTCCATTTTCCATTCTTTTTAGGGACAATTACAAGAGGAAACACCCACTGGCTATCTGATATAAGATAGATAAAATCTACTTATAATAGTTTTTTAATTTCTTGTTTGACTATATCCCTTAAGGTTGGATTAATCCTTCTCTAAGGTTGCCTAACTGGTCTAATGTTTTTAGTATAAATGTGATGGGTACAAATACTTGGATGAATTCCCTTCATATCTCTATAGTCCCAAGAAAAAGCTTTAGTATGATCCTTCAAAACTTCAAACAATTTGACTTCTTCATCATTATTTAACCAACTATTAATATTCAAAAAAATTCTTGGTTGAATGTCAACATGTTCGGTTCTAGGATATGATGAACTGATTTGTTGAAGGGGTTCCATTAAGGTGTTTAGTGTACATGCATGTGGTAACAACATATGATATGTAGCAACATCTCTGAAAGTTCCTTGAGATAGAATGTTGGGCAAAGGACAACAAGAAGAGTTATTATACTTATCTTGTTGTAGGTCAAATTCCTCGTTATTGCTATTATCTAAAAATTCTTCATCATCTCTTGATATCTTTAAATTTGAAGCTATATATCCTTCCTCTCACCAAGAGAAATTGTGTTCCTCCAGAGTGAAATTATCTTCACTTGTAGAGAATTGGTGTGGTTCTGAAACTAACTGTGATGGTTCTAGAATAGATTTCACATGTTCCAAAACTAATCCTAACTACTCCAATAATGATTGATGTTTATTTAATGAAGGATTAACCATATCATCTATCTCCTGTACATGATCCTATAATGTTATCATAGCCAAAGAAGATAGATTTTTCTCATTAATATCAAGATTATCAACCCATAATTTTGCTTGATTATCAATAAAAGGTTGTGCAATTGGATATAATAAAATTTGTTTAGAATTCTTACCATTTGAAATAGTCATATCACCTGACCTATAATCAATTAAGGCAACAACTATAGCTAACCATGGTCTCCCCAAAATAATGGGATAACCAAGTGTTTTACCTTTTGGCTGTAAGATAAGGAAGTTAACTGAATATTCCCATGATTCCATCATTACTGCCACATCTTCAATAACTCCTTCTGGTTTTGCTATAGACTGATTTGCCATCTACAATATGGTATTAGTAGGTTGTATGCCTAGTAATGGTAATGTTTTCAAAGTATCTATTGTCATTACATTGATAGATGTGCCCAAATCAATCAAAACATTATGTATATCCTTATTCCCTATAGAAATAGAAATAGCAGGGCTTCTAGGATCTCCATATTTGAGTAGTAGGAGTTTTCCTGCTAATAAATCAGCAAGTTTCCCATCTACCTAAATAGTCCTGGGGTACTACTTCTTTCTTTCAAGTTTTTTAAAACATAACATTTTGATTAACTTGTTCAACTCTAGAATATCCTTAATTACTTGTAATAATGGTATTTTAATATTCAATCTTCTTAGTTCCTACACCAATTTAGATTCCTTAAGTTCTATGATTTCTTTAAGTCTTTTTGGAAATGGAATCTAAGTACAAGTTCTTTCTAGTTCCTTATCTTTTTCTTTGTCATCTTCCTTAAGTGTAACTATGCTAAGGGTTTTAGCTTCTTCTGTCATCTCAATGATTATAATAGGTGGATTGATAACTATTTTTCTAGATTTGGTTTGAATGTTTTTACAATCCATTGTATTTAAATCAACTGATTTTGCTAGTTATATTATATATATATATATATATATATATATAAGTTATTTATTTGTTTCTTGGGTTTGCTACTGGTTTTGATGGCATTTGTGTTTTAACTATGTTTTCAACCTATGTATTTTGTGTTAGAGGTCCCATTATGGCTTGTTGGTTCTAATTTGGATATGTTTTCTCTTGCACATAATTATTAGGGCCCCATCTAGGTTGTGGCCAAGCATAAGGATTTCCTTGACTAGCCCAAGGTTGCTGATGTCCTTGAGTATACCAAGATTGATTTGCCCAATCATGAGGATTCCATGTGGGTTGAGGGGCCCAAGGTGGTTTTCCCCAATTTTTTGGTACTATTTGAGCTACCCATGGCATCATCCAGGGAATAGGAGCTGGTCTTGTCATAAATTATCCTTGATTAGGTTGTCTTTGAACAAAATTTAATTCTTCTATGGTGGTGGATGTATTGGTTTGTTTAAGCTGATTTTTTATGAGTGGAAGAAATAACAAGCATGAGTATCATGTTCTTTAGATTCATAAACAACACATACTTCTATTTTATCCAAAGGACATTCCCTTATTACATGCTTCTTCATGCATCTATGACAATACATGGCTAATGTTTCAAGTTGGGCATTTGCTTTAGCTTTCAATCCATCCATGGTGGAGGTTAATTGAACTAATATGTCTGTTTTAAAGTTTACCAATTCATCCATCAATTCTTTCATATCTAGATTCAAATTATTAACCATTTTCCCTTTTCTAGGTCCACCCCTTGTCCTTGAATAGTTTCTACAAATTTCTATGATTTCATCCATTCTTAATTGAGCAATCTTTCCTCCACCAATTAAATAAAGGGTTTCCCTAGATTCATGATCCAGACCTTTGAGAAAAATGGTTTTATTTGAATCTTCTTGAAGTACAAATCCACATCTTTTACTCATAAAGAGGAATCTATCCAAATAATCTTTCATATTTTCATCTTCTTTGTGTTTGATTTTGAAAAATTCTTCCTTTCAATTTCTTCCTCTAAAATAATCTTGATATTTGTCTAGGAAAACATTTTCCATTTGTTCCCAATTGGTAATAGAATTAGATGCTAATCCCATAAACCACCTCATTACTGCATCCTTTAGAGTAGATGGAAACAACTTCAATTTTTTATTATATGTCTTGTAAACATAAGTCCAACATAGTGCTTTAAACTCAAATAAAAATTGGTTAGGATCCTCAGATGACATTCCTCTAAATGTGGGCAAGTGTGCGGGTGAGATTTTTTTCATAGTGGTTTCATCATCCTCGATCTGAATGGGATAGGTAAAGGTTCTCTCAGGTTCTCTTCCAGCATCTCGTGCCATCTCTCTGGTATTTTCTAGTCCCTTCTCCCAATCAATGTGGTATGTGGTCTATTTTGGGGATGGTGAAAAGTCAGGAGTAAGAGGTTGACTACTCAATTGAGAATCAAAAATTTCCCTCAATGGATCTTGAGAAATAATCTTCCTCCCTAAGGTTCTACTTGGTTTTGGTGACTGATTTAAAAATTCCAAAAATGGCAATTTTGCTTATTGTCTTGTAGGAGATAATGGTGCCTCCAATTCTTACTCAACGTCTTTAATTAAACTAGAGGATGATGGAAATTCATGTTCAGATATTTTAGGGATAAATATACCCTTGGAGTCTCGTGGTCTACTCATAAATTAGGGAAAATTTCTTTAATTACTAAATGAATGATTGTTGCTCTTGTTGACACCTAATTAGAAAATTCTAACTAGTGAGTCCCCGGCAATAGTGCCAAAAATGTTGGGTGTCATTATTCCCTACATTTAATCAACTTTCTATTGATGTCATATTTAACT
The DNA here is from genome assembly GCA_037957365.1 of Torreya grandis. Classification (NCBI taxonomy): domain Eukaryota; kingdom Viridiplantae; phylum Streptophyta; class Pinopsida; order Cupressales; family Taxaceae; genus Torreya; species Torreya grandis. The sequence continues at coordinate 4,309,060 of JARHVA010000179.1, forward strand.
AGGGTTGTGTCTAAAGATATGTACAACAAGAGGAATCATAGCGATTTAGTAATTTATTGTAGGTATTTGTATTTTTTCTTTTTTATATTTTGGGGGATTTTTGATGTCTTAAGGACTTCTTGGTCAAAACCTTATTGGAATCAAATGATGAAAATTGTTGAAATTAAACACACATTTACATAAATGAATTTGCTAGAAGTAAACACACATTTGCAGAATGAAATAGAATGCTAAAAATAAACACATTTTTGCAGAATAAAATAGATTGCTAGAAAATGATTGCAAAGAAATGAGAATTTAATCTGAAACGCCTGCAGGAACAAATTTACAAAAAAAATTAACTTTAAGGAGTTGGAATCATTTATAAATTTAATAGAGTTGCCTATTTTCTTGAATAAAATATAAATACTGACCAAAAATGAAGATCCTAGTTCTTTGGAGGAGTGGCCCTTGCTCTGCCTAGAAACAAGATTGAACAATTTAATTTGCTTTCAAAATAGAAATGGCTATTTCTTTGATAAAATATTATGTATTACAAAATTTACTAATCTATCCTTTTTCTCTCTATTCTTCAATGATCTTCTTCTTTATCTTCCTAAATTCCTAGGTCTATATATATATAGATGTTTTGATGGCTATATTGTTTCATAGATACGACAAAACTGAATCGTACCCAGAATAGATGTTGAATCAAGAGGTGTCTGGATGTCCAGTTGTGTGATAAATGTCTTAGATCTACAAATATGGAAATTGAGAATCTATTCCTAATTTAATGGGATCATTGACCTGATAGATCATCAGCTATTTTGGAATATATCCTTATCAATTTTATATCTAGCTGTGAAAGTTTTGGAAATTATTTGCAGGAGTATTGGAGATAATTTAGATAATTCTAGGGTTAAATATAGAGTTCTGGAGCTAAGTCTAAAAATTCAATAACTTGAAATAGTATGGTGGAGTTTCATAACTAGCCTGAATTGATTCCAATGCTTCCAAAAACATGCAATCCACTTCATATTTGTTCTTTAGCCTGATGATGACATATTTTATTACAAAACTTGAATTTTCCAACATCAACAAAAGATGGATAATTACATCCTAACTCATCTCAGATCAAAATAAAAGTTACAAAATGCAATCAAACTTAATAGAAAGAAAGAGTAAGATGAGGTCATTTATTATACATTTATCGAGCATATCTTGGCCTCATCATCAAGGTCAAGAAAAATAGAGTTACAGATACCCTAAGTCATAGAAGGAACATAGTAACCTTGGATACTATTAGGAGTAAGTTCCATGATTAGGTAATTAAACTCTCCCCTGGAGATGAATTTTATGAGAAGGTTAAGAAATCATCATCATAGGATGCTCAAAATCCTAACTTTAAAGGATTCAACTTGGAGAGTGATGATATTTTGAGGTATAATGATAGGATGTATGTACCTAATAGATAGAATTTGAGGAGCATAGTGCTAAAGGAATTATACAATTCACCTCATTTATGACATTCTATAATAACTAAGCACATGGTTGAGATAAGACCTTTATACTTTTAGAAAGGAATTAAAAAGGATGTAGTGGATTTTATATCTTGTTGTTCGGAATATTAGCATGTGAAGGTTGAGCATGTGCATTCAGTAGGATTATTATGTCCTCATGTATACTATAATGGAGGTGGTAGGTAAGTGGCATGGTCTTTGTCCAAGTCTTTTCATTATCATAGAACCAACATGATATGATCTTGGTGGTAGTGGATAAACTAACCAATGTAGCTCACTTCATACTAGGTAATTTAACTAATGATACATCTATGCTTGCAAATATATTTGTGAAAGAGGTGTACCAGTTGTATGGATTTATATAAAATATCATTTTTGATCGAGATCTGAAAATGACTTATAGATTTTGGTTAACTTTAAATTTAGCTCTAAGCACGTAATTGAATTTTAGTACTACAATCACCCAAAAATAGATGGAAAATAGAGAGATTTAACCAAGGTTTAAGAGATTTCCTTTGAATGTATTGCATGGATCAGAAATGTGAGTGGGAGGATTACCTTCCATTGGTTGATTTTTCCTAAAATAACTCATATCAATTTGTGCACCAAATTTTAGGTTCAAGCAATATTACTAAAATTAGCAATAAAACCTAAAACTCAATTATACTAATAGGAATGGATAAAAGAGGAAAATCAAAACAAATAAAACATGCTTACCATCCTTTTTATCTCTTTGTCCCTCCATTTTAGGATTTACACTTGAATGATTTGATGTCCAAATTTTAAATTGTTGGATTACTTAATGAACTTGATCAATGGCTTCCAAAGGTTGTGTGAAGTGGTTAATGTCTTGGATGAGTTCTAGGATGTTGTTATGGATACAATGAGAGTAGAAATATGATGGTTTGATGGCTTTCTATTTACCTTATTTTTTTCCTATTAGCTTGGCCATGGACCAAGCATGGCCCTTTATAGGAAAATAGAGGGAATTTTAGGGGAATTTAAAATTATTTAGAAGTCTCTAGTTTATAGACTTCTAGAATATTAGAGAAGCTTCTCTAGTTCTAGAGGCTTCCTAATTAGTTTAAAGGAAAATAGGGGGATTAGAGGGGATTTAATGAGGTTTAGGGCTCATAGGGTTGTAGGAATGTCTAGGGTGGTAGGGTAACTAGGGTGGTAGGTGAATAAATATGAATTTTAAATTGTAAAGTTGGTTTAGGGAGTAAGTTAGTAGGTAATAGGATATATTAGGGGTTTAATAGGGAGATTAATTGGTTTTAGGATAGGTTAAAGGTTTATGGGATATAGGAATGGGATGGGGATTATTAGCTAATTAGTTATTTTGGCTAGGACATATAAGAATTATACTAAATTAATAGAAATTAGTATGATTACTAGTGTGAGCATAATTAAGTGCATACTTTTTACCCCTCTTTGAAAGGGTATTGTGAGTGGGAGAGCAATGGTCTTTCAACTAAAAACCTTTGTGTTAAATGATATCAAATGTTAGTAAGATTTTATGCCCCCTCAAGGGAGCATGTGAGGATAAAATAACCCAGATGGTCACTTGAACAACAGTCTCAGGGTGGGATAAGACTAATATTTTAATGGGGTTGGGATTCCCCAATTGACCAAATAGATGACCTAAGAGTGATGATGATAAAGTAGCTCAAGTGATGGGTTCTAGATAAAGGATAGATGTCTAGAAATTATCTTGATTGATGGACTGACATTGATTAATAGGATGGGTTTGAGATTGATGGCAAGTCCCATAGCAAGGATACATGCTATGGGAAGCTTGAAAGGAAATATTAGTAATAAGGATTGTTAATTAGAGATAATGAGCTACTTCTATAGGATTTTGGGATTAAAAGTGATGTATAATTTCCAAATGACCAAGCCAAGAATGGGATGATGATGATGGGTAATGGTGGCCAAGCTATCCCTAGGCATGAAAAGTGGGACCAGGTGTTACCTACATAGTCCTAAAAGACCTTTAAAAGACCTTAGGCTGATGTAGTTCTTGATGGGGGACAAGATTGGGGCATAAGGGCTTGGACATGTTTTACCCTAGATGATGTTGGAAAGTGACTTAAAATGATTATATTGGGATAATTAGTCAATTAGATGATATTCAGAGTAAACGATGTTAGTAATGGGTTGTTAGGGGTGTATGGAGGAAGGTTCATATAAGACAAAAGAGCCAAAATAGGATCATTTACATCTTTTTTATTTTTTTTATTTGAGTTCTAAGGTAAGATCATGGACTGGCTACCCTGATCTTCCCATCATGGAAAGAGAGTCTGGGAACACTAGAGAGTGTTGATGTTGGACTTGTGATGAGTAATGAAGACCCTATCTCTATATTTTATTGATTTTTACTAGTTTTTTATAGGTTTTTAGGTGGATTTTTGTGGAAAGAAACATTATTCAACTTATTCCATCAATACCATTACTGGTGGTTTTTCCCTCAGTCATGATATTATCATCATGAGTTACAAGGTTGTAGGTTTAACTTGTGGTATTAAAATATCTCAAGTCCTTAGTTGTGGTATTACAATACCATAAGATGGGATCTATGATATTATAATATCATGACTAGAAATTCATGGTATTGAAATATCACTATTAAGAAATGGTGATATTGTCAAAATCACCAATAAGGGCATTTCATAAGTTATGATTTTGCCAAGACTAAGAAATGGGTGAGTTTGAGGTAGCTTGGGTTGGGTGACATATGATGTTAAGCTAGGGAGTTAGCTAGATGGCTTGGATGATTTAGATGGTTAGGATGAATTAGTTTGGTTTGGATGAGTTAGTGTGGGTGATTCAAGGTGTTAGATTAGTTATCTAGGTGGGTTGATTAAAGTGGATATCAGTGTTTAGGGGAGTAGGTTTTTAGGGTAGTTTGTGTAGTATTGATGAAATAGGGGTTAGGCTAGGGTGATGGTATTAATATGGTAGGGATAGTAGTATTCTAGATGGTTTGGATAGGTGATAATGTATTGAGGATTATGGATTAGTTAGGGTTGTAGGGGTCTTAGATAGATAAGATAGGTGAGTTAGGATAAGTATTTGATAACAAAAGTAGTGATAGGTGGATGATGACTGGTGCAGGAGGATTTAGGTATGATGACATCATAACTATGGTGACTTGAATTAATGCATGAGATATGGTGGCTAACACTAGTGGAGTTTGGGGTATTAGAGTTGGTTTTTTTTGCATGATATGGTGACTATGCATGTTATTCATATTGATCGAGCTTTGATCATAACCTTGGTGGAGAGATAGCATTTAGAGACCAGCACTTTCCATTTTTATTGGAGATATGATTATGACACGTGAGGATGTATATAGGATATTTCATTTTCCTATGCATGATGACATGATTTTCTATTAGTCTCACACATTGATGTAAATATTATAGTGCCTAAGGGCTAGTTTATAGGTGGGGATGCATGATAGGTGCATTGACATTGATAGGTGTCTACATGAAGGGATGTTATATAGAGTGACACTGGTAGTTATGTCTCTTATGTTTGACATTCTTGTACTAGAAAAGAAAGGATATTGGTTTCACCTTAGCTTAGGAGATGTGGTTGTAGACATGATTCATGATCATCAAGTGTTTAATTAGGAACTAGTTATTTTGTCACATTTCTATAGAGAGTTTCACTTGGGACAATATAGGGGAGCATGTGGTTTTGGGCCATCCTCTTTATTATATATTTGTAATTGGGAGCATATCACTATATAGTAGCCATTAGGTAGACTAGCAGTGTGGGAGTCTAGGCAGTTGATGGTATTTTAGTAATGCATGCTATTAGGGGTATAGTTAGGAGATGCTAGGGAGATGAGATATTATAGAGAGGCTTTTGATAGTTTATGACTAGAGAATTTTACATGTATGTCATATAGGGGTATTCAATTTGGTTGGGATGATGAGGTCATGACCCAGTATATATTGATAGAGTGTTATATGATGGGTTGATGTGATTTAATTATAGAGAGATATCAACTAGATCATGTATGATAGATGTTTGGGTGTATCCAAGATGTTCTAGGTCTATAGCACTTATTTGCATGTAGTGAGCAAGAGAGGCCATAGTAGGGGAGGGCGATAGATATAGTAGATGGATATATAGATTATGCCATCATTATACCCATTTAGTGGCATTATTATACTCCGATTCTAGATCCTAGCATTACATTAGCTTATGTAGCATGGTGGTGGTCTAGGATACTAGCTATATTGACACAAACTTGAGTAGTGGTTAGGTGAGGTATCATGAGGAGGGTGTTATAGGCTCAAGCTTGGTTAATGAGGAGGAAGAGATGAGTGTCAATATAAGATAGATAGGATGGAGATGATGAGATAGATGTTATGGATGTAGATGATGATAGCCAGGTAGTAGTAGCATAGGTGGGGCCTCAAGCCCAAGCATAGGTAGGACCATAGGCACAGGTCAAGGTATAAGGACCAATCTAATCATAGGTATAGGTTAGTACATAGGTAGGTGGTAATAGTAGTGCAGGTCCTTCTCATCCACTGATTATAAAGAATGATCAATATTTAGTTACCCATCTACAGGGTGATATATAGGCATGACTGGTAGAGATAATAGGTATTACATGAGAGTGTGACCAGTTGTAAGCCCATATGTAGAGTATGATGACTCAAAGGGATGGTTTTTTGGTGTAGGCATAGGGGCAGATTACTTCTTTATAAGCTTGGGTTACACATAAGGATGAAAATTTGACCTAGATATAGACATAGGTTACTGCATTATAGTCATAGGTGATATAGCGGGATGTGCATCTCACCCATGTGTAGATATAGACTACCACATTACATATAAAGGTCATAGGATTCTAGGAGTAGGTGACTCAATTTTAGGGATGTATTTATATTTTGATAGGGCAGGTGGAAGTGGTTGAGAAGGCCATGCATGTCACTGATGTAGTGATGAGGGGTCAAGGCATGATGGATGTGATGCATAGTATTATGCTACTCATGTGTAAGGCTGAATACTATCAGACCCTATATGAGGTAGTAGTACCAGTAGGTTAACATGCAGCATCCTTTTCTATTAGCCAGTCATCAGTCTAGTAACCTTCTAGGGGTACCTAAGGACCTCCTAGGCCACCATGGCCACCACATCTATATCCATGATTTTTGGATTGTATACATGTATCGGGTAATTTTTTATTATTGCCTCATTCTTTCCCCATAGGTTTCATGTGATTGTATGATATATTTTTTTACATGGTTTCCATGTGGATATTTTATATGAGACTTTGATATATATATGATGAGATTTGATTATTGATGGATATGTGGACATTGCTTATTGTTATTATGTTTATGGATATGAGATGCATGTCTATGGATGTGAGATTGATTAAATATACATGATGTCATTTATATTTGGGTGATGTGATTATATTTATTATGTTATGGATTTTATGATGGCATGATGTATATATGATGTATATGATGTAATTTCCTTTTAGGCATGTTTTTGGATTTTGGTATTTCATTGATGATGTTATGATGGTGGATATATATGGTGTAGATGTGTTGATTATAATGGATGATGTTACATGTAATGCATATGGGATATTTATTTTATTTTTGGATGTTATTGCATGATGTGTTTTGAGATGCTTATGGATACATGATTAAATGTCACCGAATGCATGTATAGGATATGATGTGGATTATGATGTGATATCATTTATGCATAGTTTATGACAATTACATTATTTTACCTTATGGTGTAAATATGTCATGAATAAATTATTCCCATGTTTGGTCCATTTCATCCTTAGTAAACATGGTATAAATCCTTCTAGACCATGGAGGTAGGGTGGTGATGGGATGGGATAGGTTTAGGCCTTGGTTAACACTAGATGGGAATGGGTAGGAAAATAAGATTTAATTGTTCTAGAAGCCATTGAAATGTGGGTAATCCTATTTTCATATTTCATATTTTATCAATGTGCCAAGGACATGACAGGTCTAAGGTACATAAATGCAGATGTGTGGGGAGAACTCCATTTAAGAGATGACCTTTCCCAAACAAATGCTTAGGGTTCCCTCATACCATACTTGTTACCATGAAAGTTTAAAAGATAAATATACATTAAAAAATATAACCAAACAAAACATTTTAATATTTACATAGAGATTCAACACACATACATATTTTAAACAACACACACAATCACACAAGATAATCGAACATAACATAAAATAATAATGATGATGTTAATAGGGATATTTATAATGATGAAGAGATGATTAAGTATGATTATATATAATGAATCAAGTTATGATTCAAGGACCATATATAGGATAAGTGGTGCCCAAAATTTTATTCAAGATGAGATTCCAAATAGGTTATAAAATGGGGGTCATGATGACCCTTCAGGAATAAGTAACATAGTGTATGCTCAAAAACCTAGGAAAATTATATATGTCACGACCCTCCATAATGATAATTATGAGTGCGTAGGTGTGGACTCAAGGCTTAGTGACAATAATGGATGAATAGGGATAGGATGTCACTTTGAGGCTAAGGGGAGACACACATGTCAAAGGGGAGTTGTGAAAGCATGATAGGAATGATAAGGATATGGATGGGACTTGGGGATATGTATACCAAGTTTGGATGAGTGACTTTAGAGATTCCTCCAATAAATATCTTTGAAAAGCCATGTATTTTCCTTGTGTTGAAGTAGTTTTCTCACATTGCCATTCAAAAACCATATGATGGATGCCCACTAGTGAGACCAGGGTCAGGATTATTTTACCATGATGTTGAAGATTGGTTTTCAGCATGGTACTTTCCCAAGACACCATCAAGTTGGTTTTCACCATTGGATGGATATTTTTTTTTTACTATGGAATGATAAGGAGTGGGTGATGGGTGGATGGAATGAATGTGGTATGTCCCATACATAAAGGATGATGAGACTTGATTCATGTGTAGAAGTGCTTCAAATGTATGATGTTCATGAGATCATAAAGTTCTTCTCCATCAAGCATGGCCAATTTTTACACTCTTTATTTGAACTTGTAAATAATTATATAAGGACCTAAGTAATTTGATTCAAACTTCCCCTTCTTGTCTCTATCTGCATTAGTGTTTCTCTAATTCTCCTTTAAGACCAAGTCACCAACTTTGAACTCGCTAGACTAGATTTTATTTTGGTATTAGCCTTTGAGTTTATTTTGTTATACTCATAGGTGATCCAATGCCTTCTAACACTTTTCATCAGGGATTTCCAGTTCTTGTAGACATTCTTGCATGTGAATATGATCAGTGATAATGCCTCTTAGTGAAATATGAAGGGAGGGAAGTTACATTCCTACTAGCAGAATTGCTTCAGTCCCATACACCAAGGCATATAGAGTTTACCCAGTAGGTGTGCAAACACTTGTATGATAAGACCACAAAGATGGATATAGTTATGTGTCAATTTTTACGTTCTTGATTAACTATCTTCTTTAGAATGTTGATGAGGGTCTTATTGGTTGCTTCTACTTGTATGTTTCCCTGGGGATAATAAGGAAAGGAAAAATTATATGTGATATGATATTTTTGACATAGGGCCTCAACTTGTTGGTTATTAAATGATTTTCCATTATATGGAATGATATTGGTAGGTATGCCAAATGGAAAATGATTTGATTGAGAATAAATTTAGAAATATGGAGGCCTATTATGTAAGTGAGTGGCATTGCTTCTACCCATTTTGTAAAATAATTTATTGTTATGATAATAAATTTATGTCCATCAAATGAAGTTTTATTAATCTTGCCAATTAAGTCAAGGCCCAATATGTAAAATGTCCATGGGCTCATAATTGGTTGTAATTCCTATGCAAGAGCATGAATGAGATTTCCATGCTTTTGATAGGCCACACATTTTCACACATATTAGAAAAAAAAATATTCCATCATTGGTCAGTTATAGCCAATTTAGAAGATATTTTTGGCTAGGGCCATTCCACTAATGTGCCCACCATAGATACCATCATGAACTTCTTTGATTTGTTGATAAGCCTCTTCCAATGTCAAACACGTCAACAAGGTTCCATCGTAGTCTCATCAATAAAGTGTACTAAAAAGAATGGTGTAGTGGGAGGTGTGGTGGATAAAGGCTCTACGTTGGTGATAGTTGAGGTTAGGGGAGATGATGTTATCATGGAGGTACCTATAAATGTCATGGTACCAAGAGAGACTAGAATTGTTAATTGCACAACATTGAAATGGAACATTGACTAATGGGCTAGAATAATTAGATGCTTAATATAAAAGTTACCTTCCAAAATGTCTTCAAGGAGGCCGATGAGTGAGCTAATAGTTTCCATTGAATTAGCCACTTTATTGCTTCCTTGTAGAACCTATTCAAATCTTATAGTTTGAAAATTTGTCTTCAATTGATCCACTAGATATTTATAAGGTAGCAAATTTTTATCCTTTATTTGTAACCTTTCATTGACATACTTGATGATGAGCTATGAGTCACAAAATATCTATAAGTGCTAGATGTTCCACTAATTAGCTAGGTGAAGTCCTGCTATCAAGGCTTCATATTCTAAAATGTTGGTACATGGAAAGGCAAGGTGAAAAGCTTTTAGAATAATATCACCTTGTGGGGTGACAAGGAAGATAACTTCCCCTGGCCCATGTGTACTAAATGAGTCATCAAAGTATAATTTTTAGCTATTTGACTATGAAGTATTCATTATGGAATCATCTAGGAAGTTTATGACAAGGGTCTCAGTCACCTCAAGTGGTGCTTTAGCTAGTCAATATATGATAACCTATCCTTTAAAGTTTAATAGCATTTTGGTTGACATAATTAATGTCAAACTCACTAAGCAACATTATCCATTTTTACATTCTTATAGTAAGGGATGATTTGGATAATAAATATTTTAAGGGTTCAACTTTGGTAATGAGTTGTACTTGATGATTAAGCATGTAATGTCAAAGATTTTGTGAGGAAAAAACCACAATTAAGCATTCCCTTGCTATTGGAGTATAGTTTAACTCATAGGATATTAACATACAATTGAGATATTATATGGATTTCTCCTTTCCTTGATCATTATGTTATGATATAAGAGCACCAATTGCACATAGGGTTGCTAAAATATAGAGGATCAAGGGTCATCTCAAGACTAGTGGAGACAATACAAGTGGATTAGTCAAATATTATTTATCATTATCAAAGGCTTGTTGGCATGTTGAATTCCAATAAAAGGTGGTCCCCTTATTTAGCATATGGGTGAAGGGATGTCATTTATCAACAAGTTAAGAAATAAAATGCCTTATGGCATGTATTTTTCCCTAAAGACTCTGGAACTGCTTAAGATTATGAGGTGGAGGCATTTCCATTATTTATTTAACCTTTTTTTGATCTACTTTGATGCCTCTTATTGAAACTATAAATCCCAATAATTTTCCTAAGGTGACACCAAATACACATTTCTTGGGATTCAACCTAGCCTTATACTCTTATAATGGTTTAAAAATCCTTCTCAAGACCACATGGTGTTTAGATCTTAGATGAGACTTCCCCAAAATGTCATCTACATAATCCTTGATGATATCATGCATCATATCATGAAAAATGAAAGTCATAACCTATTGATAGGTTGTACCTACATTTTAAGACCAAAAGGCATGACTTGATAACAAAATGTTCCCCATAGATTAATAAAAACTATTTTGTGCTGATCCTCAAGGGCAATTTTGATTTGATTGTATCCTAAGAATCCATCCATGAGAGAAAGCATTTCATATCCAATAGTAGAGTTTACAATCATATCAATATTAGGAAGAGGGAAATCATCTTTTGGAAATGCTTTGTTGATATCCCAAAAATATGTATAGATTTTGATTCTGACCTGAGGCTTAGTTATAGGAACAATATTAGAAATTCAACTATGTATCTATTGGGTGGATAAATCTAGCTTCTAAGAATTTTTGTAATTCCTCTTTGACCAACAAATCCACCTTGGGATGCATTTTTTGTAATTTATATTTGATTTATTTTGCATTCATATACACAACCAGGTGGTGTACTACTAATGATGGGTCTAATCCTAGCATGTCAATATAACTCCATGTGAATATGTCAATAAATTCTTTAAGCAGCTCTATGATGAATTCACATTCCTTTGATGTGAGAGATGCCCCCTATTTAAATATTTTTAGATTTTGATCCATCCCAATGTTGACTTCTATCACATACTCAATAAGGGAGGGTGATTTATCTTGAAAGTAAGGAGACAATGATAATTTAGGAACATCTAAAGTAAAGCAATCTAGGAGCTCTGTGTCAATGTCAAAATATGGATCTGATTACAATGAGATATGTGGGAGTTCATCTCATACTTTGGAAGGATATTCTTCAGATTGTTATTCATCACTTTGATCATGGGGTTCTTTTTATTCCCCAAAGTATGCAGATTGACAAATATTGATAGAAAATCCCCTTTTATGGTCACTAGATGGTATGAAATCTCTAGCTCCCATGTATCCCAAAATAGCCTCATCATTTTGACACATGTCAAAGGAGGGATACTATTTTGATTCATAATCAATAAGGGATAGATAATAGAGGAAAATATTGATGGTGGAAATGGTGATGTCTGAGAAAAGGTTAGTGGTAGTGAGTTCCTCGAAGTGACTATAGATGAAACCCATTTCAATGTCCTCATCAAGGAGGGATAACCTAAGCATCAAAAGATAATCCAAAATTATATTGATTGGGTTATCATCGTATATTTTATACCATAGGCCAAAATATTATGGATGTTCTTAAACCATAATGGGCTCAAGTTAGCCTTGTTCCTGCTTTCCCAATACCTTTCCTTTATAATGTATATTCTCCATCATTCTCTGAACTTAAGGAATATTGTTTTTTAGGAGGTGATTTATTATTTTGGGGAAATTAGATGTTTAATTCCTAAATAATAAATGGGTCTGAGTAGATAAAATTATTAAATAATATTCAATAATTAAGCCATTGATTTTTTTAACAAGTATTTTTGCCTTTTTTAAAGGTAGTAATGAGTGAGAGAAAATATGACTTAACTTATTCTAGGATATTATGGATAAGATAGATTCTGATACTATATGAACAGGATTGGAACACTATCACAAACTAAGATATGGAGTTCATTTCTTAATTATACAGGACCACTACAAATAGGACACCTTACTATTCGGCATTGTAGTCCTGTTCTTGGTTCTATTGTCCAAACTAATCATAAAGATATGATTTTTTGGGGTTTTTTTTACAACATCTATGTGAGCTTGTGTACCAAATTTCAGATCCTCACTATCAACAAAACTTCTTTTAGAGCTGATTCTTCATGTTCTTGTGTCTTTTATGTAATTAGATGGAACTTTGTCAAATAGGGAAAAGGGGTTAATGTGTAAAGGATATGTTAGATGCATTTCACACCCCATGTATGGGTATGCTTCCTACATACCAATACTCTGAGGAGGCATCAAGCTATATGTATTTCTCCCATTAAAGTGTTTAGTGTAATAGTGTGATGAAAATTCAAGTAAACATGAAACTAGGTGTAATTTGAATGACTAAGGACTGGTGTAAAGGTTTGAATAAGCTTGAAATACTATTGGATGGTTATATGCAGAGAATAGGGAAGAGTGCTTGAGTAGTCTTACATGTAGTCTTGCTTCTCTCTTGTAAATGAGTGTCAACCCTTCTAAATAGACTTTGAATGGCCTTTTATATGGGATTTAATGATCATGGGTTAAATGAATTCACATTAGGCTGACATGAATTAGGATAAGGATTTGGGAAAATATGACCATTATAACTAAAATTATACTTGGATAATAACACTAAAAATTAGACACCTTGGGTTTTAATGCTCTTGTCTAACTTGGGCACTATTATCTAGAGGGAATGAGACCTAGGGGGTGGATCTAGGATTGAAAGAGATACCAATATCTACAAGGGTTAATTATGGAAGGCTGTGGATGACTGGGAATTAGTGAAAGAAAATCCTAAAAGGGTTGTACAAGCAAGCAGGAGGACCTATATATTGGGTGTCATTAGACATACTCAAGTAACCAAATTTTGTATTTTATATGACTACATTTGCCCCTACTTTATTTTAGTGATGCATCAAATCAAAATACTAGGATAAAGGGAAAAAATAAAACATACCTGAACTTACCTATGAAGGTGAAGTTGTGTGATACTAGATGTGCATAGAGAGAGCACGATATGAAGTGTGAATATATAATAAAAAACCATAGAGTATACCATTTATTAATAGATATGATATATCTAAAATAATAATTTATAAAATCTAGGTAAGAAAGAGAGGAAGAGAAAGGAATGAATACACCTTATCGGGTATGTCAACCAATATAAAACCTATTATGATGTTGGATTGTATCATGTGTGTATTGTACCAAAAGTAATATCATGAATGAATATGAGTGCCCAATTCCCTATAAATGGCTTAAGAATGAAAATGTAGGCCCTTTGGCTCTATCATCACCTACTAAGTGAATCTAATGAGTCATGCATGTGTCAATTGATGTTTGGACTGTGTGTCCAATCCCTATGAAAAGGTGGCTCAAGAATATAAAGGATAACTAGTCCTTTGGTTCTATCATTGCCTACTAAGTGAAACTAATAAATCATGTGTGTGTCAATAAATTTTTTGACTGTGTGCCCAATCCCTCTAAATAGTTAGCTTAAGAATGCAAAGGCTAGCTAGTCCTTTGGCTCCATCGTTACCCCATGAAGTGAAGTTATGAAGTGATACCAGTATGGAATAGATGTCATATGAGATCGCTCATGAATCCCATGAATGTAATATAATATAATAATTTTAGCATGGATAACCAAATGTATGCAAGAAACTAGACCACTCTTGGCCATTTCAAAAGATGGAGACTAGGCTTGTCTGAAAGCCACTCCAAAACTAGTGCAATAGGCTTATATGGAAGCCAACTTGAGAACTTAGGTACTCTAAAAGTTAAGCTTATATGAAATCTAAACTTAAAAATGATGCCAACCACATGTATATGGATTAAGGCATGCAACTACTAAGAATGCTTAGGGAAAATGAACTAAACTCAGAAAGAGAGGAAGAGTAATGTGTCATGCACATTGCCCCCAATACCTGGTGTCTAGAACATGGATTCTGATATAGAAGTTATATCAACTACTTAATTTGAAACTAGAAGTGAGATCAATCATACCATGCATGATTCCCCCTATATTTTGATTCTTTAAGAAAAAATTGTACTAAAACATGCTAAATTTGGACTATGTTGTACTAACAAGCCTATGATCAAACTCACCTTTTTGTCAATTTCTAGAAAAACTAATTGTTTTGTTGTCTTGAGAGGAGCATTGAAAATAGGAAACTTTATTGTCCAACACTATAGTCCAACTTTTGGCACTATTGTCTAGGGATAAATCTAATGAATTTTTTAGATTCTCTATTGTTTGCCTGGTCTGTTCTGCCTGGTCTAATGTCTAGATTATGTTCTAAGTGTTTTGAAAACTAATATTTTAACCAATATGAGATTTGATCTTTGTAATAAAACCCATGTTTGTTTCCCCTCTTCTGAGGGTAGGAATGAATACCCTATAATTATTACCCTAAAAAAAAGATCCTTGAAAGTGTGTTATGTTGCATAGATACATGATATAGCAATGATAATTGACAATATATCTTGAGATATAGCAATGTTTGTATTGAGAGGTTGTTAGATCAATAGGGGTATTCCTATATAGATATAACAATGTAAAATCATGTGAAATATATTAAACTCAAATTAAAAGTGTTAGTTGTTAGTTTTTAAAGATGGATGGAGCATTATGTCCATCATGGCATCCAAAAAGGTGAAAAGAATATATGATATGGATCATGGCATTGAAAATAAGGATAAACAATCAATCAAAAAGTATACAAAGCAAGAAGAAAGAATAAAGAAACATACAAGGGTGCTAAGGGGCCAAGTAAACAAGGGACATGGGCACATGTCACTCATACTAGAAATCAAACATACAAGGCATGTTCAAATAATGCATACACATACCATAAAAATAAGAAAAATTGGCATGAGGACCATAGGTATATAAAAGAGTACAAGTAAGGGACATTGGCAAAAGTCCAAAGGTACACACACATGAATAAAAGCAAAGGAAATTGGAAAATGTCCTAAGGCACACATAAGAAACAAGTAGGAATTGGAAATGCAATCCAATGAGATATGCTAAGCAATAAGAATAACTAGAAAGATATAATCACATCTAAATAATAAAATCAAGAGTGAAAGTATGCAAGACATGTTTAGTATAAGACTAGGTATATTCTAAGGAGATACACAAGTTCTAGATGTTAGTGAAATGTTGATATAGTAATACGTGTAATCTATTAAGTAATGTAAATCAACATGATAACTTGGAGTGTGTAGTATAGGAATGACATAACCTAGATGGTGTAATCATGTAGAAGATGGCCCCAGTGGGTATGTATATTGATGTGTGTTCTCAAATATAGAAGTAAGATGGCCCCTCAATGGGTATAGTGGAGTTAAGGATCTAGATGTCACTTCACACACTCAAAGAAGATCAAGTGAAGCATGGTAATGTAGATAAATAAATAAATAGTAGCATGAAATAGTAAATGTAAGTCATAGCATAGTAGTATCAATGTAAATCATGGATGATGCATCCAATCGAAATGTTTTTGTGTTTTTGAATATATTAGAATGTTTTTGGATTTGGAAATGTTATATTGTTTTTGAATTTTTAAAATTTTGAACTATGTACAATCAAGTAGAAGAGATTATGTACAATAAATGTTGAAAGGAGACTATGTATATGTAAAGAAAGTAGCATGTACATGATAATAAAAAAGACTAGGTTGGAGGGGGTAAAGGATCTAAGGATGGAGCATACTAGGGATGGAAATGGAGGAAAGGGTCATGGCCATCATCAAATACCTCAATATCAACATCATAAGTATCATCATATGTTGCAAATGTTATGTTTATGGTGTCATCATACTGAAGGCAAACTGAAGGTTGCTCTGGTGGTGGAGATGTTAACTCTTCTCTAGGGTGTTTAGTACTATTAGTATATGACTTTAGTGGAAGTGGTAGAGTTGGTGTTGTTGGTGGTGATATAATCTAAATAATGCCTCAATCTTATATTTTATCCAATATTTGTTGTAAAGTGTTACATGAGTTTGTATCCTATAATCCTATAAATAATACAAAATGGGTGACCATCTTGATGTGATAATTTGTTGATAGATATGTGTCATATTATAGATAATTTGATCAATCCATAATAAAGTAATATCTATAACATAAACTATGGTTGATGTTATGTGATACCTACCTGAATCTAAATAATTGGCTCTATATCCATAGAGGTAACCATGTGAACTGTATGTGCCAAGTGATATATTTGTGGTTGTGAGTGTGGTGTATATCCTGTGAGTGTAATATGAGATGATAAAAGTGTTTTAAAATATGGTATGAGAGATCTAGAGTCATCTCAGTCCTCTCTTGGGTTAACTAGTGTAAAGCTCAATCCATAAAATAGACATCTATGAGTGTGGTTATTGTATCATCATCTAAAGAAGCCTATGAATCTATATCAACATCAGGTACATATGGTAACTTAGAATTTACCACAAAGGGTAACTATGATATAGGAGTCTCATCATTTATATTATTAGAATATGGTACTACTATAAAGGTATTTTGAACTAGTGGAGTAACTATGGAACTAATTAGAACTACTAGTACTACTATTGGTGATGGTGAATGTGTAACATGTGTAGGAACTATGATCGAAGGAGTAGTTGGGATAGTTGAAGTTGATATGATTGGTGAAATATCTGGAGATGAAGGTATGACTATAAGTGGAAGAGTGTAAGAAGTGCTAGTCTCTCCAACATCATATGTATGTATCGGATCAAGAGAAATTCTATGATGAGGTGGTTGTACTATGAGATATGGTGTCCCATATGGAAAAATAGTTGAAGATGACTCTATAGTTTGATAATAACTAAATGGTTGGTTGTCTATTGGACATGTGTATAGATATCCCTCACAGATAAATTTAATAAATTAATGGAGAGTATCAGGAATGGCCTCCATAGTATGTATCCATGGTCATCTGAGTAAAATATTCTAGTGGAGAGGACCTAGTATGACCTAGAATTTTGTAGAGAGGGTTTTTGGTCCCATCATGATATCTAAAGTAATAGTTCCCAATGTTTGTCAGGGTATATCATCAAATCCTCTAATGTTCTTATATGATTTTTACATGGATGCCAAATCTATGCCCATGGCTTGTAAGAATGTGATATTGCATATATTCATTCTAAAACCACTATCAACAAGAACTCTCTTGACTGCACTAGTTTTGACTTGAACTTGTATGAATAGTGGAAAATTTTGATCAATATTTTTTTGAGAAGCCATGTCCTCACTATCAAAATAAATTACATCTTCTATAGTTTTTAAAGTGTTGACTATTGATGCAAAATAAGAAGGTTTTGAATTAATCAACATAAAATTCTGATTGAGTGCCTGATAAATAATTTCTTTGAATACATTAGCTTTCTAAAGTAGTTCTTACATGAAAATATTAGTTGGAGTGTTTCTCGTTTGATTAATAATTTCATATGCCTTGTGTAAATCTACTTATATGGGTGGGTTGGGCCTAGGACAGGTAAGAATAGAAGGGTGGTGGGGCTCCTGGCTAGGTGGAGGAGGTATCGAATCATGTTGAGTAATAGATATAACCATATTATCTATTATTTGTATAGGAGGAGTATTATTTATAGGAGGAGAGTGAAGATAATAAATAGGTTGAGGTGGGGGAGGGATAAAAGGTGTCAACTAGGCTCTTTGATGATGGGTAGTGACTTGAAGAAGGGTAAAATAGACCATGCAACATGATTCGGTATGGGGTAGAGGCTCCAAGGGAGGTGATGCAAAAGATGTATTAACATGTTTAAGAATAATGAACTTAAAATCATCCCAAATAATAAAAAATAAGCATGAAATGCAAAGAATGAAGCTTTATACTAACATATGATAGACTTCACCATTCATGTATATGACAGGGCCCATTATGGTTTCCTTATTATTTATGAGAAATGTAAGAAATGGTTGTAAATAAATGAGCATCATTTTTTTTTAATTTGAGTATGGATGTAAGCTTATACCTTAAGAAGTAAATAGGAGCTAGTATATGCAAATAGGGATTTTTCAAAAATATTTTTGCAAAATACTATAAATTTTTGAAATTTGAAATTGAATTTTTGAGTTAAGTATCCAAGATAAAATTCAAAAATTTATGGGAAAAATTAGTGATTTAATGGGACCTAGTAGATTCAACTAGGGATTTGAGAAAAATAGATTTTTTGAAGATTACTATGAATTTTTGAAATTTGAAGTGATTTTCTAATTTTAATATGAAACTAAAAATTTATAAAATTATTGAAAAATTATTAGGAGGTAGTTGATGAAACTAGGGTTTGAAATAAATTTATTTTAAAATTTACTAAAAATTTTTAAAATTTGAGAGGAATTTCTAATTTTAATATTCAAGAAAAATTCAAAAAATTAAGGGAAAAATTAGCTAGGAATTTACCCTAGGGTTTTTATGCCAAATTTAAAGTAAGGTTCACAAAATGATTTATTATTTTTGGGAAAATAGACGTTTAATTCCTAAATAATAAATGGGTCTAATTAGATAAAACTAGTAAATAATATGCAATAATTAATCCACTAATTTATTTAAACAAGTTATATTTTTGCCTTTTCTAAAAGTAGTAATGAGTGAGAGAAAATATAACTTGGCTTATTTTGGGTTGTTATGGCTGAGACAAAGTCTGATACTGGAGGAACAAGACTGGGACACTATCACAAACTGAGATCTAGAGTCTGTTTCTTGATTAGATAGGACCACAAAAAATAGGACACCCTACTTTTCAGTCTTTTAGTTTTGGTCCTGTTGCTATTTTCCAAACTACTCACAGAGATATGATTTTTTTGAGTTTTGTTCATAACATATGTGTGAGCTAGTGTACCAAATTTTAGATCCTCACTATCAATAAAACTCCCTGTAGAGTTGATTATTTATGTGCTTGTGTATTTTATACGATGAAATATAACTTTAGCTAATAGGAAAAAGGAGTTAATTTGTAAAGTATACATTGGACGTACTTCACATCCCATGTGTGGGCATGTTGCCTACATACCAATACTCTGAGGAAGGATCAAGCTATATGTAGTTCTTCCATTGAAGTGCTTGGTGTAATAGTGTTATGAAAATGCAAGTCAATGTGAAATTGGGTGTACTTGGAATGACTAAGGATGGGTGTAAAGGTTTTAATAAGCTTGAAATACTATTGGATGGATGTATGCAAAGAATAGGGAAGAGTTCTTGAGTAGTCTTGATTATATTCTTTCTTATCTCTTGTAAATGAGTGCCAACCCTTCTAAATGTACTTTGACTAGCCTTTTATAGGGGATTTAATGATCATAGGTTAATGAATTTGTGTTAGGCTGACATGAATTATGATAAGGATTCAATAAAATATCATCGTTAGGACCAAAAGTACACTTGGACAATAGTGCTAAAAACTAGACACCTTAAGTTTTAGCACTCCTATCCAACTTGGGTGTTATTGTCTAGAGGGAATGAAACCTAGGGGTATGGATTTGGGCCTGAGAGATTTTCTTGGATCTACAAGGTTTAAGTTTGGAAGGTTGTGGATGATTGGGAATCAGTGAAATAAAAGCCTAAAATGGTTGTATAAGCAAGTAGGAGGACCTATGGATTAAGTGTCATTAGCCATATTCAAGTAACCAAATTTTTCATTTTATATGAATATAGTAGG
The DNA here is from genome assembly GCA_037957365.1 of Torreya grandis. Classification (NCBI taxonomy): domain Eukaryota; kingdom Viridiplantae; phylum Streptophyta; class Pinopsida; order Cupressales; family Taxaceae; genus Torreya; species Torreya grandis. The sequence goes on from JARHVA010000179.1 coordinate 4,329,511, forward strand.
AATGAGAGCCTCATCATCATCTAAAATGAGCCATGACTCATCCCCATCTTCAATATATTCATCAGACAAGAATCTAGTGCTTTAAAAATTTGTTGGTCCTAACTGGTACTTGATGGGATTATCCTTCTTCATGTTTAAGGACCTGTAACTACATGGAGAGAGGTAAATCACTGATGAAGAATGTTTTATACTTGTATTATCCATATCTTATTTATATGATCTTCAAATGGATGATATTAGGCAATGGATTGGATGTCAATTCAAGCTAGTTAGGGGAGATGTATTTAGCAACCTTTGGACTCAGGATAGAATTATTTGTGCCAATATGAGGTGATGGTGATGATGATTGATCCATTTGAAAACTATGAAGATGATCTATGACTCCTAGGATGGTGACCTCCATTATGAAGTGAGGGAACCTTAGGAACTAATGTAAGGTGGATATAATAGCTTGCATCTCATGAAACCATGGTCTTCTAAGTAGCATGTTATATGGCAACTCCACATCCACAGCATGAACTAGAGTCTGATGCACTATGAGTCCTATAGCAATAGGATGATAAATGGTCTTGGATGACGGCCTTTCATTGTCATCATAAGATTTTATCATTATCAAAGTGGGCCCTAGTGATGTTTTTCAATATCCTAATTTATTTAAAAATTCCAGATTACATAGATTAAGTGTTGATCATCAGTCTATGAGGACATAAGAAACTCAATGATGGGAGATGGTTACTTTGATGAATAGGGGTAATTATGGTTTGGGATAATAGGAGACATATTAGGGACACAAAAAATTATCTTCTATGAGGGGGATAAGTGTCCTACTAGTGCTTAAAACTGATTAGTATCCAATTCACTAGGGACTTTCAGATCATTCAACACTTGATTTAATATTTCCTAGTGTAAGGCAAAAGTTTTCAAGAGTTACATTAAGGATATTTGTGCTAGGTTCTTCTCAAGTTGTTGAATTATATCATAGGATTTATCAAAAGAGATTGGATATTTCTTAGAGACATTATCCTTTTGGGTAGCAGATGAAGTGGAAGGGTATTTAGAGGGTACCATAGGAACTACGATCTTATTACCCCTGGTAGTAACAATACAATCAATAGTGACCTAATTAATCTTCAAGATGGGGGATGAAGATGGAGTGGGCTCTTGGATATTGTATATTTTGATGGTGTTAATGTAATGGTAAAGGACATTGTGATAGTTATTACAATTGGATGAAGAGGCCTAACCCTAGTCTCTTTATGGCCTCTGATTCCTTTGGTCATGTTTTTGGAGTGGATTTTTATAAATGCCAAGTTATCCATTTGATGACTGATTTGTTGGGGTTTATCCTTCAATCTCAATATCTCCCTTCTGAATTAAATCTTGGATGTAATTTTTCAATTACATACACCATTTTGTATCATGTCCCTTAACCTTGTGGTACTTGTAAAAATCATCTTCATGATACCAGTCTGGTTTTGGTTAGTGGTCATCTGTGGGTCTAATTTCAAGAAAAATGATCATATTGGTAGAAATCAATTGATCTAAGATTATTTCTATTAGGACTCCCAAGCTTGTGAGCAGTCTTTTTCATGTATAAAGCTTTGGTTTTCCTTGAAGAAACCTGATGGAAGAGACATTAGGGTGTTGTGTGGGGCCTTTCTTTTGGACTGTTTATACATGTTGTTACTTGGAATCTATTACCCCATCACCCATGACATTCTTGTTTTTATTGAAGACTTTAGATTTTCTTGAAAAATAATTATCTTGATTTGAAGTGTGCTCATTCCAAGAATATAGTTTGATGGTCCCCTTTTCAATTTGCATTCCTTTCTCTAATATCACATTAAAGGTCTTAACACACTATAATTTTAATTGGTATTTGAGTTCATTATTAAGATTGTCTACAAAAATATTTTCCAATTCTTTTTCAGACATAGTACACCTTAAACAACTTGACAAACTTGACCATCTTTTTAAAAAATATGCTAAACTTTCACTGCTTCATTTTTTGGTGTTGTAAAGCAATAATGGAGATATCATGCTCAATATTGAATTAGAAGTGTCTAAAAAATTGCTCTATTAATTCTCCAAAACTTGATATTTACCCTTTAGGCAAGTGCATGAACCATTCCAAAGTGGGTCCTATGAGACTTTTAGGAAATAGTCTCAATAAATAAGAATATTCATAGCACACCTCATGGCAAGCTACATAAAACTCTTGGACATGATCTCTAGGGTCTCCCTTTCCTCAATATTTCTCAAATTTGGGCACTTCAAAATGTGATGGAAAGGGTATTTTCAAAATTTTCATGTCTAATGGTAAGGATAAAAATTCTTTATACTTATATTTAAGGGCTTGTGATCATGGATATATGTATTGAAGGGTCTCTTTCATCACTCTCCATTCTTGGGCAAAGGCAAGATCCCCAAAAGGATTGGTAGTTTGGTTTTGGCTACCTTTGGGGATATGAGTAATATAGGTGTTATTGTCATTATGGGTATTGTTGGTGATGTTGGTGTTATTGGTAGTGTTAGTATTATTAGCATCATTGATGGTATGGTTATTAGTATTATTTACATTATTTTATCTAGGGGATGGTGGATTTTTATTATGGAGTAGTTGGTTGATTTGTTGGGTTAATTTATCTAAGTGATCTTTAATGATATCATGTCTCTAATTAGCCTTAGTGTGTTTATTATGAAGAGGGTTTGGGCATTCTTCATTGACAAATCCATGGTCTACACCTTCTTCATCTTTGGGTATGTGATTAACATGTTGGCATGGTGTATTTGGTAATGATGGAGGATGGACTAGGTTGTGTAATAGAGTGTGGTCAAAAGTGTAAGGCAATGTGCCCCCTATTTCTATGGCATAGGCTAAGACATGGTCATGATTTTCATATAAATAATGGTCGATGAGGTTCTTTAATTCATCATATAGATGGTGTTAAATATTTCTCTCTTCCCTAGGTGTATGCATATCACTATGATTTTTGTCATATTCCTAAGTTGGGTCAATCATTTTCCCTAGTGGATTGTTATCTTGGTTGGAGCCCTATCTAATCCTGAGTTGGGCTTAGGTGTGGACAACTATTGTGAAAGAGGGATGTGATAAAATGTGGTAGATGAGATGGAAATCTTTAAATACTATCTCTTTATAAAAACTAAGAACTACTAGTGGTCAAAAGATGATGATGTAAGAGGATGATATGACCAAGAATTACCAAGAGATAAAGTCTCTCAAGAGACCAATCTAGAGAGGATGAATAAGACTGATTGGATCAAATATCTTTGTCTACTATCAAGGAAGAATTTTATGGGTGATAGAGGACAAAGGTACCTAATAAGGATGAAGACATATGGTGGGTGTTAGATTAGAATCTTATATGACTATGTATGTTGATAATCCAAATTCAAGAAGAGGTAGGGTGTGATAAATGATTATCCAAAGAGGATGGGTGACCACTATAATCTTGAATTCAAGATGAATCCTAGTATTCAAATGGGATGGACTAAGTGGAGGATGAGAGATGTGTGATATATAAGGTGAGAAATAATATTGTGTACTAGATGAATAAGATAGGTGATAGATATATGATTGGAAAAGGATGATAACCACTCAAGATGATTTTGTGGATAAATGAAGGAAAAATAGATGAGGTCAACCTAATCCTTAAATAAAAAATTAAGATGGAGGATGATTATTAAAAAATATGTTGTGGTATAGATGAAGTGAAATGGATAGTGATTAGATGCTAATGGGAGAATGTGAAGGGTATATATACTATATTGATTATGATAGGATGGATTGTAGCTAATGGTGTGATATGGATTTGATCAAAAGTCTGGATATACAAATGCATATGAGATAAGATGATACAAATAAGCTATTCTACAAAGAAAGACATGAAAGGGGTTTTGACTATATAAAATATGTAGATGGGATAGATAGTAGATATAGAAAAATGGATAAGATATATAATGATATATACAAGATAATGTGTAAAAATAAATATGTGAAAAGGGGATGGATACTATATGCAAGTATTATAAGATGAATATGTATAGTTAGAATAGTAGGTAGAAGATGAAAATTGTAGGGTGAATATGAGATGATAAAGTAGACATTAGTTCAAAAGATAATATTCAAAGATAGTATGAAGTGAATATAGGGTGGTATTACACACCAATTGGTATGATGTTCAAAAAGTGGTCAAAACACACAAATGGATAAGAGATAGGATATTACTATATGAAGATGTTATGGGATAAATGGGATGGATTAATAGATAGTGGATGTAGAACAGGGACTGTATGGTGTGAATATGAGATAATAGGATGAATATAGGTAAAAAATATAATGGTCAAGGGTTATATGGGATGAAGGAGATATATATAATGGGTATCTAAGATGAATACTATATGGATGTTGGGTGTGAGAGAAAAAGGACAACTGGGAGGTAGATGACTAGTATATATAGGTAAATGATATGAGTAATATGATGGGATACAATGATGAATAAATTATAATATCTGAAGTGTGAAATGGATATTGATCAAGAGGATTGGTATTAGGTGTAAATAATGGAATGTCAAATGGGTGTGAATGATCAATGGGATGGGTGAATTATAGAACATGAGAAATGATGATAAGATGATGAGCATTATCCTAGAGGTCTCTAAGGTCTCACATAAAATATGGGTATGGCTAACTCAGCTCACAAATAACATAGGTCTAATCACAACACTTAGACAACATACACAAATATGATCCTATATTAGTCAATTATAATGGGTGTGTAATCTGATGCCCACACCATCCAACGACTTCACAAGTGACGTTGTAGGCCATTGACCTATTACAAAATATACCAAACCCTCTCAACCCTAATTACACTTGATGGATACTTTAGATCTAATAATAAATCCTATAGTAAAACACCTATTATGGTTGAATTCCCCTACTCTAATTCTAGACAAAAGGATCTACGTGCATCCCTAATATACACAAAGGTACATTGAGGCCCAAGTCCATGTAATATGTTATCTGAATACCTTAGGTCTTAGAGCTTAACTTCCCCACTCCATTGAACCCTTTATGGTGAAACTTCATTAGGATATATAGATATCTCTCCTAATATTTAGAATCTACCAGAATTTAGAGTTTGGTTAGCATGTGATGGTTAAATCCATGACACTAACCCATATACACTAAGCCTATGCATGAGGATTAATTCCACATCATGTGTTATCTTAGAAGGAAGCTTAACAAACAATTAAACACATGATATAATTAATTTATTTATTTAATTATCTATCTATGATGGGCATGATATGACAAATTATCTATGAGACAACATGCACACACAATCAAACAAGTATATTCACAATAAAAGATATATATAAAATATGATGATATATCCAAAATATAATGAAATAAAAAATGGCACTCCTTTCTACAATTAAAAAGGTTAAAAATTTGATTGGGGTGCCTAAATATTGAAGGTTCCTATAATAAAATGGGTTACAATTTTTAAAAAAAATATAATCCTTCAAGTCCCTACAAAGCCATGAGTACATAGATCAAACTCATAACTAGAATGTGCAATATTTTAACTCTCCTAACAAACCTATAAGTTGTAAATGATGAATTAATTATATCATGTGTTTAATTTTCTAATAATATCACTACTCAAATTGAAAAAAACACAATAGTCATCAAATCATAATTTGTAATATTGTAGATAATAGCAGAAATTTTAAAAATATGTCCCAAGTGCTAATAAGATAATTCCCCTAGTCTAGATCAAATTAATTATAGGGCATATTATTAAATACAAAAAAAATTATGATATAATGTTATCTTTCTTAGAAAATAAAAATTTAAACCTAATGCCAGCTAAAATGAACCTAAGCTACAAATCCATGACTGCAAGTGACAAAGTCTCAACTTACAAGACAATCCTATAGATTTACAACTTGTGATATTGTAGAGAGGTTTAAAATGGCCTTGGTGGTGGATTCTGTGATGTTTTTTTATCTTTTGTCTACCCCTGTAGATCCTACACATAGAAACAAACCCTAGTCAAGACCTCCCTACAAGTATTAATAAAGTTCATGTCAAGATATTTGGATAGAAAAATGGTTAAGATTTATGATAAAATATAGTCTTATCTTGAATCAAAGGACCTTATAACCCTTCTTACAGAACATGTGATGTCTCTATTGATGACATAAAAGGTAAAGTGGTCAAAGTTTTACCAATTTTAGGAGGAATGAGAATATCTCAACTGTTAACGATAACCCCACAATTACTAGAGCAATATTGTAACTGACAGAGTTATAATTTTGTTGGAGATAGTCAAAAGGTAAGGGTTTTGTCTTAATTTCCTCTTCCCTAAAACCATAGATTCCTATTCTCATTCCAAATAGATAAATTAAGGAATAAAGAATAGAATTATATATTTGTTAAGTGATGGCAAGGTACAAATGACAAAAATATCCCTAATATCATGTTCAACAATATCGCAAATGGGACCTAAAATATCATGATTAATAGTTCAATACCATAATTTTGAGAGTTTATATTTTGCCAAAAATGTGTCAAAAGCTAGATTACAAGTGGATTTCTTTTCTATCTTACACACAAAAACAACACCAACAAACAAGTTACCTGTAAAAATGAAGGGTTAGTAGAAATAGATTCTAACCTAACCCCAACTATTAATTTTGACAATATCACTACTAAAATCTAAAATATCATGATTGGTAAGATAGATTCATGAATATAAAATTCATGGATTTGTTTAAGGCTAAAACCCTACAAAAACCCCTAACTGTTAGTGGCTAAATGGCAATATCATAACTAGCATCTATAAAACTATGACTACAATACCATGAATACTAGGGAAAAGTCATGATTCACTTATACATGTCAAAATTTAAAAATTTGGGATTGGATCTATGTCTATTTTTTCCTATAATCACTCAAATCACTTCTAACAAAGCTATTAGGTTAATTAATGGAGGTTTATCCCACCATGGTTGCCAAAATATGCACCAAATTTTAGGTTCAAGCAATATTACTAAAATCAAAAATAAAACCTAAAAATCAATGACACTAATAGGAATTGATAAAAGAGGCAAATCAAAATAAATAACACATGATTACCATTATTTTTACCTCTTTATGCCTCCATTTTAGGATTTTCACTTGAATGATTTGATATCCTAATTTTGAATTGTTGGATTGCTTAATGAACTTGATCAATGGCTTTCAAAGGTTATGTTAAGTGTATAATGGCTTGGATGAGTGCTAGGGTGATATTATAGATGAAATGAGAGTAGAAAGATCATGTCTTGATGGATTTCTAGTTATATTATGGTTTTCCTATTACCTTGGCCATGGCCCAAGCATGGACTTTTATAGGAAAATGGAGGGAATTTTAGGAGAATGTAAAATTATTTAGAAGTCTCTAATTCAGAGACTTCTAGAGTCTTAGAGAAGCTTCTCTAGTTTGAGAGGATTCCCAATTAGTTTAGGGGGAAATGGAGGGATTATAGGGGATTTAATAAGTTTTAGGGATCATAGGGATATAATAATGGCTAGGGTAGTAGGGTAGCTAAGGTGGTAGGTGAATAAATATGAATTTTAAATTGTCAAGTTATTTTAGGGAGTAGGTTAGTAGGTAATAGGCTCTATCAGGGGCTTAATGGGGAGATTAATTAGTTTTAGGATGGGGTAAAGGCTTATGGCATATAGTAATGGGATGGGGATTTTTAGGTAATTAGTTATTTTGGCTAGGACATATAGGAATTAGACTAAATTAGTAGAAATTAGTATGACTAGTAGGGCAAGCATAATTTAGTGCATACAAAATCAGTGTTGAAAATGGATCCATTTGAGGCATAAATGGAAGAAAGTGTAGAAAACCAACTAGTTGGGATGAGTTAGAAGAAAAATTAGTCTTTGGACCTAAAATTCTTGTGGAGATGGAAGATCAAGTTAAAATAATCAAGCAAAGGTTGGTCAAGGCCAATGATAGACAAAAAAGTTATGATGATCTGAAAAGAATAGAAAGATAATTTTCTATTAGTGATAAAGTATTTATATAGGTTAAACCTTAGAAAATTTTGATTAATTTTGGTAAATTAGTGAATCTTTCACCAAGATATGTGGGACCCTTTGAGGTTCTAGAAGTGATCAATCCTGTAGCGTATAGAGTTGTTTTGCCACTAGCTCTAGCTCTTTTAAATAATGATTTCCCTATCTTAAAAATCATGTTGTTGATCCTTCACATGTATTAGATGAGAATGCTTTATAGGTTATGGATCCTAGAGTGGTAACAATAGAATCAGTCTATATAATTGACACTCATAAACTCAGTTTACATAATAGATAAGTATCACATTACAAGGTCCAGTGGAGCCAATATTCTAAAGATAGTGCCAGCTAGGAGGATTATGATGAGTTTTATAGATTATTTCCACATTTTTTTACTTAATATGTTTGTTGGATATTATTTAAATTTTTGTTGAATAATTTTTTATTTCAAAATTATTGTTAGAGTAAGTATCATTGGGATGATGACCAATTTTAGGGGGTAGGATGTTACATCCTAATTCCTATCTAAACTTGATAACATATTGATTTGTGGATTTTATGGTTATTATTTTGCTACTTACTATTTTGATAAACTAGATTTTATATATTGATGTATGGATAGTTATATGTTGATTATTTATATAATCATTAACTTATTGAGTTAGTTGTACCTATATATTATGTACATCATGATCATGATTATTTGGTTCATTACATAAGTATGTTATGGATTTTACCTTGATTCAGGATAACTACCTTGTTATTCCAAGGTGGATGTAGGATATATTTCATCCTCAAACTATGACAGAGGGAGATCATCATCAAAGAGTATGGATTAGATGGAGGCATTAGGGGAGGATAGAATGAAAACTAAAAACCTTGCACACACCAAAAATAGTATAATATGCTTTTATATTCATTGTTTGATTTAAATAGTTTCTTATATGATTTTAGTTATTATTTTTGTTGCATTTGAATATGCTTGGTTTACATCCATACTCTAATTTGGTTATGTGTTCGCATGAGTAAAATTTAAATTATTATATGTCATCTTACTTATCTTATTTCATGTTATAATGTTTCCTAAACTCATGCTTTATGATCTTTAAGTATCCTTGTTGTTGTCTTTTGGATTTGTGTGAATAATTATGCAGTTGATCTTTTCTTCCCTAAATGACTATAAACTGAGTTAGTGTGGGGCATGTGCCTTATTAAAAATGAATTGTTGTATAAAATAAATGAGACTTAATTACTTTATTTGTTATACAATTATTACATTGACTAAGTTATAAAGTGTGGGTTAAATATTGAATTTGGCATTATCATTGTATTAAGTCAATGTTATAATGTTTAAATTATTATTGTTGTTTATAATGTTTAAAGGATTATCATGATGTGGAAAGTTTGTGACTTAGGGTTTTATTTTGCATTAACTTTAGATATGCATGCCGTTATGAAAAATAAACACTTTTATTTTAGATTGCATGGGAAAAATGCTATTCATGCCCATAATTCTATAGTTATTTTTGGATGCATGGACTTATTCATCGAGCTCATGAATATCACTATCATTTCTTGTGAAGATATTGGGGGTTTTGGTTAATAAGAAAATAACATGAAGAGGGTTAAAACATGGGGGGAAAGATATACGTAGGGACATGAAGATGGTACTAAGAAAGAGGAAGGTGAAGGGTTTGAGAAAGTTTTAAAAATAACAATATGAACTGGGAATAGTTGTGAGTTTATTACCAGGTAGGGGTTTTTGTTGATTAAATTCATAGTTGGTATTGTTTGAATTAAATCAAAAAGCTGGTAAATTATTTGAATAGGGTTTTATTTTCATTATTATTAAATTTGTATAAATATAGGGGGTTGTATACTTGACACTAGGGATGGCTCGTCCATCCACAGAGCCAAGCATATGACTCTAAAAACCCTAGTCAAATGGGTATGCATATTGAGTTATTTGAAAATGTAAAATACTGAGCTATTTGAATTTATATTATTCCAAGTCCTTTGCAAAAATAAATTACTGGGTTATTTACAAATATGAATTATAAAGTTATATTGTATGAATTTTATGTATTTTTTTAGGGTTAAATAGATATGATAAAATTAGAATGAGTTATATAAATGTTTGTGAATGAAACTTAGAAGGTAGAAAACCCTACCAAAGATGTCTAGGGTAAATTTGTGAGTAAAATGATTTAATATTTGAGTTAAAATATCAATCTAGGTTTTGATTTAAACTTAGTCTTCTAACAATAAATATCAAATCATTTGCTTCCTTATAAAAAATATATACTTGGTTGTATTTATGTATGAATCAGGTCATGTTTTTAACATTAACCTAGGTTAGGGCACGACTAGGTATGAAGAGTTAAATAGACTTTAAAAACTAGTTTCAAGACATTCTTTTCTTCATACAAAATACATTGGATTATTTTTATGAATAATCCTAGACTAGGGCATGACTGTGTCTTATATAAACCTGTGTATAGGTATTAATGTCTTCATATGAGTCACTTTAGCTTTAGGAATCCCTTTCTGAGCATAATAACGTAATAATTGATTTGTTTCATTTATGAAACCTATATATAGGAAAAAATAGATTTATATAAATATACATGGGTATATTCATATATTCTATAGGTATTTATTAGATGACTTATTAATATCAATATATAAATGTGTGTGTGTGTGTGTGTGTGTGTGTGTGTGTGTGTGTGTGTGTGTGTGTGTGTGTGTGTGTGTGTGTGTGTGTGTGTGTGTGTGTTGTGTGTGTGTCTATATTTTATGTTCAGTTTTACAATTTTTCTATTTACATATATCATTATGTTTATATTATGTATGAACCGTAAGTGGTGATTGTAGTTTAACTATGAGTTTCATTTTGTGTGATTACACTAAAGGATAAATTTTCTTTTATAAGAAAATTTATCCTTTAGTGTAATCACATAAAATGAAACTCATAGTTAAACTACAATCACCACTTACGGTTCATACATAATATAAACATAATGATATATGTAAATAGAAAAATTGTAAAACTGAACATAAAATATAGACACACACACACACACACACACACACATATATTATGGTTGGGTAAATCTAATATTTACATTTATGCTTGTATCATGAAATAATTTATTGTAACATATTGAAGTATAAATGTATAAACCCATTCATATTTTTAGATATGTTTATAAATTTATGTGGTTGTCTAAAGTTACGACTGTGAGTTATTTGAGTTATTAACATTTAAGTTATGGTTTTTCAATTTTAAGGAAATGGTTCCTAGCTATAACACTAAAGTTTACTCTTAGTAGGATAATGGAGACAACTTAATAGCTTTATGTTTGAATAATCATATGAATGTATACATGATACTCAGTATTATTGGTAGAGTATTATCCTAAATGGGGTATACCATATACACTTTTGTATTATCATTTGGATAATTAAATAAGTTAAGGTTTTTTGGATTTGTGGAAATGAAAATGTAACTATTATACTAAGGTTAATATTTGCTAAGTATTGTAAAATAATTAAATATAGTGTTTTGTTTGTATATGCACGCGCACGCACACACACACACACACACACACACACACACACACACACACACACACACACACACACACACACACACACACACACACACACACACACACACACACACACACACACACACACACACACACACACACACACACACACACACACACACTCACTCACTCACTCACTCACTCACATGATACTCTTAATTTATTAATAGAATACTATTCTAATTAAGATTATACCATATATTCTCATGCATATATTGATTGATGATTAAATACGTCATTTTTATTATTAGAGAGGTATAATTCTTTTTTTACTTGTATTAATAAGGTTGAACTTAGAATTGAATTCAAGGAATTCACGAAAATTTTAATTGTGTAGTATTTGAGAATTTTAGATCAAGTCATCTTTCATTTACTAGTATATAACATCTAATTAATAAAAATAGAAAAATGGAAATAAAATGGTTATAGAATGAATTAACAATTCATGATAGATGGTTGAATGACATTAAGTGAAAATTTGCATATAAGTATTTTAGTAACTTGATGTTTGATGTTTAATCTTACCCAAATGGTATGATTGTCTTCATGTTTATTCTTACCTGAATGGTATGACTATTTCAAAACCTATTTATATAGATGATATTAAGCTATAAATAAATTACATGTTTTTAACTATTAAATGGCATTTGACAGATTAAATTCATGTCTATGTAACTTTCTTGTATTAGCACGTAATGTAACTACTAGTAGAGAAAAACTCATTATAACATATATTGTTTTAATATTTTTAAATATATGAACCAATCTAGTATTAATGACCCTAAATACATGAGTGAAATAGATTCCACTTACTTAATTGGTGTCACTAACATGTAGAGATGGTGAAATTTGATTAAGTGGTGTGCATAAAATTGATTGATACTTGAGATCAAATCACTATAATAAAAATTTGGTCAAAGTAGTGTTTATGGTTAAACATTTTCATTTCATATTTTTGATTTAGCTTACATGTTTTGTATGATATTATGTTAGAATAGGTTTCTTTATGATATACTATATGTAATAGTTATCTTACAGCACACGGGTTCTAGTTGTCACTCTTGATTCTTGCACTATCATTATATACCCATCCATGAAAGGAGGGTCATTCCCTTGATAGGATATTATGTGAGGGATCGATGGTTTATGGTTGGTGTGGAAAATCACTCGGATGATGCTCTTCCTCCCCTCAACAATACTTCACTAGTGACTACACTCATGATTACTTATAGATGATTCAAATTTGATGAGACTTGCATGCTCTGTGGAGCATTATATCATTTTAAATTATTATTAATCCATGTACTATGTAAAAATATACTTTTAGTTATAATAAAACATTACAGTAGTTTTTTGTAACTTTGTATTAGTAGTGGCTAAATTGTAAATCTGCATTTATGATTTAAATATAGTGTTTATTTTTATAATCAGATTTGTACATGATTATGTGATCATTAGCTAAATATATTATCTCTAGAACTTGATTATGGTTATATTAAACTAATTTATTTAATTAAATATCATTTTCTTATGGTTTTAGTGTGATGGAATCTCTAATTTTGAATTTGAGTAAATGTTTTAAAAAAATAAATACCTTACTCTAGTAAAACCTAGTGGGGTTATTACACTTGCAAGGAGGATTAGGGTTTGTATCATAAATCAATAATTATAGGCATAATAAAAAGGTATATAATCCATGTGAACAGTGAACAAACCCCAAAAACCTAGACACAAGTGCACTCAAAATTTTAGGATAGTCCTGCATATAGGACATTAGTGTTAATATTATGACACTAGAGCCACATAGTGCTACTATATAAATGTGGCATCAATGTCCAAGAGTGGTTATAACATAGGTATCTAGTTGATGACACTTGGTCCTACTTTTATCTCATTTTCTATCACTCAAATCACTGGTATTAGTTTTTTTTTTAGATAAGACTTTATTTACACATATTTATTACTATTTTAAAAAGTCAAAGCTAGTCAAATCTATAATAAATTAGTGGTCATTTTATGCATATTATTTCATTGATTTAGTCTACTTAAAATTTTAACCAAATATATGATTTACATAAGATAAACCCTAAAAGGTTAAAATAACAACATTCTAAGCAATAAAGATGGCTTGGGTTGTCATAATGACATTAATAAGACAAAGAGATAAAAAATGATCATAAATAGAAAGCAGGTGCGAGACTTTTGATAATTGGAAAGGTCCAAAATTGAGAGGAATAACCAAGGTCTATTTTGTAAGTGTATAAGACTAAGTTTTTATATAATTTAGAAATAGTGTCTACATTTCCCCCTTTAATTTAGTAATAACATTACTAGTTTAAATGAAAAGGGATGCATACATAGGTGTGTATAACACACCTTACATTGGCATGAGCCCAAATTGAGTGTTTTTTTGGTGATTAACCGACAACCAAGAGTATATTACAATATATAATTAGTACATATAGTCTAAAATCAAAAGCATTAAAATGATTGAAATAGAAATAGAGTAAGGTTTAGGAGTATACATATGTATCAATGCAACCACTTTATCTTTTAGCAATTTGATTTGAAAAGATGTATCATTATGAACCATTAGAGATAAGATTAGTAAAAATATAAATATTTAAAGTGCATAAATATAGAAATAATGGAGGCCAAATTCTCCCCCCCCCAACCTTTAAAAAAAGGTGAGTTTCTACTCAATAATTGAGATTAGCTCAATTATGCAACCCAATCATACTTATAACCTAGTGAGCATGAGTGAACAAATTCAACTCACACTATAAATATGGTGAGGTTGGATTATGTAATCAAGTCCAACCTATGATCTTGGAAATATTTAGTGGTTTAATTACCTCAAAAATACTAAAAACAAACTAACTAGTGTAGTAGATTGGCTCAATATAGTCTGTAACAGTCCAAGTTAGTGAGTTAAAGTCCATATAAGTGTTTGAAATTTGAAATCTGATTTGATTTTTAAATTTAGGTGATCTTTACATATCATATGCACCTTATTTATGTCTCATACTAAAACTTTGGGTATACCATGGTGCCAATGTATATAATTCTACTACAAATATGTATATAAATCATATAACTATGTAATTTGGCCAATTTGTAAACTGTGTAAGTGTGGAGAACATGTTTCCATAACATTCCCCCACTATAATTTGAAATTTTTAATTGGTATGAGTGTAGATAAAAAATTTACAAAACATGCCCCCATTATTTATATGAAACTATGAAAAATGTGGAAAACATGTTTCCAAAACATAGCCCCACTATAATTTGAATCTATGAAGAATGTGGAATCTATGCCTTTATGTCATGCCCCCACTAATATTCCCCATTTTTGAGGTGATGGGAAGTATAAATTGATAGTTACCTTACCTTAAAAGGATAAGATAACCATGTAAATAATGAATGTATCATGTAACATATAGGAGAAACATGACTAGGTAGATATATCATTGAAGCATGCAAAATGTGATCATGTCAAGGCCTAATATGCATGATATAGATCATGGTAATGTCTAGATAGTAATAGTATAAGCTTAAAAATAAATAAAGCACACAAATAAAGTCACTCAACAACAAATCAAAATACAATGGTCCAAGGAGACCATAAATAAGGGGCATGTTCAAATGTTGCATAATAAAAGAGACATGACTTAATCAAATGTCCATTTAACAAGCAATGACATATTCAAATGTAAAAGAAGAAAACAAATGCATGGAGGATGAAAACAATGTAACACATTCAAATTCTCAAACAAGTGAGACAATAGAAGGGCAAAAACACTCAAGGAAGTGCATAAATGAAAGCATAAGCAACCAACATAAACATAGCATACTAGCCCATGGATCATATGTGTAATAAAAAATGTTAAGTACATTACATATCAAGTACAATTCAAAAGATAGAATTATGTATAAAGGCATGTGTAAGTACATAAGATAAAATATGATAATGTAAAGTGATGATAGAATAATATAACCTAGATGTATTGTGATCAAAGAAGTGAATGCCCACAATGTCCACATGACATGAGTAGAGGGAAGACCCAACATCAAAAGTGCACAAATCATGTCTTTGTGTATACCTATATTACACTAAAAATATGTGTGAAACACATGTATATATAAATAAATTATATGATATCCATTAACATGGAACTAACAAATAGATGCCAAGGAGCCAATAGAACATTTAGATGCTCAACATATTTTTGGAATTTTAAAGTTTTTTAATTTTTTTGGTATTTTTGTGGAATATTTAAAAATAAAAGAATATCCTATGATCTCAAGATAAAGATAAGAATCTGTGAGGAGTGGTAAATTTATAGCATGTCTTCAACAAGATGTGACATATGTGTGCATAACAAAATCAAAAAGTATATCATGATATTTTGGTAAGTTTGTACTTGGTATATTTGGTTTGCATTTATCTACATTTGATTTCTCATTTTTTGGTGATGGATTAATTCAATAGGTACTCATTCTTGAAGTTATAAATAGATTATGTGGTAAGTTACTGAGTGGATTAGAACATAGTTTGTTGATATGTTCATTTGAATATTGTTTACTATATATATGAGTAGTGAATTTGCCCTGATTTAAAGAAAGGCTTGTAGTTTCATCCTTTTTAACCACATTTGGAACCTTATATTTTTCAATATCTCTTTATTTTTGACTTATATTATAATTCTTGGTTTAAATATTTGATGTGCCCATTTCTCTTTTCATGATGTTATCTTTTCTATCTATGATTTATTTTTTGACTTATTCTAATTTGTAGATTATTGTTATTTTGCATTAGCAAAGTGTATTTTTGAATGATTTGAATTGGCATTGCTAATATAGCATAATCCTTTATGGTCATTCTAATCATATATGGAAATAGGATGAGTGATGCCTTGGGAATGTTTTCCCAATCCTTGACCATAATAACCAAGTTTTGTAAATATTTATTTCCAAAACCATAGTATTTGTAAAATTGAGTATCATTATTGAGAGGTAAATTTGTATCCTTATCTTGATCCTATTTTTCTCTTTGAACCTTTTCTTTCTATATGTTTGATATTTATAATTATTTTTGCTCTAAATTTTTCTTTGGTAACCACAATTGTTGTTTTGGTATTTGTGATTAAAGAGATGTACTCATAATGTGAGTGGGTTTATTGGTTGATGTATTAATGATATGATCACCATTATCTTTGTGATTTTTTATTTTATGCTTCAAATCCAAACAAAATTTGTATGATGCTCGTGTATTCTATGATATGCACAATAGTATTTGGATCTCCTTATAAGATGTGGATGTGGTAGTTGGATTACTTTGTTTCTAATCATCTCCCTTAGGATTTCACTTGGTCTCTTAGTAACCTTTGTTAACATATTTAAATCACTCATTTTAGCTATGTTTTCTTGTAGATTTTTATTTATATAGGAAACCTTTTTTGGTGTAACATTGGTGGATGAGGATGCAAACACATGATTAACACTACTAGGTGTTGAATTCTATAGTTATATAATCTGATTTTTTAACAATGTGATCTTTGAACTAAAATTATTTTGCCACATTCTTATTGAATTTATAATAAGATTGATCTGATATTTTAATTATTCATAAGTACAAACCCTAGGTACCTCAAATTGAATATGCATACGTACACCATTTACCTTACCCCTTGAAGGAGTGACAACGTAGATCTAGTTAGAGGGATGGTCACTATCACCCTCCTTAGGATTAAGAGGAAGAGGCTCAATATTATTACAATAAAATTTATAAAGAGGGCTTAGATTTTTATTTTGTTTTGAAACCCTCTCATTATATTAATCAATTTGGTTATTCTTTTTATTTGATTTCATCATACATGAAACATATCAATTAAAAACTACCATGATGTACTGTAAAATGAAGTATCTAAGAGATATATCCATATTAAACATGTTTTTAGAAATGGTAAATTTTTAATTTTTAAATTTTGAACACTTTTAAATCAAAATTTAGATAATAGTAAGTCAAGAAACCCTAGGTCAAATAGGGTTTTGACACCAAAGGTCAGGGTCATCATGATGTGACAAATGAAGAGAAAGAAATATAAATTGATTGGATGGAGAAAAAATTGAATCTAAAATGGATTTTCAATAAAATAAGGAAATGAGATAAACCTATAAAAATAGAGAAATAAAAGTATAGTATACATCCTATAGGTCTACATTTATTAAAAATAGTAAAATGCAAGATCAAAAAATCCATATAGAATTTGGGAAAAAAATAGACATTTTTTAATATACTAACTTGAATATAAAATACCTATAATTAATTTCAAAATGGATTAGTTTTGAGACTTAAATGCAACAATCAAATAATAATAAACTTGCAAGCATATACACATGAATCCCTTGTAACCATTGGAGGGTAAAACCCTAGTGTAAAGTTTAAAATATAAAAATAAATCATAGAATGTTGAAACTCTAGGTAGTTTGATACCCTATATCAAGATATGTTTGCTAAATAAGACTCATAAATCAAGTTTTTTGGTTCCTAGTTGCATACCTCATACAGTCAGCCTTACACACTTGAATGAAAATGGCAAGCAAAGATGGAAAACCTGCTAGAATGTTGTTGTAGCTAGGGAAGGGTTTGTCATCAAGATTAGAATAAATGTATAAAATGATTAGGAGGCACCTACATAAGTTATGGTTAGCTCCCTACTTATTGTATCTCTACTTGAACCAAGGTGAGAGGACCTATGGGGTAACTTGCTCACATGGAGAGATTTTGAAATTCAATCTCCATGAGGATATTTGTCATAAGGAAACACAAATCTAACCAGAACACAACCATGCTTGCTCACTGTTGGGCCCCTTTTAATGCCAAATTATTGATCTATGCCAACTTAGTATATCTTAGCACATGGTAATCATTGCAAATGATTTCTCTTTTGAAACTATTAGCACCAGCTGGAAGAATTTTTGAGGGTCTCACACCAGCTGGTAAGTAGTTGATTAGCACCCAAGTTTGGAGGAGAATATCTTGAGTAATTACATATGATAGTTAGAAAGCGTGGGTGTCAGAGTAGTGGAGCTAGTAGTATAACAACCCCTAAAGATATCTTGGCACCCAACATGCACCCATCCAACCTAGAAAGAAGATGCCTCTCTACCTATAAAATGAGTATAAACTTTAAGGCTAAGAGAGGTGATTAATGGTAGTGAAGCCCAACTAAAATTGAGAGACACCATTTTATATTATAATCTGCATTGAACTAGGTTAGGGATTCTGAATGTATAACCTAAGCTCACTTATGAGTCATTGGGAATGAATATTTTCAAATAAGAGCACATGTTATGTTTTCATGTTATGGACTATGTATATTGAACTATGAATTAATGAAGAATGTTATGGAGAGTAATTAAGTGTTGGTATTTTTTAGATGGTTATAACATTATCTTGTGTTTATGACTTGAATCTAATAGTTATGATAGTATAAATTCCATGCTTGCATATGTTTTTGAGTGAAGTTTTGATCTTGGATATTAATGGCATCCTTATGCTAGATAGTGACTTGGCTTAGGAGTAAAACTAACTAAGTGTTAAAACCAATATGCACCAAGTCCCTAGTAACCATGCCTAGATCACTACCTTGAAGAATGAGTACCAGAACATGAGCCAATCCCTTAATTCAGCTAAGCTCCTAAAGGATGTTTAACTTTTATCCTTATGGCTTGTACCACTAAGAGCTATATCTAGCCATATATGAACTTACACCCAAAAGACTTATTCCCTTGACTAGGCTTGTACCTATTGATCTTACCTATAATAGCCTTGTGTTAATAGGCTACCTAAGCCCACTTTACCAATGACTAAATCCCATTGAGACTAAGGTTGTGCCATGTTTTAACTAGCCCAACATAGACCCCAATCCCTTCAATATTATGTTTTGATTGAGCACACAAAGCCTACACCTTGTGTGAAATTGATGCTAGCACAGTAGTGTGTTTAAATTTTGTGTGTCATAGACTTTACTATGCTCATGCCTAGTTCTATCAAGAATATAACTAACCTAGTTTGATTGATAAGTGCATGACTAAGCACAAAATCTAAATAAGCAAAATTTTCTACAACATTTTGGTTTTGTTGCTAGGAATTGTGTTGAATTTTATTACTAAATCGATCTAACAAAATGATGCTCTAACTTTCACTTGATAATATCAAGCACTAGCTATAGAAAATAGAAGATAGTTTTGCATAAAAGCATCTGACATGCCAAGGATAAAATCCCAGATAATGGGTGAAAACCAACCTATATGATGGTCTATATGAGGTGTTATTTGGAGAACTACCTGAGTATGTGTACTGATAGTTAGTTACCCATACCACCTTTAAAGGACAAATCTACATCCAGTGCCTAGAGTGGATAAAGGAGGACCTAGAGAGGCTTGAAAGCATAGATGATGTTGAGATGCATGTTGTAGATAAGTGGTGGAGTAGTACATTGAATAGTTACATGTTATAATTTAAAGTGTCAACCTTCTCTTTCCATAAAGAAGTAAAGTATGAGTTATTTCATGAACCAAGGGGCACATTCATAAGAAGGCTTAACATTGAACTAAAAAAATTACTGGTGGATTATGGTATTGAAACCATAAGAATGGAAGGATAAAATCCTTACACATATGAGTAAGCGTAGAAGGTGAAAAAGGGAAGTGTAGGTGAGGCATGATGGAAAGGGATGAGAAACCTGATAATGAAGAGATTTATAGCTAGATATATAAAAAATAAAGACACAGGTTGATAGAGGATCTAGAACTTAGAAGTGATGATAGGACCCATAACAAGTAGGAAGGACATGGGGAAGGATCCTTTGAATTTTAATAATGTGATGAGAGAGAGGAGGAAGCAAGAGACTAAGCTCAATATTTGAGTGCTAAATACCTTAGGTTCCTAAAATATGTGACAAATGAGGATGCATCAAAAGTACCTACCCCCTTTGAACCTAAAGTGCAAGCTCATGCACTAGATTCTCCACTAAAAGATAGAAGAATGATAACTGACCTTGTTATAGACATTGACTTTGATAAAATTAAAAATTTGAACTAAGACTTTGTAATTGATCAAGTGATACTCTATGAGGAATTAAACTAGAATACCATGAAACTAGTGAATACCAACCTAGGAATCTAGAACACAAGTGCAAGCATTCTTGTTCAAAGGTTGTCAGTTATGTTGATTAGGTAACAGTCTGTAAGAAGTGGCCTAGTGCCATAAGTGAGAATACTACACTATTGAGCTCGATGGTACAACCTATGTTAATAGGTTCAGTACTCAACCCTATAACCAAGGTCATTAATAGACCACCTCCAACATAGATTTTAGGGGAAAACACCTTAGACTCCAGCACCACCCCTCAGTATATTTAATATGAAATGTCAATGTACTTACCCAAGTATCACATTGTAGATAACATTATGGATCATGTGCTCAAGTGTGAACTTCAATGGTGCATTTGGTGTATTACCCAATTAGAGTACAAGGTAACTTAGTTTTTGACCACCTTATTAGATTATGCCCATACCTGGTATCAAAAATTTGATTTGAACCAAGCTATGGTTGATTCTAATATACTGAAGGAGACTTTCTTGAAGGAATTTGATATTCTTGAGTTTGAGCAATAGATCATCACAAAGCTTAAGGAAATCAACCAAGGACTATCCAAGAGCATACACCTATATGATGCACATTTTAAGACCCTCTTTTCTAAGTTTCCATATGATATCCACCCCTTCTAACATGTGTAATGGTTTTTTGGGGGCTTATTAATACCTTTTATGAGAGTGTTGTCCATGAAGACCTTCATGAACCCCTATGAAGAACTTGAATCCATGCTCTGAGCCAAGGTAGTAAGTAGTGTTGACACTAGGATTAACCCATTTATCATGGTACATATCATATTAATAGCCTCCCATCTATAGAATGTAATGAAATATGAAATTACTTAGATTTTCACATAGAATGATTATATATCTCATAGAATAATCAAATATGAGAGATCTCATAGTAATAATTGCTAGTAGAGTAGAATAATGGATAATATAGTAAATCCATTTTGAGGGGGAAACCTCTAAAATAATGCAATAAGAGAATAATACTTCATATTATGATCAAATACTAACCATTACCTCTTATATATAGTCTACTTAGCCATGGTTATTCCATAGGCCGACCTAACTAAGAACATAGAGAAATGTAACAAGAATATAAAAGAGGTGTGTAAGTCACAAGTTGGCCACACATATCCATAAACACACCAAAGTTTAAGGGTGTAACATGCCCTTCCCCTTCAAAATAAAATTATCCTCAATGTTGAGTCAACTATGGATGTTACTGCACAAAGGATTCATCCTCCCAAGTAACATCTTCACAAGGTAGATTCTTCCATTTGTTCAGGTACTCCTTAATCATTCTAGATTATAGATGTTTAGTGTGAATATGAAGGATCACCTTAGGATCAATAATAACTCTTCCTTCCTCATCCAATTTTGGTAACTTATTTTGAGTAGCAACTCTATGTCTAATGAATTTTTTTAGGCATGATACATGAAATACTAGATGTATGTGAGTGGAGGAAAGAAACTCTAACTTATAGTCCATGCTACTAATTTTTTTCAAGGTCAAATAAGGCCCATAATCTTAGGATATAGATTGTTATTCTTTATATATTACTTCAAGTATATCTTCTTATATGAATTTAAGTGAACAAAGACCTAATCACCAATGTCAAATTGCCTCTCACTCTTGTGTTTATATGCCTATTTATTCATGTGATTTTGGGCCATGGCTAAATTTTCATGTAAACTTGTAAGGACCTCCTATTGATGTTGAATATGTTATTCAAATGCATGAACCTTAGGATGGACCTTCAAAGTTGAAGTGATGGATAGAGGGTGGTATCCATATAGTGCCAAAAAAGAAGACATTTTGGAAGAATTATGAATAGAGGTATTATACCACCATTCAACAAGTGGAAACCAATGAACCCATTTATCTTATTTATCAAAAATAAAACAACAAATATATCCTTCCAAACATTTATTTACTACCTCAATTTATCTATCTAATTAAGGATGATAGGATTAACTATGAACCAATTAGGTATCCAAACATGCAAATAACTTAGTCCAAAAAATTCTAGTGAAAATGGGATCTCTATCATTGATGATGATCTTAGGGGTACCATGCAATTTCTAAATTATATTGAGAAAATCAAAAGCTACTATACTAGCAAAAAATGGCTATGATAAAGAACAAAAATGAGCATACTTATTGAGATGATCCACCACAACCATGACAACATTTTGACCATCAGATCTTGGTAACCTTATAATGAAATCCATAGACACATCTTCCCGATGTTGGCTATGGATGGATAAAGGCTACAAAAGACCTAGGGTTTTTATGGTTTCTCCTTTATTTCATTAACAGATCATACATTCAGCCACATATTTTTGGGCATCCTCCTTGAGACCTTCCCAAAAAAAATCCTACTTGATTCTATGATAGGTTTTTAAAAATATTGAATGACCCCCAATTAGATTTTCATGAAATTCTTGAAGGATTTTTTTTTTAAGAAGAAAATTATTACATAGGTATAATCTATCTTTATACCATAATGCATCACCCTTCCATGTGAATTTTTCAAATCCACCTAGACCTTGTTGAATATTCTGAATCAAATCATGGGTAACACTATCATTTTCCCATTTTGATTGTGTTTTCTCTAGCCAATCTACCTACATAATGGTCATAGCACATAGCAATGCCTCAACTGATTCATCCTTCCTAAATAGTGTATTTTCTACTACATTATCCTTGCCTTTCTTGTAAACTATTTCAAAATCATAGCCTAACATCTTAGTTACCCATTTTTGTTTTTATTTATATGAGAACCATTGTTCCAAAAAATATTTGAAACTATCATGATCAGTATTTACCTGAAAGTGATGACCCAACAAATAAGGTCTCCATTGTTTGATTGCATGCAATATGGTCATCATTTCCTTCTCATGGGTGTGCTTGTGTTGATTTTTACCTTTAAATCAATGAAATTTAAATAAAATTGTTATTCCTTCTTTCATGAGTAAATCACCCATACCATACCTAGATGCATCACATTCAACCTTAAAAGTCTTGGAAAAACTCGGAGTGGCCAACACTAGAGTGGTGCACATAGCCAATTTCAATTTTTCAAATGCCTCAGTAGCTATATAAGTCCACTAAAAAGATTCTTTATTCAACAAAGAGTTGAGTGGGGCTACAATACTAACATAATTTTTTACAAACCTATGATAGTAACCAATTATCCCTAGAAATCCCCTTAGTTGCTTAAGTGTCTTAGGAATTGGCCAGTCTACCATTGCTTGGATTTTTTTAGGATCCACTTTCACTCCTTCATGTGAAACCAAATGACCCAAATAGTTAACCTCACAAGCTCCAAAAGTACATTTGGAAATTTTGGCATACAACTGATGTTATTCTAGAATTGAGAGTACCTATTTCACATGGTACAAATGGTATTCCCAATTTTTATTGTAAATGAGGATATCATCAAAAAATACTAGAATAAATTTCCTTAAAAATGACCTAAAAATAGTATTCATCAAAATTTGAAAGGTAGATGGTGCATTTGTTAGACCAAAAGGCATAACCAAAAACTCATAATGACCCTCATGGATCTGAAATTTGTTTTGGGTATGCCTTCGTCATGGATTTAGATTTGATGATCCCAAAAATGCAAATCTAACTTGGTAAAATAAATATCACCATTTAATTCATCTATAAAATCATCAATGATAGAAATAGGAAACTTATCTTTGATAGTGTATTTGTTGAATTCTCTTTAGTTAGGGCACATCCTCCAATTGTCATCTTTCTCACCATGACAATTGGAAAAGAATATTCACTTTGGCTATGGTTAATTATTCTTGCATTCAACATCTCCTATACCATATTTTTAATTTCACCTTTTTAGGTATAGGGATACCTATATGACCTAATGTTGGGTGCTGTACTACTAGGAATAAGTTTGATAGCATGATCATTTGTGTGGCTAGGTGGAAGTCCTTTTGGCATGTCACCAAAAACAACTGAATGGGCATTCATCACTTTTTGTAGATCAAGATGTGTAGGTGGTGGGGTTGGTTTAACTTCCATAGAAAAAAATTGAGATACAAATCATTCATCACCCTAATGGATAATCTTTGTCATTTGATGGGAGCTAACGAGTTGTGGAGATTTATCCCTTAATCCCCTTAGCTCAAATGTCCTTCCCTTAGAATGAAAGTGCATGAATAATTCTTGTAAATTCATCTCAATAGTGCCCAAAGTGGTGAGCCACTATACTCCTAGAACAATGTTAGCTCCCCCCATAGGAATAGAAAATATAGGATAATCCAATAACTAATCTCCCTTTGCCAGCTTAATATTATGGAGTTTTCTTGAGTAACTAATAGTACCACCACCTACAATCATGACCTAAAATGTTTGAGTGGTATAAATGAAAAATTTTAAATGAGCATCCAACTTATTATTGATGAAGTTGTGTGTGCTCCTAGAATCAATCAATATAGTGACCTATTTCTTTAAGAAACCCACCACCTTAAAATTTTGGGGAGTACTAATACTTGAAAGGCCATGACAGGAAATAGTAGGCTGAGAGTATTTATATTCCTCCTTAGGACCTTCTTCATTCATTCCAATTGCTTCCTCATCATCATCATCATCCTCATTGGCTCCTTTGATGTAAAATAGAATTTTTTTAGCATAGTGTTGTTGTTTGTTCCATTTTCTATCACAACCCTTTGGCTCAATTCTCAATTTTTCAAGGTGTCAATCTGGTGGGTTGAGGAAATGATGGTGTTAGAAAGGTGCATCACAACTAGTAGTGAAAGTTATTTGTTTGACCATCTCTTTTTCTTTTACCATGCATTCCCATGGGATAGATTTTGATACAGATGTTGGGTTAAACATCTAAACCTCCAATTGGATGCTATATTTGATGCTACCCAAAAAAATATCAGTCAAATTTTCCTCAGTCATGTCTTCCACCCACAAGGATAGATTTTGAAATTGATACCAAATGAACTGCTTAGGTTCTAGATACAGAGATGCCACTATCACCTTCTAAGAACTAGGATTTTAATGTAGATCAAATAAATTCTCAATTTGGGTATCCAAGTGAGAGGATCCTTACCATCAAACTTATGCATGTCTACTTTTGGTAACATTAGTTTCACATTAGAGTTGGACTTGTTAGTGTTGAGATGAGGACCCAAATGATGAAGTGGAGGGTTATTTGAATGTAACTGAGATGAAAGGGTAGCCAATTACATAGTGATTTGATGTAATTAAGTTTAAACCCCATTAATCTCTTTATGTATCCTTAAAACATCAGTTTAAAATGAAATAAAGTCATCATGCCATACCAAGCCTTTTATGTCACCTTGAAGTTGATAAATCAACAAATCTAAAGTTACAAATTCCATGTCATCGGTAGGAGTCTTAAGAGTTTATTTTCCCCCTTTTCTTCCTTGACTAGTAGGACCTACCATATATAAACCCTAGGAGGGTTTTTTCCTTAAAAAAATTATACTAAGATATGGTACCATTATGATCACCTCGCTAAGATGAATCTAATGACTACCTTTATGCACTAGGGTAAAAAAATTTGGCACCAAAAAATTATACTGGTAAAATATACCATTATGATTATCTCGTCAAGATGAATCTAATGACTACAAATGTACAAAGGGAAAAATAATTTCCAAACTCTTTTTTTTAAATTATTTTGAACAATACTACACTGATAGAAAATATTAATTCTTCTCAGATTACAAGTTAGGTTTTTTCTTTCCTTTCATTCATAGAAGTTACTCCTCACTAGATCTAAAAAAACAATACCATAAGAAACTTGCCCAAATTGAAGCTTTGATACCACTTGTAATGAAATTACTTATATGTTTGCATAAAATGATTATATATCACATAGAATAAATAAATATGAGATATTGCATAATAATAATTAACATCAGAGCAAAATACTAGATAATATAGAAAATCCACTTCAAGGGGACAACCTCCAAAATAATGCAATAAGAGTAGAATAATTCATATGATGATCAAAGACTAACCACTACCTCCTATATAGTCTGCTTATCCATGGTTATTCCATAGACTGACCTAACTAAGAACATAAATAAATGTAACAAGAATATAAAAGAGTCCTTAGACACACTAAAGGTTAAGGGCATAGCATAAAAGTTGGTTGTTGGATTGATGCATGATGCTCATAGTGGATTGTGGTGTACTATCTATGAGATGGAGGGGTATAACAAGAATAATTACCCATGAGTAAATGTTCATGTTTTACTTATTAATTATGAAGTTTGTCATGGGCTGCATGACTCTTAGAACTGTCCCCTATTTTAGTATGCTAGTCAATTAAACACTACCATCTATTATAAGATGTGTGATACCTATACTCATTAAATAGTATATTATTGAGTCATTGATGAGATGCATCAAAATATGGAAAGAGGCATGAGGTATGTAATGACCACAGCTGGTAGGTAGGTGGGTTAAGTAAATGAAGGCTATGGTTAGTAAAATACTAGCTATAGGAATTAGCAAGGCACGCACGGGCGAGGTGGAGGATGTGGTGGAGGAATATTTCCACTATGATCAAGTTACAAGTGTGGGTTGACTAAGCATTACCATCATGACTACCCCATATACCCAATTTATAAGTATTTTCATGGACCACATACAGTCGAGGATTGCCTAGACTTGTATAAAAAGCTGACTCAAGGTTGGCTTGGCATGGATAAGGGTACCACCATGGTTAGACATGAGAAAAAAGAAGAGAAATGGGATCCCAAGCTATAACAGACTCATAAGGAACCACCTAAGGTGTAGTCCATAAATAGGAGTGGGTTTACCACTTAGTCACCTATTACATCGACCAAAGAACTATGCTTAGAATATGATGAGTCAAGTCATACTAAGTGCATAACACAACCTGAGCCAAAATATGTACTCTACCTTGACCTAGTGTGACAAAAGGACATCTTATAATAAATTATGAGGGTAATACAAAAAAATTATGAAGAGCTCCAACTAGCTAGAGATCTAGAGGCACAAGTAAACACTACGTGCAAGAAGCAAGATAGCCAAGAGGTTGAAGTATAGAAGATAACTAAGATCTTATGCCTCCTACAATTTGAAGGGATGTTTCCCCTACTAAAAAACTTGATTTTAGAGCATGCAGGGAAAAGACCATAACAAGAGGTCATGCCTTAGATGATTGAATTTGTTGCACCACATGTGGAGTGGGTGCATGAAACCTTCCAGACATAAGTAGAAGATGTAAAATATCCATGTTTTCAAGGTGAATAATGTAGGGCACTTATAGGCCCAATAATGAGTAACTATAGTGCTTTTATGCATAATACCAATTGGGTGAGTTTAACCCATTTGATTTGTAAGCACCTAGGTCTAAATGCCTAAGTCCTTAGTGTGAGTAAGTTACTATACTTTGCAAATTTGAGAACAAAATGACAAATTACATACATGCAAAGGTAACCTTACACCACAATTAGAAAGAGGCACATCAATTTATCATGCACCAGAGACTAGAGTAGAAGGTGAACATGTTTAATAGGGTTGGGCAAAAAAAATAAAGTGAAGATGCAAAAACTAACTGTGTGTAAGAAAACCAAAATAAAAGACAAAGCATTAGAGGGCTAGAAAAAGGGATTTGTATGAGGTAGGATAGACTAAGTCAAGATGAATCACAAAAAACCAACCAAAATAGGGAAGCATGCTTGAAATAGAAGTGTAGCTAGAAGAGAAAGTGGAGCCAAGGAGGCTAAATCATGTGCATGTAAGGAATTGTGCCTAGGTTGCCATAGGGAAGGTGAAGGTCGTGTCAAGTGAACAAGTGTAGGAAAAGAATTGTCTAAGATAGTTGGTGTCCACCTAGATTTGAGTGAGAAGTGACCATTTTAATTAACATCACTTCACTAAATTACCATTATAGATAATTTAATGAAGTTATAGTGGAGGCACAAATATATGTATTTAATTCATTGATGATAGAGGATTTTTGTGGATTTCACAAAGTTTTACATTTTCTAAGAAAACTAGGCACTGTCATGTCATAAAAGACCTGTATTAATCAGTGTATATAAGAAAAGAGTATAAAAAGGAATCAAAATGAAAAAATTAGGTTACAAACCTTAAGATAAATTAATACTAAGTATGTAGACCAAAGAGCCAAAGGTGAAAACCATATAGTAAGTGAGAATTCAAACACCCTAAAGCACTAAAATTGAATGATTGAGCAACAAGAGAATTGTGTTCACATTGACATTGGTCTAGATGGAGGTTGAGATAGAATTTTATAAGAAATAGGTGGTCAAAATTATAATTTATCACCCAATCCACCATTAATGGCCAACTAAGCTCAAGAGATGAAGGTGTAACCATAGATCTTGTGACTATAGAAACACTGACCAACATTTAAGGCTTCGATAACCCACACCTTCCAAGGTTCAACATAAGTAGATTTAGGATGGCAAAGAAGTGTAAAGCATTGAGCTCCATACAGGTGTAATAGGAACCCAATTAGTTTAAGATTATAGAAGATATGATGGCCACCAAAACCAATGCATAGCTAATCGAAGTAGTTAGCATTGTAGAAGTTGACACTGAGGCACTAATGAAGATGTCCTATCAATTCATGCAATTTCCCTTAGAGGTTATAGAAGGGGAAGATTAGCACTCATTTTCACAAAACTATTATTTAAATTAATATAACCACCAAACATCAAGTCACTTTCAAGACTTGACACAATATTGGATGGTGGACATAGGGTATAGATGGCATAAGGAGATGCCCTATTTGATGTCTCACTTTGAGACAAGTTGACAGCTTCTAGCACAACTCAACTCTATGAGTTACCCTACTTCAAGAAGCTATAGGAATTTATATAGTTCTTACTCTCACACATCCATGAGGACCACATGTACTTTATAGGTAGGCACATGAATATTTTAGTGTGGTTGATCAAGAGAATAAATGGGTTCCCAGATGCTGGTAATGACATTCATCAAATGATGGATGATGATAAAGAGTTAGAACATGTAGCTTAGCTCCTTACATATTTTAAGGGGTTTTTTTGTTTCCCATCACCAAGTAAAAGGACCTCAGCACAAGGGTGGCGGTTCACCTCATAAGTTCAAAACTATGCCCAAGCAGTCAATGGATTGATGTAATAAAGGCATACTTATGCATCGTATATCACATGGCACAAGGCATGAAATTCAACATTATAAAGTTCATCACTGAAGAGTTGGTGAAAAATATGCTAGAGTGTTATAAATGAAGGGGATTTTTAAGGTGATGTTAATAATTATATTAATTATCATGAAGGAAATTGGGATCCTGAATAGGAATGAGGATAATCTCTAGGTTTTCCTAGAACACAATGATTTCCCAACACAAAAATATAGAGACTTCACTTGCCCTACCTCCTTCAGCACCAAATACAAAATACACATGATGTGATGGTGTGATAAATACATAAAGGCCTTTGGGATAGAATATCGCATCCCTCAGGGGCTCCCCTAAAGTATGTTTAGAACAACTTTTACCATGATGCAACATTATTGTATAGTGCACTTGGCACTAGTGGATGATAACAAGTGGGGATGGTTTAAGCTCCCCTATGCCTTTTCAGTAAAGTAAAACAAAAATATGATGTAGTGGATCTATAATTCACAACAAGTAGACATTCTATTCATGGAAATTAATATGGAGAGGCACAGATTAAGGCATCAGTTCATTTATGCCAATGGAAAGGTCACCCAAGATGAAGAAGATGAGTCAAATTGCATTGACATCAATTCCCTTTTAAATTCAACCATAGTTGGCTTCATCCATAGGCTTTACTATGAGATAAATACAAGTAATAAGGCATCCTAGGAAGAAAGTGTAGCATAGATCATCTATCCTTCTATCTAGATCAGTGATGATGGGACCCCAGTGCCACTAGAAAAGAAGTCTCCCTAGAAGAAGAAGGGGGAGACTTTGGAAGAAATATAAGAGTGCTTAAGGAAAAAAATTGCATCAAAAAAAGGAGCCTCTTATTTGACCCCATCTAGAAAGCACATAAAATTTATACTAAATACTTATCCCAGTGTAAATAAGAAGGGGTAGGCACATATTCTGGTACCCAAGATAATTATTTTTGACATAGAGAAGGAAGAGGAGGAAGAATAAATGAAGGAAGAAACACTTAAAAAGAGCACATACATTATGAAATAATAATATGACTCATAATCAAGTGAATTTACCCCCTCCCCACCACCTCAAACTGAGGTAGAGAAGCAGGAGAGAACATGGAGAAAGATCAGCCTTAGAGATGCCAATATTCAAAAGGTGTAGACATTGGAAGAAAGAAGAGAGGAAATGGTAAAGGAAGGAATGTCTAAGGAATCCATTAAGATGATGGAGGATGAAGAGTACAAAGAAGACAAAGATAAATTCAAGTTATAAACCACATAGAGGAAGGTTGAAAAGGTAAAATCTAGGAAAGAGGAAGCAGAGATAAAGGTTGAGGAGGATAAGGATAAGAGGAAAAAGTGGCCCAAGAAAAAAGGGCCAAGATGGCAAAGTAAACAGAGAACAAAAAGGTTAGTGGTATCACAGAACCTAGAGAGGAAAAATTACCATAAAAGCAACTTAGTGCCTCCACCAGAACAATAGAAGAAGCTACACAATAGACATGCCCCAGCTCCAAAGGGGTGCCTAGAGACAAAGAAGTTGATATTGGTACCTTATAAAAATAAATAGAGAAGGAATTAAAGACCCCATTAGGGAAAGAGGAGAGAAAGGTTGGTACTAAGGAAGCTTGTGTCGAAGATCCATGATAAGAGGAGGAAATAGATAAGGGGGGAAGTCTGGAAAATAACCCTTATGAGAAGGAGAACATGATGGAAAGTCTATTACCAAATAAAAATATGTGGACCAAGGGGATAATTCTAATGAATAACCCCTATAAGAAGGAGAAGAAGAAGAATTCATTGGTAAAAGCACCAATACTAGTGAAGAAGAAAAGGAGCTGAGTGAGGAAGAAGAGTATGAGCCAAGAAACTAGGAAAGCATAGCAGGGGTTCAAAGAGGATGATGAATTTTATGTGATTGATTACATTCCCTTGAATACTATCACAACCATAATGCACCATCAAGTTTTTTATGCACTAAATTGCTACATGGATGAGCCTTAGTTTGAGGTTCCAAAAAAACACTTTAGCATGCCAATAAGCTAGAAGAGAGGCATGATTATTGGCTTATAAATCCTTGAGATGTGAAACCCATAAGGTTAGCTAATGCCCTTATTAATATGACCTCATTTTTAGCATACAAAAACATCATCAATGATGTTTGTGCCAATAGTTGGAAGAAGATAGCATAAGAGATAGAAAAAAAAACTAAAAGCAATAAAGCTAAAACTCAAGTAGCTAGTCAAGCACATCAAATAAGTGGAGCCATCCCTATTATATGGTGTTGAAAATTTGAATATGAATGAAGTGGATAAGTTATGTACATTTTTTGAGAAAATATTGCCCTGAATGAAGTTGATGTTGGAAGAGCAAGAAGACCCCTATGAGGTCATAGAAATAGAGCTAAACAAAAAGATCAATGTGGTAGAAGACCACTTCATCAAACTAGAAGAGGGCATAAAAGAAGCAAAGTCAATATTTTTCAACTTCACCATTTAATTAATGGCAATTGATGCATACCTTAAAAAGGTAAAGGAGAAAAAAGATGCCTTATTCAAACACTCTTTCATAATGACCAGTTTGAGCACATACAAGTGATGTCATAGGTCAACACCTTAAGTACCAAATAAATACCAAAGAGTAAGACCTAGAGGCACTCTTCCATGCCTTCCAAATGAATTCAAGTGAGCAAAGGGATATTCTAGATGGTGGGGTAAGGCAAGCAAAATAAAGGCTTGAAGCCTTCAAAACGTAAAGGGAAAGCATGGGCATGCTTGCCCTCAAGGCTATATCAACTAAAGTATAAGGTGTTTTCAAATAGATCAATCTCACTATCTAGAGATTTAAAAACTTCAAGGTGGAACTATAATAGGGTGCACCTAATTTTTTTGCACCAAAGGCACTAAAAGACTAGTTCGAGGTAGACTCAAAAAATTTTATGGGGTAATGTTGGGCCCTTTTTAATGCTAACTTGTTGATCCACACCAATTCAATAGATCTCAATACATGGTAATCATTTAAAATAATTTCTATTTTGAAATCATTAGTACCAACTAGAATAATATTCAAGGGTCTCACGCCAGTTAGCAACCAGTTACTTAACACCCAGGTTTAGAGGAGAATCTCTTGAGTACTTGCACATGGAAGTTGGAGAGTGTGGGTGTCAAATTAGTGGAGCCAGTGGAATAAAAACCCCTAATGATAGCTCATCACCTGATGTGCACCCATCCAACTTGGTAAGAATATGTTGCTCCACCTATAAAATGAGTGTGAGCCTAAAGGCTAAAATAGGCAAATAATGGTAGTAAAGCCCTGCTTAAATTGAGAGACACCATTTTATATTATAATCTACATTAAACTAGGTTAGGGATTTTGAATGTATATCCCAAGCTCCCCTATGAGTTTTTGGGCATGATTAGTTTTGAAGATGAGCACATGGTCTATTTTCATGTTATGGGCTATGTATACTAAACTGTGAATTAATAAAGAACGTTTTGAAGAGTAATTGAGTGATGGTCTTTTCTAGATGGTTATATACTTATATTATGTTTGTAATTTTAATATAATATTAATGATAGTATAAATTCTTTGATTGCATATGTTGCTGAGTGAAGATTTGATCTAGGCCATTAATGGCATCCTTTTTCTAGATATTAACTTGGATTAGGAGTAAAACCAACTAAGTGTTGAAACCAACATGCATTGATTCCCTAATAATCATGCCTAGAGCATTACCTTGAAGAGTGAGTAATATAACATGAGAAAATCCCTTGGCTCAGCTAAGCACCTAAAGGATGCTTAACTTGTTATCCCTATGGCTTGTGCCACTAATATCTATATCTATCTAGATATGACCTTGTGCCCAAAAGACTTTTGCCCTTGAATAGGTTCTCACTTATTAATATTAATTAGAATAGCCTTGCACTGATAGGCCACCTAAGCTCATTTTACCAATGATTAAGTCCCATTAAGATTAAGGTTATGCCATGTTTTAACTAGCCCAACATAGACCCCGAGCCCTTCACTATTGCACTTTAGGTGAGTGCACAAGGACTATGCCTTGTGTGAAATTGATGCCAGTGTATTAGTGCACTTAAATGTTGTGTGCCATAGAATTTACTATGCTTTCACCTAGCTATATCAAGTATAAAAATGACCTAGTTTGACTGTTAAGTGTATGACTAATCACAAAATCTAAACAAGCAAACTTTTCTACAACACTCACTCTACCTAGGAAGGGTTTTCACACAAGATGGAAAATGTTCTAGGCTAGATACAAGCTACTGAAGATAGATATAAAAGTGATTATAACCTTCATTTTAAAATAATATTTAATAACATAGGGGTTAAATAAAATATTACAATGTTGGGATTTAAAGCATAAAATGTAGGCACAGGTTGAATATACAATGTTTATGCATCTATAGGCAAATAACACTTAAGATATGTAAGGGGTGTATTATTTGCAAGGTAGGACAGAGGTAGGACAAGTTAATAGTTATAAAAGGGGGAGGGTGGTGCAATGGAGGTATTCAATCAATATGGATTATTTCAATCATTCATGACATCACTTGATGCAAAGATGAAAAAAACTTAAATGCAAGCTAACAGAACTACTAGGAGTGATTTACCCTTTCCCATTGAATCCATAAACCTAGGGTACCCTAACAAGTTATTCAGTAACATATTTCCAAATATAATAGAGAGAGGGATTTATAACCTAGATATAATCCCAAGATGATAGCCAATAATGAGTAAGGAATAATATATCCTATCAACAACATTTTTAAAACATATTACTATACTTCATTAACATAAAATAGTAGATAACCACATGCATTTTCATTAACTTGGAAGAAAGATCTTACATACACCAATGTTTTAAAATGATTCCATGGGGACAATTATGGTGGGTTTACTCCATTTTTGTATAGGGGAGTCATATAGACATGTTCCCAGAGCTTGCTAATGGTTGTAAAACTAGAACCACCTTAGCAAGAGAGATAAAACACACACATAGCGATGATCCTAAAATAAGAAGAGCCTATACTAAGGAAGATAATGACCAACACATTGGCCAACCAACCTCTTGAATAGAATACAATCCTTCTATTTATACATTTTTACCTTTTTTGATTCTATAACTATAGGCATCAACTTTAAAAATTATAGAACAAGCCTTCAAGTCTGCCAAGATACTTCCAACTAGAAAATATTACATGATATGCCTAAGATCTTCATCCACTTACAAGAAAATAATCATTTTTACAACTACCTTTGCAAGGGATGATGAATATTTTCAACAAACCTTTGATCTTTTAACTATAAATATCTTCATAGTGGAGACCTAAATAATTGTTTGTCATTATACACAACCACCTAGAGATGATCTTGACTACTCACTTGCACAGCTAGAGGGAGAAAATCATTTGAATAGATAAATAAAATTTTTCCTTATGTGAAACTTATTTGTAAATTCTTTCTTGTTACTTAATTACAAATCATGAAAACTTCTGGATAGGAAATATCTTCTTTGTGCATGCCAAGGAAATCCCATTACCTATAATGATGGTTCTAGAGTTGATCTAATTGTGACATGAAATAGAAAATGATTTATGATCATGATTGGAAATATTCACTTTGGAATGGTATTTATATCTTCTTATGTAATTCAAATCATTACCACATCCATAAAAGAACCATCAATTTTAACTTTTAGACCAAAGCCTATCACATGTTGATGTTTGGTGTACCACATTGGATCCAACTAGGCATTTATGGGGCCTAAGCGTGACTAAGTCAATTGGCTAGCTCCAATATGGAAACTTGTCACTTCCTTATGTAATTTTACCCTTTGAAAATTTCACCTTAGCTCGCATTATTTAATCATCCTTGTCCAATAAAATGTGATATGTAGATCATGCATGAGATGCTCGATTACTAACATTATGGCATGTAGCTATGCCACTTGGAATTTTTGTATTTTCTCATAGGATCTCTAAATTTTCAACCTTGGATATGCACCATAATATCTATCTATGGTGAGAAAATTCACTCCATCAGATCATGATCTAAGGAGTGGAGAATTATTAGATATTACCTTTTACTTGGCCCTGAGGATATGACACCTAACATCCCTTTGAGCTTCTTATGTACCTTGCAGATAGTCACTACTTCTTTGAGCATCCTTACACCATGTAGAAGTATCATTCTTGACCTTAGGTCCCATTTAACTATCAACTACTAACTCATACCATTGGATCTTTAGAACATGCTCAAACTTTAAATCATGCCCCATGAGATCAACATTTTTCATGCATGTGTTTGTCCTAGCTTCCTTTCACTATTCATATTTCATTGTGCATCATCAGATCATCTTGATTCATGTAAACATGTGCTATTAGATCTACCTCCATTTTAGAACAAATATATGCTTCACAGGGTCTAAAAATGATGCTCGTGCACCTGTCTTAGATCATTTAAATTCTAATGGCTAGTCCCTATAGCTTAAAGTTAACATCCATGCACCTATCAAAATATTTCCATGAGACCATCACCTATAATTCAGAGATATTCCTTCAAGGACTTTGTTTCATGGAAATTTTGTTTGAGTCTTCATCTTTGGCATTCTTTTTTTACTTTGGCACTTCTATCTCTAGCTTCTCTTTATCCTCAACACTTCTATTTTGGGCTTTTCTTCAGCACAATTATCCCACAACAATTATTTTGGTCATTCTATAAAGATAATTATCTTAGACAAAATGTCTATGATAATTTCCTCAAAGAATTTGACTTCACACTTTTCCTACAAGAATTGAGACTTCATATTTTTGCCTTTGATGGAATAATTATTTTGGACATTTTGTCTAAAATAATTCTCCAGAAGATAGTCTCATACACTTTTTCCAAATGAATTGGGCCTTATCTCTTTTTGGCTTCATCGAGATAATTATTTTAGATATTTTGTTTTGAAATAATTTCCCCATAGAAATTAAACTTGGTACTTTTCCTAAATAAATGTAATTCTTTCAGACTTTTTGCTCCATAGTGACTTTACCAAAAGTACCTTTTGGGCCCTTTGAACATACCCTTCATAATTTTTTTCAAAGACACCTTCTCTACATAATTTCCCTTCATCCTTATGGAATGGTCTTGTATATATCTTGCAAGTGCCCTTCAGATTTATTAAAAGTGTCCTTCACCCTCTAGACTTATCCTTCAGACATTTTGAAAGTGCCCTTCAAGAATTTCACAAGGTCAAAATGCCTGAAGGAAAAGACCGTTTGAAAAAAATTAGAGGAAAAATGACCCTTTTGCAAGTGTCCTTCAGAAATTTTGCAAGGGCAAAATGGTAGAAGGAAATGACCCTTCAAACCTTTTATAGATACTTAGGCCAAAATGAATAAGTCCTTACATTTATTTGGGTTTTTTGTGTGAGTAAAATGACCAAAGGGAAATCTCCCTTAAAACTTTTTGTTGTGGACAAAAATTCTAAAACAAGTAACCTAAAACAAAGGAAATAGCCCTATCAGATTTTTGTGTGGATAAAAAGCCCAAAATAATATGGCCTTTGGAAAATTATGCAAACATATTTTTCAAAAGACTCTAAAGGATTTGTACCAAGTAAATACCAAGTTAACATAATTAAATACCCAATGCAAATTTCCCAAAGGATAAAACACTAAGTAAAGACCAAGTTAGATCACCTAGCCACTTAAACATGAACTTGACCTTTTCAAAAGAACACTTTGAAATAGAAGTTGGGCTGAGGACTTGGGCATTTGCATTGACAAGGGCCTAATTTATTTAGTGTAATTTTTCTCACTAACACTAGCTCTCACCTGAGGATGCATACCCCCTATGGGTGTGTAAGAACCCCAAAACACAAGACTAGGTGCCAATCCATTAGGCTATGGAGTCAAGACTTAACAAATTTCAACAAACATCTATGAAGGCTTAAAAAAACATGTAAAATTTAACAAAAAAATATCAATAGGATCTAGAAATGAAGACATAACAAATCACAAAGGGAAATGGTACAAAAAAGGCACAAACTAAAGGGGCAACAAAACAACAGAAAGAGAAAGCAACAAAACACTATATAATATGTACATTGTCTAGACTTAGTTGAGGAAATGCTTTTAATGTTTGCCATTATTTGGTGGCTCCATAATTATGCCATCCCTTAATCTCTTGAGCTCTTCTAGTAGCGTGGTGATGAAGTAAACCAATCTTTGCACATGTCTAAAGGTCCTACTATTGAGCTATAATAGGTGACACATTGAAATAAATCCTCTTTGCATAGTCTCGAGTCTAGATAATACCAAGCTAATACATTCTAGTTATCCTTTAGTAGTTGTAAATAAATATGCATCTCAGTTGCAATCATGTGAGTACGAAGCAAGAGTAAATTAGGATCAGCAATGTTAATTATGCACTCAAAGTATTGCTTGAAATGGATCTAGAACTTTTCACCTTTATGGGCATAAAATATAACCCCATCTTCATCAAATTACATCTTCTAAACAACATATTCATTGTCAAAACCAACATTAAGAACAATTGGTTATTCAACAATGTCCACAGTCCTAATGGAGTCACCCCATTCTACATCCACATCTAGTACTTATGTCAAAGCACACTTTGGATCTTTAATTACATCATGATTGGGTAACTCATATGCTTATGTTATATTATTATCATAAGCAAACTCATAGTTTGGGACACAACTTATTGACTACACTCCAAAATTATTCTATAGTAATGGTATTCATCATTTCCATGGAGGCAAAAAACTCACATGGGGAGTCTTGATAATTGAGCATCATAATATAATCATCACCATTAGACATAGACTCATGATCATCTACATCTTCATCATTGAGTTCAGATGTATCACATGGGGGATGTATAAGGAATCACTTATCACACCAATCAATGTCAAAATCAAAATTTATAGTATTTACCTTGGCATACAAAGGATCAAATACTTCCTTTACATCCCCTCCATTATAACTTCCAACATCATGTATAGGCCTATGAGGTAGCCCCTTCTAAACTCTATCTAACTTGTAGGACATCTCTTTGATAGTAGAGGGAAAAGTCTTAATACTTTCTTCAAACTTGGTTGCCTTAGACTGTGTCTCTTATGGATCAACCATCTTTGGATCAACCTAATTTTTCAAGAGCATACCCACATCCTTTATGTTACTTTCAATTTGGATGGCCATATTGAATACCAATTACAGGTTATTGGGAGCCTTTCCCCTTAAGTAATATGTAACCCTCTTGTCAAATGCATTACAATATTTGATTAATCATGCTACCTCACTAGGCCTAATATTTTTAGGAAAATACATCATATCCTTGTTGAACCTTGTGTTAAATTCTTGCACATACTCATTATGGTTATTTTTGGTATTTTCAAACTTGACTAAAAGAAACCTAGGATCAATTCTATCACCATATTGAATTCCAAAAACATTCATCATCTCTTCCCATGAATAAGTACATCCATGGGGAAGGAAATTGAACCATTCATGATCACCTTCTTTAAGTGTGTACACAAACAATTTAATGCACACATACTCATACTCAACCTCATAGTATTATATGATATTGTGAAAAGCCCTCAAATATTCATTGCCATTAAGTTTATTTTTCCCTTGGAATCTTGGAAGGCATTTCCTTACGTCATTTGGGACTTCATTAGGATAACCTTCCATGCCATCAAAATTAATAGGTCTAAACCTAAGAATTCTAAATACAGGAAGCCTATTCTCATATTAATCCCTATGCCTCATTATGGGTTCAACATTAGGTTCAATAACAAATGATAAAGGGACATGAGGGGATGAGTGAGGTGGACTTGGTAGATCAAACTTGGGAGGGGATTCACCTGGTTAAAAAGGAGTTGGATAGTAAATAGGGATGTAAGGTTTTGAATCACTAAAAAATCTATGATCAGAATAATTATGATAATCTTTAACAAAATAAATTTCAACAAATAGAATCTTGGGATTACCAAAATTTTGATAGCCCACACAATCTCTAACAATTGCACTCAATTCTTCAACAAGCCTCCAAACTTGTCTCCTTCTTTGATGAACACTTAGGCACAAGACAAGCTTTTTAGATGAGTCACATTTGAATTATGACCTCAATTATTTTATCTTCTCAAGAAAGATAACTCTCAAAGCTGAAGATATTGAAGATGGGCATTGATCTTTCTTTGAAACTAGATGATGTTTTGGAGTCACCACTAGAAGTAAAGCTATAGAATATAGCCATTTACAAACTTGAAGTGATACATACTAAAACCATATCTTGCTAAGTTAGTGATGATATATGAAAATCAAAACAATGAACTTTTCATATTCATGTTTATAAAGGGGAAACCTCCTCAAAACATATTAAATCCACAACTCTTTGTAACAAACTTAGTAGATGTCAAATTTCAAATCTTAAAAAAATTTAGCACATCCCTAGTGGAGAACTGCTATATTTATATCCATGATAGTCCCACTGTAATCAATTTAATATCAAATAACTTGATAATACAAATTACTTACAGCTTCAACTCTAGCTCTTTACAAGAGTCCCTAGCAACACAAGTGTCATGGGTGTCTTTTCTATCCCTAACAACGGTGCTAGAAAGATTTTTTGACAACATTGACGAACCAAAGTTAATCAACTTAGTGTAGATATAGGAAAATAACTTCAAAAATGATAGTAGTACTCTATAAGATTCCTTGACAACATAGGTGGCAAGAATTTTTCCCTGATAATGGTGCCAAAAAGAGTGTTGGTTTCATTTGTACACCTCATACACTCAACCTTGCACACTTGAAGGAAAATGGAAATTAAAAATGGAAAACATGCTAAAATGTCATTGTAATTTAGGAAGGGTTTGGCACCAAGATTAGACTGAGTGCATACAATGACTAGGAGGCACCTACAAAGGGTATGGTTAGCTCCCTGATACTTTTGACTCTGCCTGAACTAAGGTGAGAGGACCTATGGGGTATCTTTCTCACATGGAGATATTTTTCAATTCAATCTCCATGAGAATTTTTGGCATAAGAGAACACAAATTTTACCATAACACAACCAAGATGTGATATCCCACCCCTATCTAAGATTTTTTTTTTGGTTTTTTGTGGTTTAACTGATACCTGGTGCATTTTGGTTTCTTTACATTTTGACATAGAAAAAATACATATACATATATTTGAAAATAAAAACAAATAGAGATACCTAGATGTTTATATTTAATGTAAATGCTTTATTATTCATAAATAAACAACACCCATATGAAGAAATGACCCAAACATGGAATATCTCACATACCCATTTCACTATCCAAATGTTATAAGGTTAGAAATGAAGTTACAGCAAACTATGAATTCTTAGAGCACATCAAAGTTACCCAACTTACAAAATATACATCAAATAATAGCCAAGAGTCCCTAGATGCCTCAAATGGAGGTCTTAAAATGCATCAAACATAATATTGGGAAGACAATACAGGCCCATGCCTCTCCTCATACAAAGTATAGCCTGGATAGAAATGCAATAGTATTAGATACACTCCAAACTACCTCAAAACTCTACTAAAACCTTATATTTATGACTAAAAATATTCAATGCCTAGATGGAAGGAAATTTTTAGACCAAACACCCCATAAAATCATACAAACTCACTATATATACGACCCTAGCTGGGTATGGTATGGCCAGATTATGAGGATAAAGCATATCAAAACCACTTGAAAATGCAATCCATAACTTGTAATATGGTCTTCAATACCCCTCTATAATTATAGTGACAAAAAGTTGATGAGGTCTCCTTGAAATTCCCTCCAGCAACAATCCAACTTTGTGCAATGAAGCTCAATGGTGATCCCTAAAATAAATCCACTCAAACCAACATCTTGGGAGTGTCTTCCAACCCCATAGATGCTCTCAAAAGAGGAGGTTTTCATCTCCAATGTAGCTGGTTTAAAACCCTTTCTCTCACGAACAAATCTTGGACAATATCAAAAATATGCAAGTAGTGAATGATATGAAATGAAGTTTCTTTTCTTTCTCTTATTTCCCTTGCCTCCATGCCACTTTTGGGATTAAAAATATTTTAAATTTTAATTATCCTCCTCATGCCTTGGGCACCCACATAAAGTGACTTTATAAACTTAAAATATATCATAAAGTTCATAATGTATTATAAAGTCAATAAGAATAAACATGTTAAGTTATATATTTAATTTAACTTGATTATGTCGATTATTAAAATATTAATTTGAATGGTCTCCTCTAGCCTCCATAGTACCACTGAGCTAGTCAATGGAATGTCAACATAATTTTTGGACTATTGCATTGAATTTTTTGGAGTCCCGTAAGCCCATAATATAAATAGTAAGTTTGGCCATGGGGTCCAAAATTGCATTAAAAATAACAACCCCAACATGAGTCCCCTAACCATCCATGTTAGTCTATGAGAACTTGTTGATAGACTAACCCTAATCTCTGAACTTCTTAGGAAGGGGACACTATAGTTTGCCCTCCCTAGAATTGCTTATCCATAAGAAATTTCAATTTGGGATGTTACAAAATCTGCTCATTCTCCCATGTAGCATCCTCTACCGATAAGTTTTTCCACTTCACCAAATACTCCTTGATGACTCTCTTTTGTAGAGTATGATCTCTAGTATCAATGATAGCCTCAGGTATAAGAATCAATTTTCCCTCTTCATCAAGATGGGGAAGCTCCATCAAAGGTGTCACATTATGTCCCAATGTCTTTTTGAGGTGAGACACGTGGAAAACATGGTGCACTCTACTCCCTATTAGCAACTCCAAATCATAAGCCACTTCTCTGATCTTCTTAGAAACTCTAAATGGACTATAGTAACATGGCTTAAGTTTCTCAACACCACTCTTATTGAGAGTAGATTGTTTATAGGGATATAACATTAGATAGACCATGTCACCAACCTCAAAAGAGTACTCAACCTTGTGTTGATCTGCATACTGCTTCTACTAGTTTTAAGCCATCTAAATATTTTCTTTCAAGGACATTATAATATCTTGACTCTCCTAAAGTAAGTCCTTGGCCTTAGTCACTCTACTATCCCCAAATAATAGATCAATGAATTTTGATGCCTCATACCCATATAATGCCATGAATGGTGGCATCTAAATAGACATGTGGATTGTGGTGTTGTAGTAATATTCCCCCAAGTGTAACCACTTAACCCATGCCTTATACTACCCTACAATGTAGTTCCTCAGGTATCCATCCACCCATTTATTTACAATATCCATTTGCCCATCTATATGTGTATGGTAGCTAGTGCTCAGAGTGAGTTATGT
The DNA here is from genome assembly GCA_037957365.1 of Torreya grandis. Classification (NCBI taxonomy): domain Eukaryota; kingdom Viridiplantae; phylum Streptophyta; class Pinopsida; order Cupressales; family Taxaceae; genus Torreya; species Torreya grandis. The sequence continues at coordinate 4,372,946 of JARHVA010000179.1, forward strand.
TCCACTTAATCTAAAAAGTTCCTACTAAAAATGACCTAGGAACTTGTTGTCCCTGTCACTAACTATGCTTTGTAGTAGCCCATCAAGCCTAAATACCTCTCTAAAAAATAAATCATCAACTTGTGTTATTATGTATGTGGTTGTAATTGCAAATAAATGTGCAAATTTTTTTAACCTATCAACCACAACAAATATACAGTCCTTACCCTGGGCCTTAGGCAATCCAGTGATAAAGTCCATCAAAATGCATTCCCACTTTTGGTTAGGAGTGGGTAATAGTTAAAACAAACCAATAATAAAGGAGTGTTCATGTTTGTTCTATTGGCAACTAGGACACTCTCTCACATATGTTAACACCTCAATTTTGAGACCTTTCCATGTTAACCTCTCCATAATCTATCTATATGTCTTGAAATACATGGGGTGTCCAACCATAGGAAGATCATGAAAAGCTCTCAAAATTCCCTTCTTCATCATTGATCCTAGTACCAATAGTATCCTCCCTTTGTAAATGATGAGATAATTTACCATCATATACCTTTCAACCTATATATTACCATCAATAATGCCAGAAGCCCACTTGTCCTTAACATACTCAACTGTAATCCACTCTCTCTAATCAGATGTGATCTATCCCAAAGAACACAAATGGGGTCTCCATGAAATTACATAAACAACAATTTTCCTCTTCCCTTTGACATAAACTATGTTAAATTTATAGGCTTGTAACTTGCTAACTTGATTCTGCTATCTATCATTGAGGTCATATTGACTAAGGAAATCCTTAAGGCTATTATGATCTATCTTTACTACAAATTTGCCTCCTACCAAATATTGTCTAAATTTTTCTAGTCCATGCAGTATCACTAACATTTTCTTGTCATATATATTATAACCTCTCTTTGCACCCCTCAATTTACTACTCTCAAAAGAAAATGGGTGTTTATCTTACATCATTACTACTCCAATGCCTTCCCCTAAGGCATCACACTCAAGCTCGAAGGGCTTGGTAAAATCTAGCATAGCCAAAACTAGGCAAGAGATCATAACTTACTTGACCTATCAAAACACCTTTATGCTTTATTTGACCAAATAAATGCCCCATTCTCCATCAAATCTATCAATAGAGCTGCACTCTATGAAAATCCTTTGATGAAGTGGTAATATAACCCACACAAACCAAAGAATCCATTAATCTATAAGAGATTTTTGGGGGGTGGCCAATCCACAATGGCATGGATCTTTTCTAGATCCACTCTAACTCCTTTGCACTGATGATGTGTCCCAAATAGAGTAACTATGTCATGTCAAATTCACATTTTGATTCCTTGACATACAATGACTCTCTCTCTAAGATACTCAGTACCTTCTCAATGTTTTGGATGTGTTCCTCCTATTGGAGTTGTTTCCAGAATCCAGATAATGCGATTGAAATGGAGACATGATCACACGAGATGAAGCAAGTGCACACCACATAGATGCTAAAGCAATGTGAAATTATACAAGAAGTTGAATTGCATAAGACAAAATGGAGAAAACCAAAATCTGATTAACATGAGATGGCCAAAGTGAGGAATACATATAGGAGAGTACGTAAGTAACTCCTCCACAAAAGGTGGATAAGGCACCGCAAGAATAGACTGTAACTCCTCCATGAAAGGTGGTGACAAGGTGCTAAGAATAGAGAAGTAACTCCCATCAAGGGAGTTACTTATGACATTATTATGACACATCTATGACACACACCTCCACATAAGCTAGCCTATCCCACAAATGTAGGAAAACTCCATGTACGCACAAGAAATACAATTTTCCTAATTAAAAAATAGGGAAAAATAAAAACCTACACTAATACCCCCCCATAAGCGCAGCTTAGGTGGGTAGTGTGGAAATATAAAATGGGTCCCAACAACTAGGCATGATGAGGTACCCATGTACAAATGCAATCTCCCATAAGATAGAGAAAAGGAGAAAATCCATAGGAAAAAACTTCCCCCCCAAAAGAGAGACATAAAAGAAAGAAGAGGCTAGTGCCCCCCCTAAGATGATGCTACTGCAGATGTGGACCGCACCCCAAGAAGAGCTCATAAATGAATGAACTTGCTCTATGTGAAAGGTTTGGTGAAGATGTCTATAACCTACACTAAAGACTGGCAAAATATCAAGTCCATGACCTAACTATGAATAAGCTCCCAAATGAAATGCATGTGAATCTCTATGTGCTTGGTCCACTGGTGCTGAACTGGATTCCTACAAATCTAAATGGGACTCTAGTTGTCACAATAAATGATGGTGGGCTACCTAATAGGAATGCTAAACTCAAAAAGTATCCCCTGAAGCCAAATAGCCTTAGTAGATGCATTAATAACTCCCATGTACTCTGCCTCTATGGATGATATAGCAATAGCATTCTACTTCTTGCTAGACCAACTGATAAGAATAGAACCTAGAGAGAAATTGTAACTAGAAGTGGACTTGCAAGTCTATGAATCACTAGCCCAGTCTGAATCTATATATCCAACCAAGTCAACCTCTATGCCAAATCTATAATAAATCTTGTGTTTATGTGAACCCTATCTGTAATGCAAGATCCTCTTAGCTGCTTTCCAATGCAACTCATGAGGTTCCTACATGAATCTAGAGACAAGTCTCACTGTATATGATATGTCGGGCCTGGTGTGAGTCAAGTAGATGAGACTACAAATAAGTTGTCAATACCGAGTGGCATCAACCAATGGTGAAGAACAATTAGCCTCAAGTTTGAATCCTAATAGAAAGGGATTCAGAGATGGCTTGCAATCAACCATGTGAAATGAGCCAATAAGTCAAGAGCATACTTAGGCTATGCAATAGAAATCCCTAAATCTGACTATGAGATCTCGATGCCAAGGAATTAGTGCAACAAACCCAAGTCTGTCATGTTAAATCTATCCTAGAGAGATGTCTTCACCACTGCAATAGCTGATGAAGAACTCTTGGTGATCAAAAGGTCATCAACATAAAGAACCAAAATCAAGAGCGAGTTATCCTACCACAAAAAGTAGACATTAGGATCAGAATGGCACCTAGTGAAACCCACTATGAGAAGGAAGGAATCCATCTTGGCATACCATGCTCGAGGGGCTTATTTGAGGCCATAGATAGATTTCCTAAGTCTACATATTAAGGAATAATCCTGAACAAATATTGGCAGCTACTCCATGTAGATCTCCTCTTCTAGGTCTCTGTGAAGAAAGGCACTCTTCACATCCATCTGATGCACATCCCAATCATGTTCTATGTCAATAGCCAAGATGAGTCAGATATAATTCATCTTTGCAATGGGTGCAAAGGTCTCTGAGTAGTCATTGCTTGCCACTTGTGAGAAACCCTTGGCAACCAATCGTGTCTTGTACTTATTAATTGACCCATCTACTACAAACTTGGTCTGATATATCCACCTACATTGAACCATCTTTCTTCCCTTAGGAAGTGAAGTCAAATCCCAAGTGTGATTTTTGATTAAGGAAGAATATTCTTCCTCCATAGCACTATCCCACTCAGGTACCCCCGATGCCTCTCAAAAAGTTTGTGGATCTGAAACTAAAGTAAAGAAGGCATGTGGATCTCTCTAAAAATCCCCTCTAATATGTCTATCATCTACACGATCTCTTACCCAAGTGTCATCACTCTCAAGTGTTTGTATGGCCCAAAGTGGCCCGAAAGTGGGTGAGTCAAGTGTTATCTCCTCATCCTCTGACTAACTAGAGGTGGATGACTCTGCATCACTGTCCTCACTATCTAAACTCAAAAAAGATGTCTTTGGCTTAAGAACCTATTGTGGTTGATCAAAATCTAATGAGGAATCATTAGGAAGAAGTAGATCTGATGAGGGAGAAGAAGTTCCAAGTGTTGAGTCTTTAGGACTCTCTTGAAAGTGGACACTTCTCTCGATGAACAACTCATGAGTGACTAGATCTAAAAGGTGATATCCCTTAATACCATCTGGATATCCTACAAAGATGTGAGGCTTGGACTAACATTCCATAGCTTTATGTTTCTTTTTTACAATGTGGACCATGGCTGGGGATCTGAAAACCCTAAGGTACTCAACATCAAGTTTCCTTTTATGCCAAGCTTCAAAGGGTGTTATCCCTTTCAAAGCTTTGTGAGGAACCCTATTTTGAATGTAGCAAGCACAATTGATGGCTTCAGCCCAGTACTATGGTGCTAAGGATTTAGAGTGAGTCATACAGCTACCCATCTCTTTTAAGAATCTATTTTTTCATTCTGCAACCCCATTTTATGAAGGACTATAAGTGACTATGAACTGCAAATCGATCCCCTCTATGGTGCAAAACTGCTCAAAATTGTTGCTGACATACTCCCCTCCATTATCAGTTCGAAGAACCTTGATGGATTTCTCACTCTATTTCTCAACAAGAGCCTTGAAGTCTAGAAAATTTTCAAACACTTCAGACTTTTGTTTGAGAAAATATATCTAAGTGTACCTAGAGAAATCATCAATGAAAGTGAGGATGTTCTTGGCCCTTGTGAAAGATGATTTGGGAAAGGGTCCCGATACATCACTGTGGACTAAATCCAAAGGTTTTGAAGCCCTCCAAGCTTTGCCTTTGTCAAATTTTGCTTTGGGATGCTTCCCAAGGGAGAACCCCTCGCAAAGTCCTTTTGAGAATTGGACACGAGGCAAGCTAATGATTGTGTCATTTTTTCAAAGTTATTCAAGGTAGCGGTAGTTAAGGTAGCCAAACCACTCATGCCATAATTTTCTAACTCCATTTGAATGAGTTAGCAATGTTGTTCGAGAAGAATTTGATGCAAAATGTGAGGTGTATAACCTGACTTGGTAATCTACCCTACCCACTGCCACTGTAGTATCACTATGAAATTCCCTAATATCCACTGAATCTGGTGAAAACTCAACTCTCATGCCCTGACTAATGTGAGTGATTTGGTACAATGATAGGAGATTGGTTGAAAGAGAAGGAACACTTAGAACATTATTGAATGTTCCTCCTTTCATTTCAACTGACCCTCTCCCTACAACAAAAATTGATGTGTCATCACCCAAACTAATTGAAGTCATGCTACAAGGCTCTAAAGATGAAAACTCAACTAGTGAAGAGCCCATGTGGTGAGAAGCACCTGAATTAATGACCCATGATGTTTTATAAGCTACAGTTTCTACAAGGGCCTTGCCCTTTTCTTTCTCCTTACCCTTGCCTTTTGCCTTGGTAGAATCTTGGGTAGATGAATTCTGCTTGATGGACTCTGGAACACCTATGTTGTTCTTTTTTAGAAGATGAGTTAGGTGAGCTATTTGTTTCTTCATGAATTTGTGTTCATCATGCCCTATATTTTTAAAATAGGCACAAATTAACCTTCTCTTTCTTAGGTTTAGCATTGGAGGATGAAGACTCAGTGTTGTTTTTGGCAAGATTGTTGTTTTTTTTCTTCTTATCCTAGTCCTTGTTATTTTTATTCTTCTCCTTTGTTGAAGTCTTATCCTTACCATTTTCAGCTATCAAAGCTTGGGGTTGAGTAGACTTAATTGTGCCCATTTGATTTAGCTTATCTTTCTCCCTAGTCAAGTCGGCAATGAATGAATCCAAAGAAGGCATTTTCCATGTAGTGCCAAGGGCACTTTTTGTGGCATGGAAAGTGGAGACAAAGACTGAATAACTTGGACCTAACTTTGTGAGAATAGAAAGGATGAGTTTATCATCTTTCTTCTCTATCCCACATTCTTTCAATTGAAATATAAAGGCCTTAAACTTAGTGAAGAAGTTCTGTAGGATGTCAAAGTTGCTAGGACTTAGACTTATGAGTTCATTTTCGAGCTCATGACCTCTCATCTCATCAAGCTTCCCAAATAAGTTTTTTAAGATGTCCCATATGTCATTGGGAGTCTTGGAGGATTCTAAATGTAAGAGAAGTTTTGGAGACATAGACAAGCTCAGTAATCTATAGGCTTCATCACTACAGTTGTAACACTTGACCTTTTCAGCATCAGTGTTGGGTTCTACTTCAGTACCCATGGTGATCCTATACAACCCTTTACTTCTAAGAATGATTGACATTTTAACCTTCCATTCATAATATTTGAAGTGTGATAGGGGTTTAAGTTGAAAATAATCCATTTTAAGTTGAATTTAGGTGAAGTTGTGTTGATTGCAAGTTGTGAAATTATGTAGAAAGGAGAATGAAAGCAAAGATATGCAAGTTGTGAAAAGAAATCACACCCCCCCCAAAATGTTGAGCCCCCCCAAATATGCAATTACACACTCAAAAGACATCGGGATCAGCTGAGAATGCGTCTTAGAGTAATCAATGCAAGACTTAAGCAAACAGGACGTCGAACTCAGTCGAAAATGCGTCCCAGGAGACCCAAATTTTAGGCACTTTATAAAATAATGAATTTTTGAAAAATAACAAGCCTAAATTGTGGAGAATTGAATTACAAACACTTTTAAAAAAAATGGCACCCAAATCCAAGCTACCGTTTGCAAGATATTAAAGGTTCAACTTTCCCATAAACTAGTGTTTTTGCAAAAAAAAGCACTAAAACATTAAAAAAATGCCTATTTTGAGATAGAAAGTGGCCTTCTAACCACTCATTAGATTCAGCATAGAATGAGGAATCCAAAGGAGGTTTGTGTGAGGGGGAATTGGCCTCCTGCCAACTCAGGCCTCACTCTTCATCTTCGTAGGTTGAAGATACAAGTTTTTTAAAAACCTCTAAATTACTCATTTTAAAATTGTTTTCAACTTACTTGTTTTCCATCATACTAAATGACACTGTGAAGTGATTAAAGTCTAAAAACATTGAAAAAATCAATTATCAATGCCAGTTCAATTCGCCACATGGGACGCCAAGCAAGGAAGGGGTGCCAAAAAAAAGGTGCTGGCAGAAAAAACAAATGAACAGCAGATGTGGCAGAATGTTTTCACCAAAAACAAGGGTGCATTTCTAATTTTCTAGGCAAGAAAAGGTTATACAATTTGTAGACTTCAATGCACAATAGGTTTGGGTAGAAAAAGACCAAAAAAATGTGCCATTTTCAGAAAAAAATAGACCTGACTTTACTGGATGCTAGACATCATACAACTGATGGCGTGGCTATAGAAAGGACTGTTGTTACTGCTTGGCGTGCTAAAAGGACTATTGTTGATGCCTAACATGGAGTTCTAAAAGCTTGGTGCAGACCAAAAGAAGGTTGGCATAGAGTTGTAGAAGTTTCACCTAGACTGAATGAGTGGAGTGTTGCTCCTCCCTCTGCTCACAACAATGGTGCCCAGCAGCTTGCAACAAAGTCAGCCCCTTCAACATCCAAGAAGCAAAATAGATAGCAAAAATCTTATCTTTTTCCTGTAGAATGACCAAAATAAAATAAATTATTTTGCCTTTGCTAAAGCCACAATAGATCTAGACAAGATGTCTTGGCAAATTCTAACTCAGAAGTAATTTTTTAAACAAGTTTTCATATGGATTTGCATGAGTTTTCCAAAAACTCTACCAAAACAACAGAGTTAAGCAATAAAAAAAACTACTAAGAAAGCAAAGTAATAATTTTAGAATAGCATAACTAGACACACAATTACCAGAGTGGCTCTGATAAGATATCGGAGTTGTTTCCAAAATTTGGATAATGCAAATGCAATGGAGACGTGATCACACAAGATGAAGCAAGTGCACACCACATAGATGCTAAAGCAATTTGAAATTATACAAGAAGCTAAATTTCAAAAGACAAAATGGAGAAAACCAAAATCTAACTAACATGAGATGGCCAAAGTGAGGAATACATATAGGAGAGTACGTAAGTAACTCCTCCACAAAAGGTGGATAAGGCACCCCAAAAATAGACTATAACTCCTCCATGAAAGGTGGTGACAAGGTGCTAAGAATAGAGAAGTAACTCCCATCAAGAGAGTTACTTTTGACATTCTTATGACAGCTATGACACATCTATGACACACACCTCCACATAAGCAAGCCTATCCCACAAATGTAGGAAAACTCCATGTATGCACAAGAAATACAATTTCCCTAATTAAAAAATAGGGAAGAATAAAAACCTACACTAATACCTCCCATGTCCTACTAAAGATCAAAGTATCATCAAAAAATATGAGGACAAAATTCCTCAACTACTCTCTAAAAACCATGTTCATATAGGACTGGAAAGTGGTTGTAGCATTAGTTAGACCAAATAGCATAACCAAGAACTTGAAGTGCCCATAGTGACAATAGAACACTATCTTCTCCACATCCTCCTCTATGACCCTTATCTGATGATATCCCAATCCCATATCAATCTTGGAAAAGTAACAATCCCCATATAGTTCATCAATGAGCTCATTAATGCATGAGATAGGGTACCTATTTTTTATAGTTTTCTTATTTAGAGACTACTAATGTATGGACATTCTTGGTGTTCCATCTTTATTCTTTACCAAGACTACTATAGAAGCAAAATATCTCTTACTTGGTTTGATATGCCCCATCTCTAAAAGTTCCTTGAGAGTTTTCTCAATTTCATCCTTCAATCTTTTTGGGTTCCTATAAGGATATATGATGACTAGCTTGGTACCTTCTTCCAGTTCTATTACATGATTTGTGCCTTGATTAGGAGGCCTCCCTGGTGGTATGCTACTAAATACCTTAATGTGCTTGGTTATCAGTTTCTAAATATCTAGGTGGTAACTCTACTTGGGTAGCTTAGTAGCTACAGGCATAATGATACACTCTACTGCCCACTTAACCTAATCATGTTTGAGTAGTTTATCCATCCTCCTAAGTGATACCACATAAATTCCACCATCTAACATCCCTCTAAGTACATACTTCTTACTATCTACCTTGAACTTCATCTCCATGGTTTGTAAGTTTAGGTAGAATTCTTTGATCGCATGAAGCCATTTCATACTAATAACTACATCTAAATCACCCATACTTACCACATAGTACTTAGCCTAAAACTCATAATCACTTAACTTAATAGTTAAGTTAGGGATTTTCCATTTTCAAGTTATGATGAATCCATCAGTTACCATGGCCTTGAAACCTTTGAACTCTTCTATCTTGAGTCCTTTTCTATCCACAAGTCCCTCATCTATGAAAATACATGTGGCCCCTATGTCAAGAAGTGTAGTTATTCATTTCCCTTCTAGGACTTCTCAAATCCTAAAAGAACCTTCCTTTTGAATATCTAAAAGGTCTTTTATAGGTCTATCCTCATTCTGATCACCCTGTGCCTCTTCTATTGTGTTATCTTCTTCACATTACTCTAAATCAATGTGTTGATTTGATTTCTCTGAGAGAGTCTCTTCCATTGAAAATTATTCTAGTTGTTTAACTTACCCCTTCATAGGGGACTTATGATTTGGGTCCTATGGGCCTTTGCATTTAAAACATATTTTCTTCCTCTGGTACTCATTAAGAGCGTCATCATCAAGTCTTGATAAACATTTCTTTTATCACACTATATCATGAGATGAACTCTTCTTGTCCTTATCCTTCTTGTGTAAAAAACCCTTTGACTAAAATTTTCTATTGTAAGAAGAGAGTTCCATATCTTTGGCCTTTTTGATTGCCTCTTGAAGTGTAGGTGGATCAAACCCCTTAATCTATCCTCTCAAGGGTTTAGACAATCCATCAATGAATAGTATTATGAGCCTCTACTCTGAAATGTCAGTGACCATGACTGATAGCCTCTAAAAATTCAAAATATAAGTGTCTACACCTCCAAACTGCTTAATCTAGGCCAGCTCCTTGAAATGTAACTTAGGGTCCCCTTTATCGAATATGTCTATCAACCTATCAATAAACTTTACATAGGACATAATTTGATTATGGCCCAATGTGACTAGGTCATGGTACCACCATTCATGTGCACTCCCATCTAATTGCAATGTAGCATACTTAATGGCATCCCACTCAATCATAAGATTAAGTCACAAATAAGTATCTACTTTCTAAACCCATGCTCTGGCTAAAGTTTTACCTAAGCCATCATATTAAATAATGCTCATCTTACTCTTTTTATTCTATAGGTCACAGTTCTATTACCTCACTCCTTCTCCTTGAGGTCCACTCCATTCCCTAAAATTCAATTAAGCCTAAAAAGGCATATCTACTTGGAACCTAGCATCTATAGCTATCTAATCTCTCCAATACTGAGCATGTCAAACCTATTTAGGTAGGTTCATGACCTCCTCCAGTGGGTTATTGTCCTAAAAAATTGAGGCATTAGAGGCCTCATGCTAGCTACTCTAGTAAATAGACAGTACTGAGTAACCTGATTATTAACCAAGTGTTTCCCATTATTACCATTATTTCCTCTCACATTTTGATCAACTATACCATTATTATTGTCATTATTCCCATTATTACCAGGTACTAAATAGGCAAGGATTTGGGTCAATTTAGTCTGTGAGTGGTCCATTCTATCATATATGTCCTATTACCCTCTATCTAAATCATTTAATGCATGCAACATACTATCCATTATACTCTTCCCTCATCATGATTTTCTCTACTAGGCATGCCTTCTCGATCACCCATACTTTCCTCAATAATTTCTTCTTTACTATAAAGTACTATCTATTATTCCTCAAACCCTGAAGGCCACTCTTCCCACTATTCCTATTTAGCTTCTTTCTTTCTCAATATTTAAAGATATCTTTACTCTTTGGCACTACTTCTCATAGAATATCATATGAAATCACTATTCGACCATGAAAATTAACATGTAAGTATATGGGTAGTCTCATAACTTACATACAACTATAGAAATGTAACAGGCTAGCAAGAAAACTAGATTTGATACCATTGTAATTTCACACCCCTATTTGAGATTTTAAAAAAATTAGTTTTTTGTGGTTTAGTTAATACCTAGTGTGTTTTAGTTTTTTTGCATTTTGACATAGAAAACATACATAAACATATATTCAAAAATAATAACAAATAGAGATACCCATATGTTTATATTTGATGTAAATGCTCTATTATTCATAAAGAAAAACACCCATATGAACAAATGACCCAAACATGGAATATCTCACATACCCATTTCATTGTCCAAATGTTGCAAGGCTAGAAATGAAGTTACACCAAATTGTGAATGCTCAAAGCACATCAAAGTTACCTAGTTTACACTATATACATCAAATAATAGCCAAGACTCCCTGGACACCTCAAATAGAGGTCTAAAAATGCATCAAACATAGTACTGAGAAGACAATACAAGGCCACACCTCTCCTCATGCAAAGTATGGCCTAGTTAGAAATGTAATAGTATTAAATACACTCTAAACTACCTCAAAACTCTACTAAAACCTTTTGTTTATGACTATAGATATTCAACACCTAGCTAGAAGGAAATGTTCAAACCAAGCACCCCATAAAATCACAAAAACTCACTATATAGTACATTGATTGGGTACGATATGGCTAGATTATGAGACTAAATCATATCAAACCCCCTCCAAAATTTAGTCCATAACTCGTAATATGGTCTTCAATACCCCTCTACAATTATAATGACAAAAAGTTGATGATATCTCCTTGAAAATCCCTTCAACGACAATCTAACTTTATGTAATGAAGCTTAACAATAATCCTTGCAATGAAGCCACTCAAACCAACATCCTAGGAGTGTCTTCCAACCCTATAGAGGATCTCAACAAAGGAGGTTTTTGTCTCTAATTTTGATGGTTCAAAACCCTTGCTCTCACAAACAAAGCTTGGACAATATCAAAAATATACAAGTAGTGAATAATATGAAATGAAATTTCTTTTTTTTCTTTTTATTTCCCTTGCCTCCATGCCATTTTTGGGATTATAAATATTTTAAATTTTAATTATCCTCCTCATGCCTTGGGCACACACATAAAGTGACTTTATAAACTTAAAATATATCATAAAGTTCATAATGTATTATAGAGTCATTTAATAATAATAAACATGTTAAGTTATATATTTAATTTAACTTAACTATGTCAATTATTAAAATATTAATTTGAATAGTCTCCTCTAGCCTCCATAGTACTAATGAGCTAGCTAATGGAATGTTAACATAATTTTTGGACCATTGCACTGACTCGCTTAGAGTCCCATGAACCCCTACTATAAATAGTAAGTTTGGCCATGGGGTCTGAAACTGCACTAGAAAGAACAACCCCAACATGGGTCCCCTAACCATCTATGTTAGTCTATGGGAACCCATTGATAGAATAACCTTAATCTCTAAACCACTTAGGAATGGGGAATTACACAAGCTTGCTCACTTCAACTAGGAAGGGTTGTCACATGGGATGAGCAAATGTTCTAGGCTAGATACTAGTTACTGAAGATAGATATAAAAGTGATTGCAACCTTCACTTGAAAATAATCTTCAATAACATAGGGGCTAAATAAAATACTACAATGTTGGGATTTAAAGCACAAAACATAGACACATATTGAATATACAATGTTTATGTATCTACAAGTAAATAACACTTAAGATGTGCAAGGGGCATATTATTTACGAGGTAGGATAAAGGTAAGACAAGATAATATTTATAAAAGGGGGAGGGTGGTATAATGGAGGTCTTTAATCAGTAGAGATTCTTTGAATCATTCATGACATCACTTGATGCAAAGATGCAAAAAACTTAAATGCAATATAATATAACTACCAGGAGTGATTTACTTTTTCCCATTGAATCCATAAACCTAAGGTGCTCTAACAAGTTATTCAGTCCAAATGTAATGCATAAAGGGATTTATAACCTATCTCTAAGCCCAAGATGATAACTAGTAATGAGTAGGGAATGGGATATCCTATCAACAACATTTGTAAAACATATTACTGCACTTAATCAACATAAAAGAACAGAGAACCACATGTGTTTTTGTTAACTTGGAAGAAATATCTTACATACATCAATGTTTCAAAATGTTGCCATAGGGACAAGCATGGTGGATTTGCTCCATATTTGACAAGGGTGTCATATACACATGCTTTCAAATCTTGATAATGGTTGCACAACTGAAACCACCTTAGTAAGAGAGATAAAACACACATAGCGGTGATCCCAAAATACAAAAAATCCTATTCTAAAGAAGATGTCAACCAACATAATGACCAAAACATTGGCCAACCAACCTCTTGAATAGAAGATAAGCCTTTTATTTATATATTTTTACCTTTTTTTATTTTGGAACTATGGGTCACAACTTGAAAAATTTTAGAACAAGCCTTCAATTCCACCAATATACTTCCAACTAGAAAATATTCCATGCCACACTTGAGATCTTCATCTACTTACAAGAAAAGAATCATTGTTGCAACTATTTTTTCAAGGGATGATGAAGATTTACAACAAACCTTTGATCTTTTGAATGGAAATATCTTCATAGTGAAGGCCTAAACAACTATTTGTCATCATACACAACCACCTAGAGATACTCTTGACTTCTCACTTGTACAGTTGGAGGGAGAAAATAATTTTAATAGCCAAATATATTTTGTCCTCATGTGTAACTTAATTAGAAATTCTTTATTTTTACTCGATTGAAAATTATGGAGACTTCTGGATAGGAAATATATTCTTTATGCACACCAAGGAAATCTCATTACCTAAAATGATGGCTCAAGAGTTGATCCTACTGTGGCATGAAATATAAAATTATCCCTGATAATGATTGAAATATTCACTTTAAAATGTCAGTTAGATGTTCTTATGTGCTTCAAATCAATGCCATGTCTATGAAAGAACCATCAATTTTATATTTTAGACCAAATCATACCACATAATGATATTTGACATGCCACATTAGATCTAATTGGGTATTTGTGAGGCCTAAGAGTGACTAAGTTGATTGACTGGCTCTAATTTAAACACTAAAAAGTCTACCTCGGCTCATATCATTGGATCATCCTTTCCTGAGTAAACATGAGCCATAGATTGTGTGTGAGATGCTTGATTTCTAACTTTGTGGCACATAGCTATGCCACTTAGCATTTTTGTATTTTCCCATGGGATCCCTAAATTTTCAACCTTGGCTACACACCATCATATCTGGTTGGGGTAAGCAAATGCACTCCATTGGATCATAATATGAGGGGTGGACCATTATTGGATATTTCCTTTTACTTGGCCATAAGGATAGACACTTTTCATCCCTATGAGATTCTTATGTGCCTTGTAAATAGTCACTACTAATTTGAGAACCCGTATGCCATGTGTAAGTATCGCACTTGATCTTAGGTCCTATTGAACTTTCAATTGCTAGATTATACCATTAGATCTTTAGAACATGCTCAAAATTTAAATCATACCCCATGATCTTGATATTTATCATGCCTACTCTTATCTTTGGTTCCTTTGACTATTTAGATTTAACCATGCATCATCAGATCATCTTTATCCATGCAAACATGTGCTATTAGATATACCTCCATTTGAATACAAATGACTACTTCAAAGGGTCTAAAAATGATGATTTTACACCTGTCTTGGAGCATTTGAATTCTTATGGCTAGTCCCTATAGCTTAAAGTTGAT